>JARBWK010000001.1:53489074-54063427 GCA_030556195.1 Anolis apletophallus
GACTTCCAGTATTTAGCATACATTAGTTTGGCTGCCGTAGTTAAAACTAAATATATTCGCCTTTCATTAACATCCAGACTTGGTCCTATTAAGCCTAAAAGGAGTGATTCTGGCTTCCTCTCTAATACTTTTTTGAAGATTATGCATAATTCTTTATTTATCATTTTCCAATATTTATTCGCTTTAGAGCATAACCACCATAAGTGGAAGAAGGTTCCATTCTTACAGCCACAATTCCAACACTCGGTTTTGGTATTTTTATAGATTTTAGCCAATTTATCCGGGGCGACGTACCATCTATAAATGATTTTTATCCAGTTTTCTTTGTATCTATAACAGACTGAAGAATTTATATTTTTTCCCAGATAGTTTTCCAAGTGTTCCAATTAATATTATACCCAATGTTTCTTGCCCATTTCTTCATGTAGTCCTCTGATTTTTGTTCTTTTTGACATAGTAATCTATAAACCTTCCCCACCGAGTTTTTGTCAGGGCCCAGTAGTACCTTCTCCAGGTCACTGTGGTCGTCCTCAAAGCCTCTTTCAGCATCCAATTTACATTTTTTCCACTAATTGGTAGAAAGGTAGCCAGTTCAACTCCTTACCCTCTTGTAATAGTTGTTCTGTTTTTCAAGGAGTACATTAGGCCATTCCAGTAAATCAGATCTTTGTATGTGTACCATTTGGTGTCGTCCAATTGTCTTATTAGGAAAGCTTCCATGGGGGATAGCCAGATAGGAGTTTTTGTATGGATTTTTTACAGTGTTTATTCCAGATTCTCATCAAGGGGTCCCTAATTTTTGAAGTTTTTGTCCACCGAAATTTTATTGTAGGCCATGTATCCATGAAACCCAAATTTTAGATCGTGACCTTCTAGATTTAACAGTCTATTGTCTTCTAACTTAATCCAGGTTCCTAACCACACTAAACAGTTTGCCTCAAAATATTTTCTCAAATTTGGCACTCCCAATCTTCCGTTCATTTTATTTTCTTGTAGAATTTTCATTCTCTTGGTCTTTTTCCGCTCCATATGAACCTAGAGATATCTCTAGATCATATATTAAATTGGGAAGCTTTTTTATAATAGGTAGAGTTGATAATAGAAAATTCATCTTTTGGAGGGCCATCATTTTTACTGCTGCGATTCTCCCTAAAAGGGATAGGTTCAGCTTTGTCCATCTGTTGAAGTCTTTTTTTATTTTGTCCCATGTACCATCATAATTATTTTTATACAGTTGAGAGTTTTTTGTTGTCATATTTACTCCTAGGTACTTCACCTTCTTTACCATTAAAAGGTCTGTCTTCTTTATTAGATCTAACCTCTCTGTCTCCGATAGATTCATTACTAGCATCTGCATTTTTCCTTTATTTATTTTGAAGCTGGGCAAGTTCCCAAACTCCTCGATCTTCTCCAACCATTTTGTTAGCAATACGTTTGGGTCTTCCACGATCAGCACGAGATCATCAACAAAAGCCTGGACTTTAAACCCCTTTGAAAATTTTGAGGCCTTTGGTTATAATTAGATCCACTGCTCCTCAGAAAATATCTATTTTGAGAACTAGATCCAGCAGAACTATCTGATTGGGCTGCAAGGTCTTCATAGGAGCTGTTGTAATCATTTTGATTATCTGCAAAGCGTATCTGTCTGTTGCGAGAACCAAAATTGGGGAGATATTGCCACTTATAGACCCTTTTGGATTCATAATCGTTTTGGTCTCTTTTGAATTTATTTATCTTGACTTTTTAATATCCCTAAACAACTGGTCACAATCCTTCTTGATTTTATCTAGATCAATCTGTGGTATGCCACCCTCTACAGAAGTTTTAATATTCGCTATCTTGACTTTTAGTTCATTAATTTCCTTAGTGGCGCGCTCAACTAAGAGGATCATCAATTTTTTGGAACAGTCATTGAGGATAGTTTCCCAAGCTGACACAAAGGAATCATCCTGGCTATATGTACCAGGTGTCAGTTGTATTCTTAATCCTCTGGGGATAATATTATTTCTGACATAATCCGCCAGTGTAGTGGCGTTTAACTGGACCCTGGTAAGTCTCAATTCCTTATTACTGAGATGCTTAACTGAGGGTATAACCTGTGTTGAGGCTGTTACAGAGAGATCGCCTGTTTGGTCAAATAAAGACCATTGCATGACATCATCAGTTTGTAAAACAGTAGCCATATTGTCAACAATAGAAGGGCTGAACCCAACAGGAAAACCTGCAAACTCTAAACAAAGGAGAGTCATCCAAAACAATCCCGAACCATTGTCCTGCTTCAAACTGGGTTTTTCCTATGAAATGTATAACTTCTTGTCATTCACCCAAACACAGTCTCCTAATTTGAAATCATGCACAAATTCTTCCTGTGCGTCTGAGGAAAAGGTGGTAGATGCTTTCTCAGTGGTTGTGTCCTCTGTTGCAGCTAGGGCAGCAGAAGTAGATGTGGTGGTTTCCAATAAGACACTTCCAGGCTCACTTACTGTGGCTGGAGCATTGATCCCACTCGATTCTAACGTATTCATCTTCTTCGCTGTTTTATTTTTCCTGTCTGAATTTAAGGTTTCTATACTGTTTTCCTCTAGATTAAACTCATAGTGCCTGGTCCATTCCTGGCCTCTGAGGCTGAGGGAGAGCCCTCCCACCAGGTGTTTTGCGCTGCTGAGGAGGGAAAGGAAAGTTCTCGGGCTGTTAGGAATTGAACACAAAACATCTCCCACTGGGTTCCCCTCGGGGCCGCCTCCCTTCTTCCACGGCAGCAGTGACTCCTGCCTCCTCCTTCCCCGGCTTTGAGGGGCTGGGAAAGACCATATTTTGTATTAGGATATTCACATGTGCGCATATAAACATCCATATATAATTGAGTGATTTTTTTATTTAAAAATCTGGTAGATGTCCCATATCTGCCCTCCATTTTATCCCAAGACACAGAAGAGGTCAGTGGGGGAAGAAAGCCCAGGACCAACAGGTCTGTGTAGGGACCTGCTCTGAGGTCCCAGGTTTGTTTAGTCTGCATATTAATCCCGCATTTTGGCACTGTTTGGAAGTGACATTAGAGATCTATGTGTTTTAACATGCTAAGGGTAGCTATTACCTAGTTGAAGCAGGTTTATCTGCCTTCCTTTTTTCTATGTTCAATAAGAGAGTCTGTAGTTACTTTGTTGTAAGCAGACACACTGAGGGCCCTTTTACACAGGCTCAAATCCTAAAACGATTTGAGCTGGGATTTTATTTTACAGTTCCTCTCGGGATTGAGGTCCCACACCAGCCCCAAAGCTCAGGATTTTGCTGTGGTGGTGGCTAAATTGTGTGTCAGAAGCTTTGGAGAGGAGAGGGGGGGATTTCATTTTGACATGTCAGAAGCTTTGTTCGAGGGGCCTGATGGTGCATCCAGGTTCCTCTGGTAAGTTTTGTTTGGGGGTGGGGGGGGGGGGTGGGCTGGGAGAGGAAGGATGTGCCATCCCACTCCTTCAGGCCCTTAGAACCTGAGGAACTGGCATGACAATGGTGATTGGGGAAGGTGGCCCCATAAGTGAATCCCCACAGACCTAGCACCCAGAAAGAGCTAGATCAGTGTTTCTCAACTTTTGGGTCCCCAGATGTTTTGGCCTTCAACTCCCAGAAATCCTAACAGCTGGTAAAATGGCTGAGATTTCTGGGAGTTGTAGGCCAAAACACCTGGGGACCCACAGGTTGAGAACTACTGATCTAGATTTTTCTGTAAAGTAAGTTCCAGATCTTTCCAGGTGTTTAATTACTCTGGATTAACCAGAGGCATCATTTGGATATGACAGGGAAATCCATAACCTATCACAAGTTTTGAGTCTGTGTAAAAGGGCCCAGAATTAGAACAGAAACAACTAAAACAGAATCCCACCCTCTCCCCGTTCAAGTTTTATTTCACTGTTTATATACCCACAACAAAAAGCCTATTTTGATATGTCATCATGTGATTATTGTTGCTGCAAAAAAAAAAAACCCTTCCAACTATATTGAAAATAAGAAGGAAAGGATGAGTTGGGCAGGTGTAAAAGGGGGCTTATTTGGGTGCATCTTCACTGTTTATCACAGCTTTAACTTCTCTGGCTCAATGATATGGAATAATAGGAGTCTGCCAGAGTGCTCATGCCTCACCAAACTGCAAATCCCAAGCTCTCTATGCAAGGAAGTGCTAATTTCTCAGACTTTCTTTTTTTGAAAGAGACAAACAGCAACATAATTGTTCCTCCACTGTAGGGCTATTTGAACTTCTACTTGGCTCTCTTTGGTGTTAATAATTTTCTAGTGATTGTCACTAAATGCTGCCTGCGGCAACAACACACTAGGGTTTATCCAGGCTTCAGCTGGCTGGGACACACTTTCATGAAAGTTTGTTCAATATCCTGCTATGCCACAGCATACTCAAGAAATGAGTTCTTCATCGGAAGGGAAGGGAGGCGACCATGCCTTTTCAAAAGCCCAGCTATGTTCCCCACACCCCAAACAATCCAAATATACTATTTAAAAGTGTTTGTTTTGAGCCTAGGTATGACCTACATAACATCAATGAAGCACAGCTGGGGCTTTTTCTCTCCCCCCCCCCCCCTTTCCTTAGCTACTGTTCTGAGAACAATCAAAACAATCAATCTTTCCTCCCGTATGAGTCCCACTATCTGCAGTTTGCAAATAGTTTTCCTGGATATCAGTGGCTGTGCTGACCACGTTGCAAGAGAAAGGGCGAGGGCGTTTACCTTTGCTTCTTTTTTTTTTAAAAAAATGGCAAGATCAGGTCTAGAAACTCTTCACCTGTGCTTTCACATCCCTTCAGAAATAAGAAATGCTTGTCCACAGTAATTGTGTAGGTCGTGTGCATGTGGTGGTAGCTTCTGGCAGAAATCACAGGAACCTCCTTAGCCTTTCCCCTAGTTGGCTGTTTATCTGCTCCAACTGTGCTCAGTCACTCGAGTGAAATAATGGCTTCATCTTCATCCACTACAGCATTTCACTGACAAATCGTGTGAGGGGAAGAAAAAGGCAGTAAGATAAAAGCAAACGGGGAGTCTTCTTTTGACTATCCCCACCAGGAAAGAGATATGGGGCTAAGATCTTCAAAAAAACAAAACAAACTGGAGTGATTAATTAAAAACAAAGAGTAAAAGAATTCCCACAGTGACCTGGGTTTGAATCGTGGATCCCAATGGGTGTAAAAATTTATTTATTTCCCTTGTTCAAAATAGGTGGCTGTTGTTTCAGTCCCCTCTCTGTGTTGAAGGCCTTGGATCATAGGAGTGGTGGTTATCATTTCGACTTCAGTGGAATTGCAGTTCTAGGAAAGGAAGAGAGATTTGGGAGCAATTACAAACAAAAACTGTCTCTCGAGTTGTGTGAAACGCAAAGACAGAGGAAGGAGTCTGGGCCTAGCCGCTGCCCCAGCCCACCACCTACAGCCAAGATGCAAATACTTTTCATTTTCCTTTACTCAAATTACTTCTTTGTTATCACCCTCTTCTGAAGGGGTTTCATTTAGATCCCTGCTGCTTGTTGCTCACAGTGTTGGGTGTGGAGGACAGAAAGCAGCATTCACCGACATGGTGATCCTTGACAGACTGCTCGTCTGCATCTGACTACCTGAGATGCAACCCAATGGGGGATAGGTCTGGACTTTGGTGTATTTGTTTGTGTTTACCATCATGAAATTGCTTTTTGCATTCGATGTCCTAAAATATGCTTGTCATTTTCAGATGGCAGACAGGCAGCTTGCACAATGCCCTACAGGTGCTATTTCAGACTCCATGAGCCACTCTAGAGTCTTGCCACCTCATTTTGTTTTCTACCAAAGCTCAGTAGAGCAGAACTGATGCCCTTCTACCATTCCAAATGGACAAGTCTATATAAATAAAAATGTAATGTTCGTTGGTGGGATTAACATAACTTAAAAAACCACTGGATGAATTGACACCAAATTTGGACACAATTTATTTATTTATTTCGGGATTTTACCCAGCTCTTCTCAACCCCCAAGGGGGGACTCAGAGCGGCTTACAGTACGGCACAATTCGATGCCCACATAATAACAATATAAAACCCCAAAACCCTTCAACAATTAAAATACATTAAAAATACATTAAAATACAACTACATTAGCACCATACACATTCACTCTGGATTAAAACAATGTTCAGTCCATAAAAACATTGGCCATAATCACCCACTTTCATTAAAAACCAATCTAAGATGCTGCCTTGTGCTGGTGTACAAATGCCTGGTCCCACAGCCAGGATTTTACTTTTTTCCTGAAGGCCAGGAGGGATGTGGTGGATCGTACATCAGTAGGAATCGCATTCCACAGGCGGGGAGCCACCACCGAGAAGGCCCTATCCCTCGTCCCCACCAGCCTCATCTGAGACGTAGGTGGGAGCGAGAGCAGGGCCTCCCCGGATGATCTTAGATTACGAGGTGGGACATAGCGGCTGATGCGTTCGGACAAGTAAGCTGGGCCAGAACCGTATAGAGCTTTAAAGGTCAAAACCAGCACTTTGAATTGAGCCCAGAATTGGACAGGCAGCCAGTGGAGCTGACACAACAGGGGGGTGGTATGCTCCCTGTATGTAGCTCCCGTTAGCAATCTGGCTGCCGCCCGCTGGACTAATTGCAATTTCCGAACTGTCTTCAAAGGCAGCCCCACGTAGAGTGCGTTGCAGTAATCTATTCGGGATGTGACCAGAGCGTGGACGACCATAGCCAGATCAGACTTCCACAATATACATATCAGGCCAACAAGTGACCATCACTCATAAAAACACTGAAAAACACAGCAAAGGAGACTTTAAAAGCATACAACTTGTGCGCAAAACCATATATGCATATACACAAATATATACACACATATAAGCACACACAAAACACATATACACAGACTGGGCCACAGCAACGCATGGCAGGGGACGGCTAGTAGAAAATAAAAATTAAGTTTCAAGTTGCATCTTTTAAAAAAAATTCAACCTTTTGAAGAAAACAAAGGTGATGAAAAGCTGCTACTCTGGTTTGCAGTCAATGATTGTGAAGTCAGCAACTTGCTAAAACCACTGTAGGCCATCTACATACTATCTTCATGGCCAATGTCTGCTGCCTGTTTATTAAAGATGGTACTGTGGATTCCAGATGGATTTCAGCAACTAATACCAGTCTGTTTATTTTTAAAAGCAAAACAAACCCATGGGGAATGTGGATATAGTCTTGGGATCGCCCAGGACCTCAGGTCACACCAGTGCTGGTGGAAGCAGGGGAGGGAAAATAATTTTTAACTAATTCAACTTCTACCTCCTAGCAGGATGAGGGGGTGTGTGCAGAATGGACCTCTATCATGATTCTAATGACTTTCAGGGTTAGAAACCGACCTTCAGTGCAAGTTTGGAGTGCAGGGGGAAGCGGGAAAGGTTTGAGTCACTGGGAAGGGCTGCAAAATCAGCTTTGAGGTGCATATGATCTATGGGCTACTCTTTGCCCACTCATGACCTTGCTCTTTTTGTATGCCTGTCTGCTGTTATCACCATTACCTTCAACATCTTATTTTTATCTACTTGTTACAATCTTGGAGTCATGACAAAAATGGAAAAACATATTATTTTATTCTTAGCAAACATTCTGGTGACATTTCTGTCATTCCTGCTTTAAACCTGTATCACCAGTCTTTTGACATTTTCATAATTGCCTGTGGCCTGAAGAAAGAGGAGCAGGGGAGAGGGAGAGAGATAATACAGTGCATGCTACCTTTTGACATCTAATGTTAAACATCTCTTCCATTGTTTCCATGCCCAGAGCTGAAAAAAATATTGGTTGCTATTTTTATGTGGACTAAAATGCACCAGTATTTTAGAGAGGGGTCACACACTGGGATCTTGGTGCGCCCATGTTGGTAGGGTGTCTGTTCTGGATTTTATTCCAATCTTTAAAAGAGCTAGCCAAAGTGCTGAACATAATTCAAAGGTAGGTTTCCAAACCTTTGAATGTTAAATTTCAGGAGTGGACTAAAATCTGGAGCATGTTCACTGTCCCACTAACATAAGAGTCACTCGCCACCATTTTTGACATGCCAATAAACATTTAGAATTTTACATGCACAGCTCTGACTCTGATATTATACCTTTATTTTGCACACTACAACTGACCTATTGCCCCCCCCCCAATTAATTTCATTAGCTGATGTTCCCTTGTTCAAAATAGCCAGATAAAGGACAAGGAGACACAGAGCTTTAATACCTTTTTTCATAAGTGTCTCCTCCAAACAGCCTATGTAAACAGTTCCTTGAAGGACTCTCATCTCAAGCACAACATGGTCACAACTTGGGATGTGAACTCAGGCAAGGGCTAAGTATAACTGTACAATTATGTCAACCATGGAAGTCTTTAAGAAGAGCAAAATCTAAAGAAAAAGATTAACTAAAATACACCAAAAAGTATCAAAAGCTTGCCTAATGTAGTTTTGTGCCCCTTGTTTAGCCTAATAAAGTTATTGCTGCAGTGAGTGTGTGTGTTTTGATTTTGATATATTTTGCTCCACGGTCAACATGGCTATCACTGTATATTTCTCTTTTCTGAGAAAAGAGCAATTCAGAAAGTAAGCCACTTGCAAAAGAGACAGATGTCACATAACTGGGCAAGGAGCTTATTAATAACAACAAAACAACGACTTAAGCCAATACAACAGGTTACCTAAGCAGGACAGCTTAGAAAGAATCACTTATGAAGCTCTATAGAATTAATTAGGCCACTGTCAAAATAAGGCTAAAACACACACAGATGGTGGGAAGGAGGATTAATTACCTGGGCTATTAAAGTCAAAGGAAGCATTTGGGGGATTCTTAAAGAGCCAAGGACTTTGTGAAATGCGTCACAGATGGATGGGGGTACTGAAGCAGGGCAGCATACCCCAATGCTCTGGGAGAATATGACGCAGTTGACTACTGGCAGGGCCAGCTGACTTGCCTCTCTTGACAAAAGAGCAGGCATGAAGAGGTGAAGGGTGCAAACACAAAAAATAAAAGAAATTCATCATAACAAGCCCTTGCCAAATCTGATCTGGATTGAGAAGGAGGGGCTGGAAGACAAGAACCCTTGTGCAATTCCCATTCATTACAGCTAGGTTGTTTGTTCAGGTGCCAAGAGTTTTGTTTCCAATCCACTCCTAGGGGGAAATCTGCCATGTTAAAAACCAGAATATCCATATCATCTTTCTTTATTTGATCAGTCTTAATGTATTCTTTGGACAAGTGAGCAGTGGTGTTTGTGTGGGTGTGCAAAATCAAATTTCCCCATCAGGCACCTCTGTGGATTGCCTTGTGACCTAATTAAATGGGTAATTAAAAAAGAAAAGGATTGTAAATGGTAAGCGCATTGTAACACTGCTGAGCAGAAAACAAATGGTGGCAGCCGTGTGAAGACGCCATCACATGCCTGCTTCTAGATCAGCTTCGAGACAGCCCTACTGGGTTTGAGGTTTTGCTTGCTGTTGGCTTTACAAGTCCTATTTTTATTTCCATTTTCCTTTAAATTCAATTTCTCATTGAATATTTCAACATTCAGTTTTTCAGTCTCTTGGCTCTCTTTCTCTAGTCTGAACTCACACAGCCACACCTTTAACCAAATCTCGCTTGATCTTTGTTGATCTCGCTTCAATGGATTTAATCTTTAAAACGTGTATGTTTTAAAATATATGTTGAATGGTTGTATTTAATGAATGCTATGAATTGGCTTGTGGTATGCGATAAAAAGTGGCATAATGTGATGTTATCAAGATTGTGCGAGGCCTGAATGCCTTACAAAGCAACGTTTCTTGGATCTAGGTTGCTTATTGTGTTGGCAAATTGCTTTGAAGCTGGCTTAGATTTATGGTGACCCTATGAATAAGAGACCTCCAAGACGTGCTGTTATTAACAGCCTTGTTAAGATACTGCAAACTCTGGGCCATTGTTTTGTTTTCCAGATTTGTTGACAGATTTTTGTAAGGATTTGAATGGATTATGTCTCTATAGCTTGAAAAAGCTCTATTGGTATGCAATCTATTTAGGTTAGTTATTTCTTTCAAAATAGTTAAGAGTAGAGATATCACACTGGCAACGAGGATCCACATAGTTAAAGCAATGGCATTCCCCGTAGTAACCTATGGATGTGAGAGCTGGACCATAAGGAAGGCTAAGCAAAGGAAAATAAATGCTTTTGAACTGTAGTGCTAGAGGAAAATTCGGAGAGTGCCTTGGACCGCAAGAAGATCAAACCAGTCCATACTTTAGGAAATAATGCCCGATTGCTCACTGGAGAGAAGGATATTAGAAGGAAAGATGAAGTATTGAGAAGACAGGATGCCTTGGAGAAGATAATAGTGCTGGAGAAAATGGAGGGAGGGAGGGGGGGGCCGGGCTAAGGAGGAGCCGGCTCGGTTTCTCCTTAGCCCGGCCCCTCCTTGCTGCATCCACGGCGCGTCCGCCGCTGTTCCGGGAACAGCGGCGGCCGTGCCATGGATGGAGGGAGGAGGAGGAGCGGGGCTAAGGAGGAGCCGGCTCAGTTTCTCCTTAGCCCGGCCCCTCCATCCACGGCGCCCCGCCGCTGTTCCTGAGGAGGAGGAGGCGAGGGTGAGTGTTGGCTGCCATGCGCGAACGTTCTAAGCGTTCGCGCTGGCAGCGAAGAGGCCGGGATGGGAATTCCCTTGGCGGTTTTTGGGGGCTGGTTTTTGGGGGTGTTGGGAGGTACCTAGGGTCTGTTTTTTGGGCCCTTTAGGTACCTTATTGTATGGTTGTGTAGGCTGTCGATTTTAGTGCTTCTGCATTTTATGGTTTCGTTGTCTATGATCGTCAATGCACGACCGTGTCAAAATTATATATATAGATGTACAGTGTTCCCTCACTTATTGCTGGGGTTACATTCCAGGACCTCCCGCAATAAGTGAAAAACCGTGATGTAGGGACGCTCTGTTTATTTCAATATTTATATATTCTTTTAGTAGTTATATCCTATTTTAAGTCTTTATAAACATAGAATAAAGTGAAGGAAAGGAAGGAAAGGCCCTTCAAGGCTGGAGGGAGGGAGGACTGAGGAGGAAAAGCGCCTCGGAGAGCAGTGGCAGCAAAAACCCACAAAACAGTGAAAATACCATGATATATATTTTAAATTATTTTTTAAAAAATCCGCGAAACAATGAGTCTGTAATAAGCAAACTGCGAAGTAGCGAGGGAACATTGTATTGGTTTCAGGAGAAATGTCAGAACCTGTAAAGCTCAAATCATACATATGGGGTTTTTTTTTTTTCAAACCTGGAATTTTCAGGCAGAGCTGCGATTTCCTTTTTGCCAAATTAAAAATCAGTAACTTCATGGATGCCTCACAAAGGGTATCAGAAAAGAGGTTTTTGTTGAGCTTGCTCCTCTAAAAAAAATCTCTTGACATGAGGACAGACAGATAAGGACTTCTGATTTGCTACCAAAACAAATGATACAACAGCAACCAGCTTTTTTACAATATTAGGTCTTACATCAGCATCGCCTGTCCATATTTGTGATGGAAGATATCTTCCTTTATGTCATTTTGTGAAAATTATTTGTACCCAGTTTTACATTTGTCTGTTTTTATGGCTTCCCAAAAATAACCAAAGTGAAATAATCTTCCTCTTATAGGTATTTCCCCTCATTATCACCCTTTTTGGAGTGACCAGCTCCTCTTCTTGGCTGTTGATGACCCAGTTATTTAAAGTGAGAATTTTCCTTAATACATTATTGTTTGAAATTTCTGAAATCCTTTCCTTTTTGAGAAACCCATCTTTCTTTCTTTTTTTTAAAAAAAGGACTTCTTTAATTTTATTTTATTTATACCCTGCCCTTCTTACCATGAAGGGGTTTACAAACTGAGGCAAAACTTCAATGCCACATTGTACAAATAACATTAACATATCACATTATATTGTAAAACAATGAAAGCATATAAACAGTTAAAACATATAGAACATTAAAACAGATTAAAACATAACAAAGTGCTAAATCATAATTTTCAAGTTTTCCATGGACATTATTCAGACTTCCATTATTCTACTTTCCAAACGCCTGTGCACAAAGCCACGTCTTTAGCCTTTTCCTGAAAACCAGGAGGGATGGGGATAATGTCACTAGGGAGGGAGTTCCACAGCTGAGGGGCCACCCCTGAGAAGGCCCTGTCTCTCATCCCCACCAGTCGCACTTGCGAAGAAGGAGAGCAAGGGCTCCCCAGTAGATCTTAAAGCTCTAGTTGGCTCATAGAGAAAGATGCGTTTGGACAGGTAAGATGGACCAGAACCATTTAGGGCTTTATAAGCCAAATCCAGCACTTTGAACTGGGCCCGGTAGCAAACTGGCAGCCAATGAAGTTGACGTAACAGGGGAGTTGTGTGCCCCCTGTATGCCACTCCAGTGAGGAACCTGGCTGCCTTCCATTGGACTACTTGGAACTTCCAGACAGCCTTCAAACGCAGCCCTACGTAGAGCACATTACAATAGTCTATGTGAGATGTAACAAGAGCATGGAACTCCATAGCCTTCTCTGTTAAAGTATCTCCAATTTTACGCTATGTTTTTGAATTGTAGATAGAATCTGTTTGTTCTCTTTTTCTTCCACAAAAGCTTTATCCTTAAGTAATAACTTTTCCTTGAAGAAAGTGTTTTACAAATTGACTCTTACCTTTGGTCAGCTTTAAAGTGTGTTGGCCAAAGGGATCCTCCGCCAACTATAGTTGCAGTCATAGACCTTACCGCAAATGCTGCCACATCGTATCCTGCATCAGCCACATACTGAAGTCCTTTCTCTGATTTACAGAAGACTCTTTGAACCATTTGAGCAGCAGTAACAACTTCTAAAGGCATAAAATTTCTTCTGTTCTTGCAGGCCTTCGGTCAGTAATAACTCTTGGCCGTATAATGTACTATGTAGGCCATAAGAGTTATTTGGCGCATATGTATATTGTATATTTTACTGTGTTAGATGTTGGTTGTTGTTGTATAGTGTTTTATAGTGTTTTTACTGTGTTTTTAATGTTTTGATCCATGTAAGTCGCCCCGAGCCTATCAGGAGTGGGCGTCTAACAAGTCTAAATAAATAAATAAATAAAATGGTAGCCCTGGCAAACACAGAAATTGTGACTCATGCTTTAATGGACAGGATTCAAGCCTCGTGGAACCATCTCAGAGCTGAATCTATTCTTTTTTCCTTAAGAAAAACATGCTTTGATTTCCCTGTACATTTTCTTGATTTCTCTGTACAATTTTGATTAGGTTTCTGTTAACTGTTGTGGCTGAGAAACCTCCTGCCTGTCAAACCTTTTTGCCTGCTCGCTACAGACATTTTTAATTCACTAAGCATGCATTGTGATCATTTCTAAAATTCCTTGTAGTCAAACAAGATTGAGAAATCATTTTCATTAAATTAAGCATGTCATTCAAATTCATTGCAGTTTGCATCATTCAAAGTACTTCCCTTTCCACATTAATTAGTTCTTTAATTATCCTTTTTTTTGCAGATGTCGCTCAATAAACAATATTGGCCATCAAACTGTGATCCTCTCCCTGAGTCTGAAATCTTAACCAAGGCACGAGAACTAAAACTATGGAGAAGAGAGAAACAGTCTATGATTTAACTGGATTTGGAAGTTAATCAGCTGCTGCAAGAAAATATCCCATTGGCTATTGATTTTTTTAGCTGAGATGAGAATGAATATTCATCTTCTGCTTCCAGTTATGTAAATATGAGTTGGGGCCGAGGAGAGATAGATTCCAGTTTCACGCTGACACACATTTTGGGAAAATAATTGATATGACACAATAATTAATACTAGGTTGCAAAACCAAATAAACTAATTCAGATATTTTGCAAAAGTTGCTTGGGGATCAGATACTAGGGATTGTTTTGTAACTATGTCATTTTGGCAATGTTAGCAGTATCCAATTAATCAGGAATTTCTTAAATTTTGACCCTTCCAAAAAGAGCTATAATTAAATAGATAACCTTCTCTGTGTCCCATCTAAGGCACTGTAATTCGGACTCAGGATAATTATATGTCATAAGAGCTGAAACAGAGCAGGCCAAGCCACTCACAAATGCAAAATGTAGTCAGAACCTCAATGCCATCATCTGCTAGACCCCTAATTATTGCATAGGTGAGCAATTGCAGGTAAGCACATTGGCTTAATCAGTCCTTTTTATGACTCCATCATATCACTAAAGTCAGTGACTCACTAAAGTGGCAATTACCATTGCAAAGTCAAAGGAAGCATTCAGATATATTGACAACATTAAGCCCCATCAAGCAAGCATGTCCATAACCAAAACCTACAACTGTAGATTCAGGGAGGAAAGTTCAGCACAAAAGACCTACCAAAATGAACACTTTTTCCGATGCCAAGATATAGTTCATAATGCAGTGGTGCGTTTTAAATCTTATAAAAGAACAAGCAACATTAGAAGGCTTGAGGAATCGTTAACAAAATACTGGACACACATCTTGTACTGCAAGGACCAAAGTAGATTTTTCTTGTAGTCTCAACTAGAGTAGAATCATCTAATCCAGTGTTTCCCAACCTTTTTTGAGCCACGGCACACTTTTAACATTAAAAAAATCCGGGGGCACACCACCAACCAAAATGACACAAAATGACACTCTAACACAGTAAAAAATGGCTGGGGGATGGTGGCCTGCTGGGAGCAGCTGCTGGGAGTGCCGAAGCCGGGGAGGGGGCGGAGCCAGGCTGCGCCATGCCCTGCCCCCTACTTCACCTCTCCCAGCAGCTGCTCCAGCCTTGACGGGGCAGTGCCAAGCCAGCGGTGCCAGAGCCAGCACAATGCTGGCTTGGCACTGTCCCCTCAAGGCTGGAGCAGCTTCTGGGACTGCCGAAGCCGGGTGAGGGGGCAAAGCCAGGCCGCGCCATGCCCCATCTCTTCTCCCCAGCTTCAGCTCTCCTACAGAGGAGGAGCATGAGCGGTGGACGGACTTCAGTGGGCGGGGCTCCTCCACGCGGCTTCAGCGAGCGAGGGGCGAGAGTCATGGTGGGAGTCATGGCGGATTGGAGGCTGGCTGGGGAAACGGCCAAAGGAGGCGGCACCCCGGTCCCTTCTTCTTTTTCTTCGCCACTGCCCGGCCCTTCCTCCTCCTCCAAGCAGCAGGAGTTTGGCAGGAGGGGGGAGGAAGGAGGGCAGAGAGCTTTTCTCACGGCACAGCAGGAGGTCCGTCACGGCACACTAGTGTGCCACGGAACACTGGTTGAGAAAGACTGATCTAATCAGTAAGTTTTCTATAAGTACTGATTTACTATTGGATAATGGGCCATCATTATTTTCAAGCTATTGTGCAGCCGAAACGTCAGGAGAGAATGTTTCTAGAATATGTCCATAGAGCCTGAAAAACCTACAACAACCCATTATACTGTATTATTTCAACTGATTTCAAGCTACCCTAAGGGCCCATCTGGGTATTCCTTCCATCTCTGAGTATTCCTTCCCTTAAAAGGCCCCTATGAAATGTGACATGAACAACACATTTTATCAGAAATGACAGCAACACCTCAGCATACCAAATGATGCAAACAAACATGGAAGGGCTGTTGACTCTGCTTGGAAGCACCTGGTTAGAATCATAGAGTTGGAAGAGACTACATGGGCATGCAGGAAAATGTCAAAGTACCCCCAACAGATGGCTATATACTCTTGTATATTGGTTAAGGATTAGCACCTGTTATACAGCAGTGCCGGTATATGTCTAAAAAGGGATGTGTGAAAAATAAATGCATCACAATGTGGATCATCTGAGTCCAGTAGATGTTTGAACCATTTCTTGCTAGAGTTCAAATTGCATAGTCTATATATGCTGGTTTGTATTTAGGAGATGAAGGGATGACCACTGAGGGTGTCCTGAACACGCAAATCAATCTGGGAAACCGAGACAGTGACTGCTGGCATCAGATCATGTTTGAACCCAGAAGCTAAGCAGGATCACCTCTGGTTAGTACTTACATAAATGGTAGATTACCAGCAAATGGCAGGTGCTGTAAACTATATTCTAGAATAAGGGAATGTCAAACCACCTCTGAGCATTCCTTCCCTTAAAAGTCATTATAAGTTGACAGGCTACTTGAAGGCACCATAGATGCATACACCCTGAATATACTATACACACACACACACACACACACACACACACATACTCGCACGTATACATAGTGTTGTTGTCTCATTTCAAACTTTTAAAAGGATCAGACTGTAGGGAATCACAACAGAATAAAAACTGATGTTTCTGTGGGTGGCGGCAAAGTCACGGATCCAAAGTTCTATTTATTAAATTATTAAACACAGTAAGGGTGTGATTTAGCCTATTATTCTAGTGAGAAATTACAGCATCGTTTGGGTATCAAGCAGTAGTTAAACATCAGAAATAATGCTGCTTTCATACAATGATCTCTAGCCTAGTTCTACAGCTGGCAAACATGTTACAGATTTCTTATCAGCAATCCCATTTAAGGTCAAATGCTATTTACTTAAGTGGTTTAAATAACCCACATATTACGAAATTATTCTTCAAATCGGTCAGTGATTCAGCAGTAAAAAAAAAGGAAACAACTGAGGCTGGATCCAAACTGCCATATAATGCATTTTCAAGGCACTTTCAGACATCACCAAAATTTGCACCAAAGTGGGTTTAAAATACTCACTTTGTCACAGAATTCCACCCCCAAAAAAAACCACTAGCCTTTTCTGGGAAGGGGGTATTACATGCTATCCCAATTAGACTACCTGGCAGTGAGTCCCCACGGGCATGTATCCACCCCAAAGCCCATCGGTTTACCCCTAAAACATAAGTAAAATGTTACTCCTTTGCACCTTTCTGGTGTGAGGAAATGATGTACTAGGACAGTGATTTTTCAACCAGTGTGCCGCGGAATACTAGAGTGCCGTGAGAGATCATCAGGTGTGCCGTGGGAAATTATTTTCAAACTTCATTCATATTTAAACTATAACACGCAATTGTCTCTTTAAGAAATAAAACCATAGCACTCTTGTGTCACCTAAGAAGTGACGTGAGAGTGCTATGGTTGCGTCATCTTGGATTCGCTCAGACGCGGCAAAGTAAACACAGTTAGTGCTGCAGCTGCGGTCAAGTGACAGTGGCACTTTGGGAGCACAGCAAGACAAGCGAATGACACTGTTGGAGTAGAGTTTGAGACGGAAAAATGCAAATGCCAAACCGGACCCTGGACAAAATTATGAGACAGATGAAGGCCCTAATATGAGTGATGGACAAAAGAAAAAAGAAAAGATGGTGAGCTCAAGGCAATACAGCGAAAGCTATCTTTCCTTTGGATTCACTTTCACTGGCGATGCAACTGCCATTCCTGCCAGGATATCTATTTTCTGTATATCGAAACAGGCCCAAGTTTCACACTGAGTGTATAAATACATTTTTAAACATATTAACTATATGTATTACTGTGTTATTATAAGACCACGAAAGTAGTAATTATGAAAGAATTTCCTCAATCGATGTTAAACAAGAGAAGGAAGTACTTCTTCCTGACAGACGAACTTAAGAAACTTCAAATAAGGTTTAGGTGGGAAAAACCAGAGGGCATAATGGTGACTTACAAGGAACAGAGGAGGTGGTTAACCTCAGAAGAAAAAGCAAGGCATTTTTATGCGGAACTGAAAAAGGACCATAAATTGACACCCACGGAAAGAGGTGGGAAACAGAAGAAAAGAAGGTTTGATTCCCCCGAAGATGTGATGGAATTTGGCAAGGCTTCAAGTGCCTGTGGGGGAGCTGACCCATCGGTTGTGGATGACGATAAAGACGAATCGGAAATAGAACAAGAAGAAGACAAAAATGTGTAAAGATCTAAGACAATTAAAGTGCTTATCAAACAATATAAATGGAATTAATTCGCCGTCGAAGAGGAAAAAATTATTCAACCAAACAAAAAAGGGAAATTTTGACATTGTAGCATTTCAAGAAACTCATATTGCTCAAAAACATGTTGCTTATTTGAATCAAGAGAAATTGGGAAAAGAATTTTATTCGGCAGCCCAAAATAAAAAAAATGGAGTGGTCATTTATGTAAAAGACTATCTTTCTCCAACATTGGCCTTTAAAGACACAGAGGGAAGAATAATTGGAATTATGATAAACTACGGCCAAGAGAGAATATTAATTTGCAATATTTACGCTCCAAACGGACCAAAAACAAAATTTGCAACATTGTTAGAGAAGAAAATCCAAGAAACGGACTACGACAATTTGATCCTGATGGGAGATTTCAACGGAGTAATGAATACGAAAAAAGACAAATCGAAGAAACAAACACCAAGAGGGAAGAAAACAGAAGATACCGGATCATTACCAAAGAAGTTTTTAAGACTGAAAAAAGATTTGGAACTGGAGGATGCATGGAGGATACACAATGAAGAAGTTAATGACTATTCATTTTACTCAAATAGACATAAAAGCTGGTCGAGGATAGACATGATATGGTCCTCGAAAACATTAACAACAAGGATTGATGAAATCAAGATAAAAACAAGGGACATATCAGACCATGGAGCTATCGAGATGATATTGAATAAAAAAAACTCTCATCAGAAGGTGGAGACTGGATGACAATCTATTAAAATCAGAAGAAGACATAACGGGAGCGAAAAAGAGGCACTTAAACAATATTTGGAAATTAACGACAAACCAGATATGAAGATAGAAACACTCTGGGACGCAGGAAAAGCAGTAATGAGGGGGATTTTTATCCAAAAGAAGGCAAGAAGAAACAAATTAAGAAACCAAGAGAAAGAGAGATTATCAAAGGAAATAGAAAGAGAAGAAAGAAATTTGAAGGAAAAACCAATGGATAAAGGAATTAAAAAGAAATTGGAGAATTTAAAGAAAGAGAAAAACTCCCTAGAATTGGGGGAATTAGCCAAACAATTAAAATTTATAAAACAAAGAGAATTTCAGAATGCCAATAAACCCGGTAAATGGTTAGCCTGGAAACTAAAGAAGAGACAAGTAAACCAAATAACAATGATAAAAACCAAAGAAAAAGAATACACTACAGACAATGATATTATGGAGGAATTCCAAAAATTCTATGGAGAATTATACAAGAAAGAAGAAAGTAAACTGGAAGAGATAATGAGTTATTTGGGGAACCAACACCTCGAAAAAATCTCAGAAGAGGATAGAGAGGCACTAAACAAAGAAATATCAGAAGATGAGATAAAAAGAGCGATAAAAAACTGAATTCAAGTAAAGCGCCGGGACCAGATGGGTACTCAGCAACATATTACAAAGTAATGAAAGAGGAATTGATGCCTTATCTCAAAACCCTTCTGAATAAGATATTAAAAGAAGGAGTGTTACCAGATACCTGGAAAGATGCAAATATTACTTTTATCCATAAAGAGGGATCAGATAATACTGATGTCAAAAATTATAGACCCATTTCATTATTAAATCTGGATTACAAAATTTTCACAGACATTCTAAGTGAACGGATGAAAAGGTTTCTAAACAACTGGATAGGAGAAGAGCAAACAGGCTTTTTACCGGGAAGGCAAATGAAAGACAATTTGAGAATTATGTTGGACATAGTGGAATTCTACGAACAACATCATCAGGCAGAGGTGGCACTCATGGCCTTAGATGCCGAGAAAGCCTTTGATAATTTGAATTGGGAATTCTTCAAAGGGTTATTTAAAGAACTAGACATTGGCTATCAGTTTACAAATGCTATAGAGGCAATCTATAGTACACAAAGGCAACTCTCTGGATTAACGGACAACCATCGAAGGAAATTAAGATAGAGAAGGGCACAAGGCAAGGGTGCCCGTTATCGCCTTTAATTTACATCATGTCCCTAGAGATACTTCTTAAAAGTTTACGAGAAGACGAAACACTCCCAGCTACTAAAGTGGGAAAACAAAATTACAAATTTAGAGCTTTCGCAGATGACCTGTTATGCATAGTGAAAGAACCAAGGACAAACATTAAAAAATGGATAATCAAGATAGAAGATTATGGCAATCTAGCTGGTTTGAAATTGAATAAAGAAAAGACGGCACAATTAACAAAGAATATAACTAAGAAAAACAAAACAGAGTTACAAGAAATAACTGGAATGCGGATAACCTCAAGACTTAAATACCTGGGAATACAGATCACTGCGAAGAACTCTCAGTTGATCAAATATAATTATGAAGAGAAATGGAAAGAAATGTCTGAAAACTTGGAAAGATGGAACCAATTGAATCTGTCACTTATGGGAAGGATCGCTACAATTAAAATGAACATATTACCTAAGTTTCTCTTCCTTTTTCAGAATTTCCCAATCCTCAGGACAAATAAGCTGTTTAAAGAATGGAACAAAAGAATATTAAAATTTATTTGGAAAGGGAAAAAACCGAGGATTAAATATGACCATCTAATAGGAACAAGAAATAAAGGAGGATTTGGTCTTCCAGATCTCCAACTATACTATGAGGCAGCGAGTTTGACATGGATTAAAGATTGGATAACGTTAAAAAGAGAAAATGTTTTGGCTTTGGAGGGTTTTGACCTGAGGGTATGAACAAGAGAAGAAGGAAAAGAACTTCAACAATCACTTTATAAGAGCCTCCTTGCTTAAGACTTGGCGAAAATACAAAGAAAAATTATACATGAAGGTACTATTATGGGTATCTCCATTGGAAGCGACCCAGAGAAGACTATTAGGCTGGTCCCAGTGGCCAACATATAAAGACTTACTGAAAAAGGAGAGGGAGGATTACTATTTGAGAACAAAAGAGGAAATAACAACCAAATTTAAATCTTTCTCCTGGTTACAACACATGCAGACAAAAGAATACTTTAGAAAAGACAAGGACAAAGGCTTTGCCGATAAGGATGAGTTTTATGAAAGAGTCATCAACAAAGAAAAGAAGAATATAACAAATATATATAATAAACTATTAGAATGGGCAACCGAAAGAGAGACAGTAAAAGATTGCATGATTACATGGGCAAAAATATTGGCAGCACAATCAAAATGAGAGAGTGGGAAGAAATATGGCAGAGAAAAATTAGGTATACATATGCGACAGATATCAAAGAAAATTGGTACAAAATGTTCTATAGGTGGTACATCTCACCTCATCAACTGGGGCTGATGTATAAATCAGCAAACAATAAATGCTGGAAATGTGAGAAGGAGGTAGGAACATTTTACCATATGTGGTGGACCTGCCCCAAGGCATTCTGGAAAATGATTCAAGAATATTGCGAGAAAATAGTAAGAATAAAAATCAGTAAAAAACCAGAATACTTTCTGTTGGGTCTAACAGATGAAGAAATGAAAATAGATTTGAACCAGGACATTCTCTTTACCTATTTGACTACAGCGGCCAGAATAACTTACGCGAGGAATTGGAAACAAAAAGATCTACCTACTGTGGAAGACTGGCTCCAAAAGGTTGACCAAATAAAAGATATGGACAAATTAATTTTGCCTTGAAGACGTCTTATGGAAGACCCATACAAAAAACAGACTGGAATCTATATGAAGACTTTAAGAAGAAAATATAAAACAAAAGAAAATATGAAGTAAGGACATTTACCCCCAAAGGAAAATATACGTAGAAGGGAAATGGGATTAGAAAGGGGAGGCCGTTGTAACGGAATTTAAGAAGAAAGAAATAAGAACAGAAAGCAGCAAAGGAAGATTTGGAAGTCAGATACCCTATACCCAAATGTACCCCTTGGACATACCCACCCCATCCTTATACCCCAGTTCCCTTCCCTATTTAACCTAAACTCTCCCTCC
This sequence comes from Anolis apletophallus, assembly GCA_030556195.1. NCBI lineage: Eukaryota > Metazoa > Chordata > Lepidosauria > Squamata > Anolidae > Anolis > Anolis apletophallus. Next base: position 53,510,899 of record JARBWK010000001.1, read on the forward strand.
CCAATCACCTTTAGCTAGGTTGTTGTGTTTTTAAATGTGTAGATGGAAAACATGTATCAATAAAAATTTATATATAATTTTTTTTAAATGACAGTGTTATGAAAATGGGGGGGAAAAAGAAAGTTAGAGTGTCATTTTGGTTGGCGGTGTGCCCCAGGACTTTGTAAATGTAAAAAATGTGCCACGGCTCAAAAAAGGTTGAAAATCACTGTACTAGGAGACCGGAGCGGGGAAAGACAGGAAAATCCCTCCTTGCCCCGCCCCTATCTCTTGCCACACGAGGAGTAACGTTATGACAGCCAGGTATGTTTTACTTATTTTTAAGGGTAAATTTGGGATTTGGGGAGGGGGTGGGTGCCATCCTGGACTTTTGGGCTCCAGGAACCCAAAAAGTTCCAGATGATAATGGGGACTCACCCCTAGGTAGTCCCAGGACTACCTGGAAGCAAGTTCCCACAGGCCCAATACCCCATTAGACCTTGGCCTTTCAGGAAGGCCCAGATCAAATGGGGTATCAAATTGATTTGATTTATTCCAAATTAATTCATTTTTACCAGAGGCATTATTTGGATGCCTCCTGTAAAAAATCGAGACAAGTCCCGGGATATGGGCCTGCTTGGATGGACCAGAAGAATGTAGTTTAAATGCATTGAACTGGATTATATGGCAGTGTACTTATATTTATATAATCCAATGCAGTTAAACTGCATTATGAAACTGCATTGGCAGTGTATTGCCAACCGCAGTTATTGTAATGTTGACGAGAAAACAACAGGGCATGAAAACCAGGCCATAGTTGTAGCCTGATGCATCATCTGCACCACGCAGCTAAAGTTAAGCGATTCTAATTGCCTTTGGTGAAAGAATGTTAAACCTAATTGTTACCACATACAGTAGTTTCACCTTCCAGAGATATGTCTAACTCTTTCCATTGAACTTATGGGATTCACTTCCAAGACTGGCAGCAAGTCCTTCTGAACTCGGAGCTTGATATACCCCAATGCAGGAAAACGCTAGACTGAACACAAAACCCCCAGAAATAGTCAGCCTACACAGTACTGGGGAGTGGGAAGAGTTGGGAAGAGTGAGGAGGAACTCATGTAATTGTAGAACAAAAAACAATAAAGAGGTCAAGACAAGGATCTCCCATTAAAAAGGCCAATTAATCAGGGCTGAAAGGTCTGAAGCAATTTTGGATAGAATTAGTCAGCTGATTTGTACTAACTCTGAGGTAGGCTTATATATATATATATATATATATATATATATATATATATATATATATATATATATATATATATAGCATGCCTAGCTTGTTGCACATTTACTTTAATAAGAATGCAAGAATGTTTACTAGTTTAGAAATTTAATCAAAGAAATATATTTCCATCAATCTAAGTAGCCAGAGGAAAACAGAGTGATGATACGATGTCTTGGGCTACCATGTTGCTGCAGTGGATTTGTTATAACAAGCTAAGGAGTCAAACAACAGAGAAACAGAGGACTTGCAATCAAAGATCTGACCAATTTTCTGCCCTGGATCTAGTACTGTGGAAAGGTCTCTTGCAAACCAACCACATAGGTCTCCTGTTTTATAATCCTGCTCAAATTATGATGAAGCTGAAGCTAAAGATATGTTAGATAAAAGTACTACTTTTCAGTGCACAGCTGAAGATCTAGGACAGTCTCTAATTTCACGTTTCTTGAACTTTTTTTTTTTACATTGTTCGCCCCTTACAGCAACTTAGGCTTCCTACGAACAAGGGTGCTGCTTATACATAATGACTTCTTATGTAAGAGTATAGACATAAAGCAAGATGATACCACTTATCAGACCAATCTGCCCCAAATAGGGCAGCTTTTGATCATTGCATTGAGGTTTGGCTGAAAAATGAGTTCTGTGTGAGTAATTCCTCTGTGTAGCTACAACCCATTATTGAATAGCATTATATCTAATAAAAAGAAAATATTTGAGCATTTTCCTCTTACCATCTGCAGCCATGTAGTGATATTAATGTTTTGTTTTGCTGATAAGATTTTGTATGATATCTTCAAACAGGTCTGTAACATTAGCTCCTTGTCATTTTATACAGATTTGGAGAGGATAGGAATGTTGCAGGAAATATGTGTGGGTTGTGTGATGTCTTTCATGTAAAAGCTGTAGCCAACCATGTTTCTCCTTTAGAAAAAAGAATTAACGCAGACCACATTCAGGGAGTGTGGCTCGACTGAAATATCACAACGTTGGCAAACTGCTTTGAATTCTCCAATATACTATATCAAACCATGCCTGAAACAAAATAAGGAGAAAAGTTGATGGATAATGCTTCCTTCTCTTGCCAACAATGTGGTAATTTGTCACAATATGGAAATGGAATACAAGCCATGACTGGATTAATCTGATAAATTGCAGTATATACTCAAGACTAACTACCGTGTTTCCCCGAAAGTAAGACACCCCCGATTGTAAGACGTATCGGGGGTGTCAGGGGGTCAGCTAATGTAAGCCGTACCCGAAAATAAGCCGTACCCCGACCACCGCGTCACTCAGTCCCGCCTCCTCCTCGGTCCCGCCTCCGCCGCCTCCTCCGCTTCCCCCGCCGCCGCCTCCCCCGCCGCCGCTTGCCGCCGCTTGCCGCCGCCATTTCCGCCGCCTACCTCCGCCCGCAGCGACGGCCCACGCCTGCGCCAGGGCGCCTCGTCAGCGCGTCAGGAGCGCCTACGTCCGCACCAGGAGCGCCTCGTCAGGCGCTCTCGGGTCCCTACTGCCCATGCGCATGGGCAGTAGGACCAAGCGCCTGACGTGGCGCCCCTGGCACGCTGACAGCGTAAGCGCTCCTGGCGGCGCTAGGCGCCCTGGCGCACTGACGAGGCGCTCCTGGCGCACTGGCGTAGGCGCTCCTGGCACGCTGACGTGGGCGCTCCTGGCGCGCTGACGTAGCGCTCCTGGCGCAGGCGTGGGGCCGGCTGTCGGCGAGGTAGCGGCGGCAGCGGCGGTGGCAGCGGCGGTGGCAGCGGCGGCAGCGGCGGTGGCAGCGGCGGCGGCGGTGGCAAGCGGCGGCGGGGGAAGCGGCGGCGGAGGGAGGCGGAGGAGGAGGCGGGACCGAGGAGGAGGCGGCCAAGGGAAAGGGTTACTTTCGAGTGCGGCAGGTACCGTCGGTTAATGTAAGCCGTACCCAGTAAGCCGTAGTGGGGATTTTGGGGGTCAAAAGAAAGTAAGACGCTGTCTTACTTTCGGGGAACACGGTACCAGGAGAGAGACATACGCATTTATGCTCTGCTGTTTTTTAAAACATTGTTTTAAAAACAGTGCTGTCCAACTTCTACTGGACCTAGGGCCGGACTTCCAGTCACTGAAAACCTGGGGGGCCGCTCCGCCCCCGGCCACGCCCCCGGTCCCTCCTCCTAAAGTGTCACGCCAGCCTCAGAAGCGGCGATTTCGCTTCTGAGGCTGGCGTGACTTTAGGAGGGAAGGCAAAAGCCAAGGGGCCCTCCATGGCTTCTCCCTCCCCCTCCTAGTGTCACGCCAGCCTCCTCCTCTGTTCGGCCTCGCCCACCGGCGCACCGATCAGGGCGCCGGTGGGAGAGACAGAATGGAGAAGCCGTGCCTAACGAGGAGGAGGGCAAGCACTTGCCTTCCTTCTCTTTAGGCACGCCCCCTCCCCTGTTCTGCCTCTCCCACCGGCGCACTGATCAGGGCGCGGTGGGAGAGACAGAACGGAGAAGCCGTGCCTGAAGAGGAGGAAGGCAAGCGCTTGCCTTCCTTCTCTTTCGGCACGCCCCTCCTGTTCTGCCTCTCCTACCGGCGCACTGATCAGGGCGCCGGTGGGGAGAGACAAACAGAAGCCGTGCCTGAAGAGGAGGAAGGCAAGCGCTTGCCTTCCTTCTCTTTCGACACGCCCCCTCCCCTGTTCTGCCTCTCCCACCGGCGCACCGATCAGGGCGCCGGTGGGGAGAGACAGAACGGAGAAGCCGTGCCTGAAGAGGAGGAAGGCAAGCGCTTGCCTTCCTTCTCTTTCGGCATGCCCCCTCCCCTGTTCTGCCTCTCCCACCGGCGCACTGATCAGGGCGCGGTGGGAGACAGAACGGAGAGGCTCCGTGCCTAAAGAGGAGGAAGGCAAGCGCTTGCCTTCTCTTTAGGCACGCCTCCCTCTGTTCTGCCTCTCCCACCGGCGCACTGATCAGGGCGCTGGTGAGAGAAACAGAACAGAAAGGCAGGCCTAAAGAGGAGGAAGGCAAGCGCTTGCCTTCCTCCTCTTTAGGCACGCCTCCTCCCTACCTGGCTCCTCCTCCCTGCACCGCCCCTTGTCCCTCTACATAAGAACATAAGAACATAAGAAGAGCCATGCTGAATCGGGCCTCAGCCCATCTAGTCCAGCATTCTGTGTCACACAGTGGCCCACTAGTTGTACACAGGGATCTCTAGCAGAAAGGACCGCAAAACCCTCACCTGCTCCCGACCCCCACAACCAGTACCCGGGGAAATCCTGCCTGCCTCCATCAACACAGAGGTGGCACTTGGATGTCCATTTCAGTAGCTACTGATTCCCTTGGTATCCATGAATCTGTCTAATCCTGCCTTGAAGCTGTCCAGGCTGACCGCTGTCACAACCTCCTCTGGAAGTGAGTTCCATAACCCAATGACCCTCTGGGTGAAGAAATATTTCCCTTTATTAGTCCTAACTTTCCTACCTTGGAGCTTTAGGGAGTGCCCCTAGTCCTAGTGTTGTGTGACAGAGAAAATATTTTTTCTTTATTCACCTTTTCTATCCCATGCATGATTTTATACACTTCGATCAAGTCACCTCTTAAACGCCGTCTTTCAAGGCTGAAAAGACCAGGCGTTGCAACCTGATTTCGTAAGGGAGCTGCTCCATCCCTTGGATCATTCTTGTTGCCCTTTTCTGTACCTTTTCCAGTTCCGTTATATCCTTCTTGAGGTGTGGTGACCAGAATTGTACACAGTACTCCAGATGTGGCCTCTCTCACCGGCGCCGATGCAAACCGGTTTGCATCGGCGCTGGCGAGAGAGGGAAGAGGGCGGTGCAGGGAGGAGCTGGCTCCCTTCTTTCTCCCTGCCCCGCCTCCTCCCCTCCCTCCCCCCCCCCCCTGCGATCTCGCAGCGGCGGCACGGAGAGAGGGACGGAGGGGGGCGGTGCAGGGAGGAGGAGCTGGCTCACTTCCTCCTCCCTGCCCCGCCTTTCCCCCCCCGGCCGCCATTTTTTAAAAAATATTTTAACAAAAAAAAATTAACAAAAAATTTAAAAATGTCAGCCGGGGGCATAGCGGGGGCCGTGTCCAACAGGCTGGGGGCCGTGTACGGCCCCGGGGCCGCCAGTTGGACAGCCCTGGTTTATAACATACTCACTTGGTTCTGTTTCCAGCTAACTAGCAGATTCTCCATTCAATTAAACTACCTGATTGTATGTGAAGAGGATGAAAGGTTGTATCATGTGGAACAATATACTGCCTATGTTATTTGTGCTACCACTGTCACCTCCACAGTTTTAACATCCATTTTGATGAAGCCTCAAGAACTGAAATATCTGTCTATGAACTTGATGAAAGAGTATTATCACACTGCAATTTGGGGATACAGTGGACCCTTGATATCTGCTGTGTTTGTTTTTTCCTCCCCCATTTTTAATTAATTTTCTTCCACAATTGTATTGCAGGCATTACAAGTTTTGTTCACTGTAAAATGTAATACAGTGGTACAATTGTTCCCGCCACCGCCCATCTTCTCTGTTGGTTTCCCATTTTCTGAGTAAGAAACATTACTATATTAAACATATATAACAAATATTTTTCAATATGACAATGCTACATTTGAACCCTCTGTCTAAATGTTGTTTGTAGATATTTCTAATACAGAATTGTCACTTCTTCATTAGAAGCCCTTGATCAAGTTGTGTGTCTTTCTTTTTTAAATAAAGTTCAAAAATAGTTCCCCCCTGGCCAATCCGCCAATTTTTGCTGTATTAAGTCTTCAGCTGTCAGTATTTCTGTCTTTTCCAAATGTGGTGCGTATAACATTCTTGCTGCAATTAACACATATTGTAATGTTTTGGCATCAATTTGACTTGTTCATTTTGTATTCCTAATAAGAATAGTTCGGGGTCTAATTGGATTGTATCAAATTTCAAAAATGCCTAGCTTTAGAGCAGGTCCACCACATTTGGAAGGAAGTTCCTGGCTCTTTGCCACCCTTCCAGCACGTACGCTCATGTTTTTTGTTCATTTGGTTTCTGCTGCGTTTGATTCAAGGACCAATACCAAAATCCATGGATACTTAAGCCCCATTGTTATATATGGTGTTTCTGATATGAAATGGCATTGGCAAGCAAGTCAAACAAGGCTAGAGTAAGGCTAAGGATCTGTGAAATGGTGGAACGCTAGATCAGGGTATGTCTACGCATCACTCCAGAGATGCAAAACCCATGGACATGGAGGGCTGACAGTAATTTGACATTATTAAATCATTCATGGGTAAAGCACTGAAAAATGAACACTAAGAAATCAAACTGGTTTTTTTTAAGTGGAGTAACAAAAACAATACAAGCACACATAATCTACTTCACTAAGATGGAACAAAGCCACTTTAGACACCCACAATTAACCAACAGGAATATGGAAATCAGGGCTTTCCCATGGTTCTGTATGCTCTGAGTCATCCTATTTTCGCTGCTCATATGTTTTCATTACTGCAAATGTCGTAACTTGGAGCTCTTGAATCACAGCTTGAATGCCATAGGGAGATTTCACACGCAAAGACCAGGAAAAGCCCAACCCCATCTCCAGCTAGTTTCCTGCCTCCTTTCCCTGGCTATAAAAAAGCCTGCTTAATCTGAACCATATCTTAGGTTGAACAGGAGACAATAAGGAAAGGGGAACTGCCCTTTTATAACAGCAAAGCGCTGTGTACACATGGATTTATTGTATCATGTATTTTGCCTTTTTGTTCTCTTCCTTCCAAGCATGAGGATCCAGTGCTTCCGAGTTTGAACCACTCACATATCCTGTTTAACCCCACCCCCCCACCCCCACCCCCAAACCCATATTTGTTTGCTTTGGTTCTTCTTAGGCTTCTCTTTTCATTGCATACTTTACTGTGAGAAGCAGAAGAAATATCAGCATCCAGAACTAGCTTGTTTTCAAACAGTGCTCCACTCATCCCCTTCCTAAGAGTATAGGAGAAGAGCAGATTAAACACAGGATCCTGTTCTAAATTGAATAACTCTTAAGTGATCACAATCCTCAGCTGTTGGAATTCAGTGAAAACAAAAAGGATTAAGATCCGCTTTTCATGGTTTCTGCGGGAAGAGTTTCTCAACTGACGCAGATGGCTCATCTCGCTGTTTGAACTTGCTGGTGGATGGAGAACACATTCAAGATCATTGTAGCTGATATTTTTAAGTTTGATCCTGAACAAATAAAGAAAGGCAACCTCTAAAACAGAGGTCCTCAAACCTTTAAAGCCGAGGGCCGGTTCAAAGTCACTCAGCCCTGATCTAAAATGTGAAGTACCTAAGCCTTTGAAAGGTTTTGATGTAAGGTCAGGCCCAAGACTTTATAAGAAAAGTACAGAGAGAAGTAACACACAACTCAAGAGGCAAGTGTTGGGCTTATCTATGGGTGCATTTAAAACTGATGCGATTTGACCACTTTTACTACCATGGCTCTATGCAGTGGAAACATGGGAGTTGTAGTTTTACAAGGCCTTTCTCCTTATCTGTTAAAAAGGGCTTGTTCCTCAACAAACTACAGCTCCCAGGATTCCACAGCAGTTAAGGTGATGCCAACTTGCATTCATTCTACAGGATTTTTTTTCTAGTGTCAGGAGCGACTTGAGAAACTGCAAGTCATTTCTGGGGTAAGAAAATTGACCGTCTGCAAGGACATTGCTCGGGATGCCCGGATGTTTTAATGTTTTACCATCCTTGTGGGAGGCTTCTCTCATGTCCCTGCATGGGGAGCTAGAGCTGAGAGAGGGAGCTCATCCACGCTCTCACTGGTTTCAAACCTCCGACCTGCTGGTCTTCAGTCTTGCCAGCACAAGGGTTTAACCCATTGTGTCAACGGATCAGGCATGGGGAAACTTGGGCCCTCCAGGTGTTTCGAACTTCAACTCCAACAATTCCTAACAGCCGGTACTGTTAGGAATTGTGGGAGTTGAAGTTCGAAACACCTGGAGGGCCCAAGTTTCCCCATGCCTGATGTAGATACAACCCACATAAACTTTCAGGCAGGTCTTCCCTCATAGATGATGAATGGTGCCAAGACCCATAATCCGGAAAGACAGGCACTGAGCACATGCAGAAAGCCTTACCCTCCTTGTTGGGTAAACACAGACAACTCTTTTGAAATGTGAGTATCCAAAGTATCAAAGGTGATCTGATATTTACAAACAGGCAGGAGCTCCCTTGCAGTACTAGTTACACTTTTGTAAATATCTGGGCTGCACTCGAATCAACCAGTGTTGTGGGTAAACAGTTTAGAGGGGTCACCCAGCCAAAGCCCTCGAAGGCAAATCCCTATATCCCCTTCTGAACAAATCTTGGCAAGAAAGCCCCATAAGAAGTTCACCAGGGGGTCATCATAAGCGGAAATGGCTTGGAGGCACACAATAAAAACATTCACATTATACTAGAATCATAAAACTAGGCGTGGAAATAAGGCAGCAACCCCGTGCACTTATTACCTCTTCTGTGCTCACAATCTTCCCCATTCTTTAGTGCTTGAGGAAAGTTACTTTTTCGGCCTACAAATAAGCACGGTTGATGTGCCAATCATTTCATGTATTTCATGTTGCATTTATTTGTATGCAAACGACCTATAATTCAAAGCATTAATAAACAGCAACTACATACACACTATGGCTGCCGCGGGATTAAATGTCCACCATTTTATTTCCAAGCACCTCCAATGGTAGCACACTGATGCGGTCATCTGCCTCCGACAATGGGTGCATTTGCAGCTGGTAGGCTGTTGGGAATTGTGGGAGTTGAAGTCCAAAACAAATGGAGGGCTGAAGTTTGCCCATGCCTGATTCACACTGTAGGATTAATGCAGTTTGACACCATTTTAACTGTCATGGCTGCATGCTGCAAGTTGCTTCTAGCGTGAGAGAATCAGCCATCTACAAAGATGTTGCCCAGGAAACGCCCAGAAGTGTTACGATCCCGCAGAGAGGCTTCCCTCATGTTCCCACTGGAGCATTGCAGCACACCAAAGATTAAAAACATGTATATTTATAGGGGAGGTTCAAAGACAATGCAGTGTGAGAACGCTCATTTTAGGGGAGAATGACAAGGGACATGTGAGATCATTTTCCAAAAGCGCAATTGTAAACCCACGTCTTGAGGTTCTTCTTAACAGTTTCCAGGGTGGGGGCTAACCTAATCTCGCTAGGCAATGCGTTCCAAAGTCGGGGGGCCACTGAGGAGAAGGCTCTCTCCCTCGTTCCCACAAGTCGAGTCTGTAATAATGGAGGGGGCAAAAGCAGGGGCTTCCCCGAGGAACGAAGGGACTGGGCAGGTTTGTGGGGGGAGAAGCGGTCACGAAGGTAGGTGAGTCCCAAACCTTTTCGAAATAGTTTTCTAAGATTTACAGAGATACTTTTGTAAGATCTACAGAGATACTCGCAGGAACACCTCAGCAAGCGAGAGTCCAAAAGTGGCAGGCTAAAACCCAGAACCTCAATCAGTAGCTAAGGCCGGATGAAAAACTCCGTCCTGGGCACACTGAAGACTGGGCAACTTGGAAGGTGCTGAACAGGTTGCAGAGCCAATCTTCAGAAATAAGGCTACAAAATGGAGTCTGCAACATGCGAGCGCAGAGCATAACAAACCAGACCACCTATTACAATATAATCCGAGCCCTGCCACATACACAACAGAGGACTTTCTCACAGCAAGATCAGAGGCACTCACAAGTGGTCAGCTTCTGGTCAAAGGACATTCAGCATAATGCCAAGTCCACCCCCCCCCCCCCCGAAAAGGATGCTACTCCGCTTACCTCACTCCGAGTTTTTAACATTTTCTCTGTGTACCTGCGGCCCACCCTGTCTTTGTGATTTTAGATATTCAGTTGTATAATAATAATAATAATTTATTTATATGTATGTATTTTTATTGCATTTACTGTTGAAGTTTGATTTTTTAAAATTGTAATTTGTTGTTTGTTTGGGCATGGCCTCATGTGAGCCACCCCGAGTCCCCATTGGGGAGAGGGAGCGGATTGCAAATAAAGTTTATTATTGTTATTAACTTTGTGTTTTAAATACATTTTAACTGTACCCTGTTTGCTTCCGACATGATAAATAAGTAAATAACTGTCATGTCTCAGGCCCCTTCTACACTGCCATATAATCCTCTCCCTCTCTCTCTCGGCATTACTTCGCGAATGAAGATTCTTAGGAAGGTCTCATCCCATGCTTTTTACAAGCGTGTTGATGACTAAAAAGGCCAATCTGAGATAGGCAAGTTCGGTTGCAGAAAGCACAGCAGAAAGTCTCCTTGAGTGATGTAGTTTCTAAGTTGCGGTTCTTTCTGTGTTGTCGTTTCTCTTTGAGACCCATTCGGCTTGTCTTCTCGAAAGAGGCCGCAGCATTGTCAAGTAAGATACGGCGATGCTCTCTCGGAGCCATTTCTAATAACTAATGGAGTGAAACAAGGTTATGTTCTTGCACCAACCCTATTTACAATCTTCTTCAGCATGATGCTCCAAAGGGCTACGGCAGACCTCGAAGAAGAAGACAGCATATATATACACTATCATACTGATGGTAGCTTGTTCAACTTAAGCCGTCTGAGGGCTTTCACTAAGACTCTATACTATCTAGTCCGTGAGCTGCTTTTTGCAGACGATGCTGCTCTTGTCGCCCATTCAGAAGCAGCCCTGCAGCACCTAACATCCTGCTTTGCAACAGCTGTTTGGGCTGGAAGTCAGCCTGAAGAAAACTGAAGTCCTCTACCAGCCCGCACCACAGGAAGAACACCATCATCCCCACGTCAGCATAGGCAAATCTGTGCTTAAGTCCGTTCAGCAGTTCACCTACCTGGGAAGCATCATCTCTTCAGACGCCAAGATTGATAAAGAGATAGATCACACATTAGCAAAGGCCTAGAATGCATTCAAAAGGCTTCACAAAAGAGTCTGGAGCAACAAGCACCTGAGGCAAAGCACCAAAATCAGTGTGTACAGAGCTATCGTACTGTCTATTCTCCTCTATGGGTCTGAAACATGGGTCACCTATCGCCAACACCTACGACTCCTCGAACGGTTTCATCACCGCAGTCTTCGCACAATCCTAAATATACACTGGACTGACTATGTGACGAATGTTGCTGTCCTTGAGCAAGCAGGGATCACCAGCGTTGAGGCCATATAATCCAGATTATCAAATAAAATAATCAAAATTAATCCAATTCATCTGCTTTGAACTGAGTTATATGAGGCTACACTGTCAGATAATCCAATTCAAAGCAGATAATCTGTATTTTTGTATGGCAGTGTAGAAGGGGCCTCAGTGTTCTTGAAATAGTGGGATCTATAGTTTCACAAGGGGCCCTTCCACACAGCCACACCAGAATACCAAGGTAGAAAATCCCACAATATTTGCTTTGAACTGGGTTATCTGAGTCCACACTGCCATATAATCCAGTTCAAAGCAGATCTTTATTCTTATATGGCAGTGTAGAAGGGGCCTCAGTGCTCTGAAATCATGGATCTATAGTTTCACAAGGGGCCCTTCCACACAGCCACACCAGAATACCAAGGCAGAAAATCCCACAATATTTGCTTTGAACTGGGTTATCTGAGTCCACACTGCCATATAATCCAGTTCAAAGCAGATCTTTATTCTTATATGGCAGTGTAGAAGGGGCCTCAAGTGCTCTGAAATAGTGGGATCTATAGTTTCACAAGGGGCCCTTCCACACAGCCACACCGGAATACCAAGGCAGAAAATCCCACAATATTTGCTTTGAACTGGGTTATCTGAGTCCACACTGCCATATAATCCAGTTCAAAGCAGATCTTTATTCTTATATGGCAGTGTAGAAGGGGCCTCAAGTGCTCTGAAATCATGGGATCTATAGTTTCACAAGGGGCCCTTCCACACAGCCACACCGGAATACCAAGGCAGAAAATCCCACAATATTTGCTTTGAACTGGGTTATCTGAGTCCACACTGCCATATAATCCAGTTCAAAGCAGATAATCGTTATTCTTATATGGCAGTGTAGAAGGGGCCTCAAGTGCTCTGAAATAGTGGGATCTATAGTTTCACAAGGGGCCCTTCCACACAGCCACACCGGAATACCAAGGCAGAAAATCCCACAATATTTGCTTTGAACTGGGTTATCTGAGTCCACACTGCCATATAATCCAGTTCAAAGCAGATAATCTTTATTCTTATATGGCAGTGTAGAAGGGGCCTCAGTGCTCTGAAATCATGGGATCTATAGTTTCACAAGGGGCCCTTCCACACAGCCACACCGGAATACCAAGGCAGAAAATCCCACAATATTTGCTTTGAACTGGGTTATCTGAGTCCACACTGCCATATAATCCAGTTCAAAGCAGATAATCTTTATTCTTATATGGCAGTGTAGAAGGGGCCCCAAGTGCTCTGAAATAGTGGGATCTATAGTTTCACAAGGGGCCCTTCCACACAGCCACACCGGAATACCAAGGCAGAAAATCTCACAATATTTGCTTTGAACTGGGTTATCTGAGTCCACACTGCCATATAATCCAGTTCAAAGCAGATAATCGTTATTCTTATATGGCAGTGTAGAAGGGGCCTCAGTGCTCTTGAAATAGTGGGATCTATAGTTTCACAAGGGGCCCTTCCACACAGCCACACCAGAATACCAAGGCAGAAAATCCCACAATATTTGCTTTGAACTGGGTTATCTGAGTCCACACTGCCATATAATCCAGTTCAAAGCAGATAATCTTTATTCTTATATGGCAGTGTAGAAGGGGCCTCAAGTGCTCTGAAATAGTGGGATCTATAGTTTCACAAGGGGCCCTTCCACACAGCCCTGTATGCCAGAATACCATGGCAGAAAATCCCACAATATTTGCTTTGAACTGGGTTATCTTGAGTCCACACTCAGATAATGTGGGACTTGAGCCTCCTCTGCCAAAGAGAGACAGTGCTTCACCAAAATACAAGCACTGGGAGTTCAAGTGTATCAATTCCATAGCTGGACTTGGAGCTCTAGGTCTCCCAAACCCCTTCCCAACCTCCTCCTCCTTTTTCTGACCCAACCAGGTCAGGAAGAAACTACCAGAAGGGGGGAAGGAGGAGGTGCGCATGCGCGGCTGTGTGTGTGTGTAGTGTGTGGTGGAGGCGGCGGCGACATCTGCGCATGCGCCCTGTCCCCTCGCGATTGGCTATATAGGGAAGCCAAGCAGCCGGGGCCGGTTGTGGAGAAGAAAGGAGAGATCGGAGTTGTGGAGGGTCGTTGATTGGAGGGTAAGGGGGGGGTAGTGCGCGTGCGCGCGAGCGAGGGATGGGCGCGAGAGGGGGATGAGCGCGAGCGAGGGATGAGCGCGAGGGGGGCGCGCGCGAGAGAGAGGATGAGCGCGAGACGGGGAAGCTAAAGGAGGGAGGGAGGGGGCGCGCGCGGGCGGCCTAGTCAGTTTGGATTCCCTCCTCTCCTCTCTCTTTTGTGGCCCCTTCCGACTCTCCCTGACCTCGTCCCATTCCTGGGAGCTGGACAGCTCCCAGGAGGCGTCGTGGTTGAGGGGAGCCCTCTCTGTCAGGATTTGGGGGGCTTTTTTGGGGGGTCTGAAGGTGGCCAAGGCAGGCCCTGCCTCCCAAGAAAGGCAACCAGCCTCCTCTCCCACTGTGTCCCTTTTGTGAGGGTCAAGGGCAAGGCCTGGGCAAACTTGGGCCCTCCAGGAGTTTTGGACTCCAACTCCCACAATTCCTAACAGCCGTTAGGCTGTTAGGAATTGTGGGAGTTGGAGTCCAAAACTCCTGGAGGGCCCAAGTTTGCGTCAAGAAGAGGGAATGGGGGCCCATCGCGGGCTCTTGGCGGAGAAGGGTGCTTCATACACTATTCTATTGTTGTAGACATTTATTATTATGGATTATTATATTATTATAGTAATCATTATTATTATTATTATCATTACTATTAAATACAGGCAGTCCCCAAGTTGCGAACAAGACAAGTCCTTGTAGCTTTGTTCTTAAGTTGAATTAGTATGTAAGCGAGAACTATATATATATATATATATATATATATATATATATATATATATGCTATGGATCACAAAAGGAAGGGTGAACACCCCTGTGATGGGTTTTATTATTATTGTCTGTTTCCCTATTCAGAAGATTTCACCTCACTTTCTGTCTCTGTGATAATTGGATTTCGAAAAATTTGACTTGTTGTGGAAACAAGGATTGATGAGAAAGCTTCAGTTGAGACACCTTTTCCCCCCATGGTAACTCTTTCAGGGCTGAATTTCCCTTCTGAGGGGTAGATTACATCCCGTATAGATTACTGCAATGCTCTCTACGTGGGGTTGCCTTTGAAGACTGTTCGGAAGCTGCAACTAGTCCAACGGACAGCAGCCAGGTTGATAACAGGAGCGCCATTCAGAGAGCGTACAACTCCCCTGTTGTGCCAGCTCCACTGGCTGCCAGTTTGCTACCGGGCACAATTCAAAGTGCTGGCTTTAGCCTTTAAAGCCATAAACGGTTCGGGTCCAACTTACCTGTCCGAACGCATCTCTCCCTATGAACCATCGAGATGTTTAAAATCATCTGGAGAGGCCCTGCTCTCGGTCCCGCCTTCTTCGCAGGCGCGAGTGGCGGGGACGAGAGACAGGGCCTTTTCAGTGGTGGCTCCTCGGCTTTGGAACGCCCTCCCTAAAGACATCAGGTTGGTCCCGTCCCTCCTGACGTTTCGCAAGAAAGTCAAGACCTGGTTATTTGAGCAGGCATTTGTTGATGAAATATAAGGCTTAATTGGATATAAGGAATGACGACGATGTGATGGAAACTGATTTCAACATGACGCTGAGACTGCAATTGTATGTTTTTAATTGTTAAATTGTTGTTATATGTTTTTTCCGGGGTTGACTTGTTGCTGTGTTATATTGAGGGCAGAGACTGCCTGTGTAAACTGTCCCGAGTCGCCTTCGGGCTGAGAGGGGCGGTATAGAAACGTGACAAATAAATATATTATTATTATTATTACTATTAAATACAGGCAGTCCCCAAGTTGCGAACAAGACAGGTCCTTGTAGCTTTGTTCTTAAGTTGAATTACTATGTAAGCCAAAGCAGGTACGTTTCTAAAATGTAACTCCAGCTCACTCTCTATATATCTATTTATGCTATGGATGGCAAAAGGAAGGGTTAACATCCTGTGATGGGTATTATTATTATTATTATTGTCTATTTCCCTGTTCAGAAGATTTCACCTCACTTTCTGTCTTTGTGATAATTGGATTTTGGAAATTTTGGTTTGTTGTGGAAACAAGGATTGATGAGAAAGCTTCAGTTGAGACACCTTTTCCCCCGTGATAACTCTTTCAGGGCTGAATTTCCCTTCTGAGGGGTAGATTTCTTTCACTTCCTGTTGTCTCATCCCAGTTTTTAATTATGAGTCATTTGTAAGTTAGAGGTTTTTAATTTGGGGACTGCTTTATTATAATATAATATATTAATATTAATATTTTTCGTGTCGGGAGTGACTTGAGAAACTGCAAGTCGCTTCTGGTATGAGAGAGTTGGCCATCTGCAAGACATTCCCAAGGGACACCCAAGTGTTTTGATGCTTTACCATCCTATGGGAAGCTTCTCTCATGTTCCCGCATGGGGAGCTGGAGTTGACGGAGGGAGCTCATCCACGCTCTCCCCAGATTCCAACCGCTGACTTTTTAACCCATTTTACAACTGGAGGCTCCATAATTATAATAATACATTATGGAAGTAATGTATTTATTATTTATTTATGGTATTTGTACCCCGTAGCTTCTCACCCCCGCAGGGGGACTCAGCACGGCTTACATTTGCGGCACTACAGGCCGCAACACCACAATACAATTTAAAATACACCATATAATCAATGTCATTAAAAAACATTTAAAACTTTAAAAATATTACATTAAAAACCACTACACACAACAATCTTGTCTGGATTAAAGCCATAAAGCGGAACACATTGTCAGTCCAGTCAAGTCCAAGTAACACAGTTTGACCCCACTTACATTGCCATGGAATCATGGGAGCTATAGTTTGATGAGGCACCGTCACTCTGGCAGGGAAGGTGGAAGACTATCAAGGGTTGTTGTGATTTTGTGTTGTGTTTTATGATTTTAATCTGGATTGTTTTAATATTAATGTTATTACTATTTTAATATTTGTATATTTTTAAAGTTGTATTGAAATGCTTTCAGTCGTGAGCTGCTTTGATTCTTCGTATAGAGAGAAAAAAGCAAGGTATAAATAAACATCATAATAATAATAAAGGTCTTGAAAAATTATAACTGTCAAGATTCTATAGCATTAGACCATGGCAGTTGAAGTAGGGCCAAGCTCCATTAATTCTACAGTGACTTTTCCCCCAAAGTGCTGAGAGGTGAGGCTCAGGAATGAGTCCCATCTCATTCTGCTGAGGGGGGTAAAAGGGTGCATTTACACTGTAGAATGAATGGTGTTTGACCTCACTTACACTGCCATGGAATCATGGGAGCTATAGTTTGATGAGGCACCGTCACTGTGGCAGGGAAAGTTGAAGACCATCAAGGGTTGTTGTGATTTTGTGTTGCGTTTTTATGATTTTAATCTGGAATGTTATTACAGTTTTAATATTTGTAGATTTTTAAAGTTGTATTGAAATGCTTTTAGTCGTGAGCTGCTTTGATTCTTCGTGTAGAGAGAAAAAAGCAAGATATAAATAAACATAATAATAATAGTAATAATAATAAAGGTCTTGTAAAATTATAACTGTCAGGATGCCATAGCATTAGACCATGGCAGTTGAAGTGGGGCCAAGCTCCATTAATTCTACAGTGACTTTGCCCCCAAAGAGCTGAGAGGTGAGGCTCAGGAATGAGTCCCATCTCATTCTGCTGAGGGGGGTAAAAGGGTGCATCTACACTGTAGAATGAATGGCGTTTGATCCCACTTACATTTCCACGGTTCAACTGTATAGACTCCTGAGCATTGTAGTTTAACAAGCTCTTCTTTGTCCAAATGTATTGGTGTCTCACTAGACTCTTATGATTCCATAGCATTGAACCATGGAAGTTGAGGGTATCAAACTCCAGTAATTGTACAGAATGATGCACCCATAGTCTTGTATTGGGTCACAATACAAGGGAAAGGGATCAAGGGAGGCCCTTTTCTGAGTCATTCCTAGTGAGCTAAGAGGGAAAGGGAGGTGAGTTGGGGTTGATCTCCAAAAAGAAATTGAGGTTGTATTCAGAAATGGTTGCGTGGTCTAAAAACAAGATAAGGTTTCAGGATCCCATCTCTGTGTTTGTACCAGACCTAGATGAGGATCTGGGATGAACTTTCCCTCCACAAATCCTTTGCTTCACATTCTTACCCTCGCCTGTCTCTCGGTGAATTGAAAGCAGCAATCGAGTTCCTTGAATTTGCACATGAATACAGTTTATTGCGGCATAATATTCTGCTGACAAAAGCCTGCATGGAATATTAACTCCAGGCTTTGATGTAACTAAATACGTAAATCCTGATATCTATCCACAAAATATTATGGTCTAAGAAATTGATTAGTTTTAAGAACTCCAGAAGAAACCTAGCAGTATTGCGTAATTCTGGAACAGACTGGAAATGCCTTTTTAGAATTGGTGACTCAAGGCTCATTTGGTCTGTTTTCACTGGTCTGTTTTTCTCTCAGTGTTCAGTGATATATGAATTATGATACCCGTATTTCAAAGATATTTTTCATATAGCTCAGTGCGTACTAAGGTCAGAGTTTTTTCTTTTCTTATGCAACTCTTGCCTAACTTGTAATTATTGTTGAATGGTTGTTTCATGCATTACAAAACCTTGTGCACTGAAATCTATGAGCTGTAGGAATTAACCAAGAAATGCGTGTGTAAAAGCTTTCTGTATTTATTACAGCGTTTCTTAGGATAAGCTATCTGTCAAATCTGGAAGTAATAAAAATGCCTGCCTGTATTTGGGCCTGGATTTGTGAGGTGCTAATTGTTTTATTCTTGTTTTCTACTTTTATCAAAGCATCTAGAAAACCAGAAAATGGAAACGATTGTCCGCCGCTGCCCATTCCTATCACGGGTATCCCAGGCTTTCCTGCAGAAGGCTGGCAAATCCCTTCTTTTCTACGCCCAGAACTGCCCTAAGATGATGGAAGTTGGGACCAAGCCTGCTTCACGGGCCTTAAGTACATCAGCAGCTCACTGCCAGCAAACTGAAGAAATCACCCCCGCTACTGAGAGTAAGACAACTGTTTGGTTTTTGTTATGTGAATTAAAGTTCAAATCATTGTTATTAGAAACTTTCTCCCCAATTATTGTTATGCTTACTTGAAAAATGCTAGTGATTACACTTGTGGGAAATTGTATAATTATAACCACTTTTACTTCATTCATGTCATATATGAGAGCTTTTTCAGTACTGGTAGTTGAACTCATGTGTTTGCATGCAGTTTATTACATTTGGCATACATGATGACAGTGCTTACACTGGAGAATACTTAACATTTCTGACTTTGTCTTGTATCGCACTTGATGGTATTTGAAGATGTTTAGATCTTTTCAAGATAGAGTTGTATTAACATTAATTCCAAAGTTTTGGGAGGCCAGCCGCTGTCTGGACTTTGAACATAACATTTTTCTACATTCAGAGTCCAGTGTGTTGTAACCATTTCTCCTGTTTTTAAGAAGAAGGGTAAAAAGGATCATGCTAAACCAGTTGCATACCATACAAGAGGCTTTATCAGTACTATACACCGTCTTTTAGGTCATTTTGATGGGAAAATTACCTTTTATGTCTTTTCATTTTCTGCTTTAGTAGTAGAAATCATCTCTAATTGCTGGACAGTATTCAAGTAAATACAAGTATCATGTCTTAAGATTTCAGAAAGTAAAAGTCTAGTAGAAAGAATTTTTTTGGAAAATACATTCTTCTATCTTAGCTAGAATATACTAACAGTGCTGTGCCTTCAATCATAGATTTTCTTTGGTGTAAATATAGTTGAAATGCACTGCTAACTGGTGAAACATTTCCAGAATTTTGGGGGTTGGGAGGAGACTTAGTTAGAAGCTCAATTTAACCACTTCGTGGGCAGTTTTAGCATATTTTTTACTGTTTTCATGTGAAAACTTGCTTGAAATTGACCTGCATTATTACAGATGGTTTCCAGGGTGTTTTTTAGGCTTGCTGAAGTGGGGCTCACTTGTGGATTCCAGTTGCCCCATATCTGCCCTAGATGTCTATTCATTTCATTTTTTATTTCAGCCATGCTCAGTGAAACATTTACAGTTGTGTCATATCTTGGGGATGAAAGAAATAGTTGAAGTGGATAAAAGGAATGATTAATTATATAGAATTGTGTGACTCCCTGCAATTTATAGATTTTAATTTGTGACCATCAGTGTGCATAATGTTTTCACTTCTGATATTTTAAGGATATAGCAAATCGAATAATGCCTTCCGTGTAAGATACAGATAGGCACTGGAAGTATACAATCAAAATGTATACCTTGGATTACAACCATTTTCTTCTTTATTTAAGAGGCCAAAACATCTCCAGTTGTGGCTCAACAAAACACGAACAAATCGCAACTTCCTGCAAGCCACCAACCTACACCTAGCCAGAGTGCTAGCCAGGTTACTGTATCTAAATGCCCATTCTTGGCAGCTCAAATTAATGAAGGGAACAATAATGTTTTCTGCAAAGCCAGCCTGGAACTCCAGGAGGATGTGAAAGAAATGCAGGCTGTAAGGAAAGGTACGGCTTCTTCCATATATTGGTGGTTTTCTTTTTTATCATTACAACTGGTTGTACTAGATAGGTTTAAAGAGGAGTTAGAACTGAACTAAATTATAGTCAGAGACAGGTTTTTCAACCTATTTATGTAGCAGATAGAAGCCTTGCCTCTTAACTTTTTCATCTGCTTCCTTTGCAATTCCTTTTGGTGTGAGACAGTGATAGTTATGGAACAAGTATTTTAAAGTTCTCTTTACATGTTTTTGTGCAAGTGGATTTCCTTATAGGTAGGGTTTTGAAGTGTAATAGAACACTCTTGTGAGAGTTAAAATTCATTGCAAAGTAACAATGTTTGGTGATTAAGCATACAACTTCAACGTTTGTCTTTAGAGTATAACTCCACCTCTCCTGTATGTAGATTCCTCTTCTCTCTATCCCCGAAGAGTTTCTTCCTCACAAATAAATCTGCTCCATCCCTATCTCACGCCGTGCTTTTTAGCTTCAGTGTTTTATCCTGTACATGCGGCCCGCTCACTGTTATTGTGTTAGACATGGTCTTATTTTAATTTTATATTGTATGTCTTATGTAACTTACTATGTTTTGTTTGCATTTTGATTTTATTTATTGTATTGTGTTATTGGGCTTGGCCTCATGTAAGCCGCCCCGAGTCCCCATCGGGGAGATGGTGGCGGGGTATAAATAAAGATTATTATTATTATTAACACCTTCTGTTATGGAATTTTGGGTGTATGTATCAAGTCACACACCAACTTATAGCAACCCCACAAATGTCATAGGGCTTTCTTACGAAAGGAATATTCAGAGGTGGTTTTTCAAGTTCCTGCTCTGAAATTTAGTCAATAGCACCTGGTATTAGTTGACAGTCTTCCTTGCAGAGCAGACAGGATCCTGTACATTCATGTTATTTAGATTACTTTTATATGAGATTATAAATTTTTATGAGGTTAGAAATTGACTGTCAGCATTGGATATCTAGAATAGATGTTTAAAACACTTTTGAAAGCATGAATGTGGAATAATCCAGTCAAAATTTACATTAAAATATACTCAAGGCTAAAGTAATTTTCTAAAATATCTTGATGTGAATGATAGAATACTTGTTGCCTTGTATTGATCCTCACTCCTCCTGATAACTTGTTCAATCTTAAATCTTGAGAAGAAACGTGCTTGTATTTAGTTGTTCATTGCTGTTTGATTTGACTATTAATTAGGAACCAAAATTATTCTGGATTAATTGTATATAATCCTTTTGAGCTATCAAAAAACTGCTTTGGAAAGTTGTCCTAAGCTTTTAATCTTTGTATGCCATCTTGCTGAATAGAGTTTCCCAAGAAACCAGAAAATACTGTTGGCACTGATGGTGAAAAGCAAAATGGCTTGCTTAAGAAATTCCAGGACATCATGTTGAAGCAGAGGCCAGAAAGGGTGTCTCATCTGCTTCAGGAGAATTTGCCAAAATGTAAGCCTCAGCTATGTTCAGTTCATTCGTCAAAATCAGACCTTCATTCTCCAAATCCTTTGTTGTACATTCTAACTGCAGTGTTTTACTTGTCTTCCTCTACCAGCTGTTTCTACTTTTCAATATGACCAGTTTTTTGAGAAAAAAATTGATGAGAAAAGAAAAGATCACACATACCGTGTGTTCAAAACAGTGAATCGAAGAGCCCAGATTTTTCCCATGGCAGATGATTTTTCAGAGTCTCATTCCAGCAAAAAAGAAGTCTCTGTCTGGTGCAGCAATGATTATCTTGGGATGAGTCGTCACCCTAGAGTTTGTGGAGCTGTAATGTAAGTATTTATAAATACTTTCTATTGATTAGAAGCAAATTATTGTTTATGTGATGTGGTTTACGTACTCTACATGAGTTAACATATGTCCCATTTTAGGGTTGGATACAAATAAAATCAAAGCATGAAAGTTCAACCCATAAATTTGGAGAGCTGACTGTTTTAATACGTAACTCCGCAGTTTTATTTATCCAAAGATCTTTAGACTCCAAAAGCTTTGAAAAAGAAAATTTAAATGAAATGAAATAAGCTTTGATGAATTCATGTGTCCAAGGAGGGGCTTTCCACGGCAGGCTGCCACAGAAGAGAAGCCCCTCTCCATTATTTCCAAATTGTGTTTTGCTGCCACTGATGGTGGGAGCTAAAGAGAATGTTCAGATAGGAAAGGTACCCCTTTAAGAACTGAAATCCCAGGCTGTTTGGGGCTTTGGATATCATCACCTTGAAGTCAACCCCAATGTGTATTTGGGAGCCAGTACAATTCCAGTAGAGCTGATAGGTCCTCCCTGTTTCTATTATGTGTCAGATATTTTACAGGATCAGTCTTGCATTCAAATTACATCTCCTGTCACTTCTCATCCCAGCTTCTCTGACAGATGTGCCACTAAAGGCTACACTCCAATCTAATCCACAATACTGCAGCTTCTTGTGCAGTGCCATTCCTGAGTGTATTGCTGTAGAAGCAACAGTTAAGATCACACCTGTTCAATGAGACCACTTCTTTGCTTTATCTCACCATGAATGAAGTTGTGATCGTTTCATTTGAATTACTGTACTACCCAACACCTATCTGGTTAAATGACATTTCACTTTGTTCCTTGAAAAAAAAAATGCTTCTCCTCAGAACAATCTCAGACTTATTCATCAAACTATTCAAACTGGAAGCCAGATTAAATTCAAGCATGCTCATACCAAAAGAAAATGATAATAATTAAATACATTTATTCATCAGGGATAAATTGAAACAGAGGCAGCTTGCAAATATTTCAAAAAGTATTGAAATCTCTTTTGGAACTTCTCTCCTAGGGAAACACTGAAACATCATGGTGCGGGAGCAGGAGGCACCAGGAATATTTCAGGAACCAGTAAATTCCATGTTGATCTTGAAAAAGAGCTGGCTGATCTTCATGGAAAGGATGCTGCTCTATTGTTCTCCTCTTGCTTTGTAGCTAACGATTCAACGCTTTTCACTTTAGCCAAAATGTTGCCAGGTAAGACCTAACTTGTACTTGAAACATACTGTCACTAGAAGGAATTACTGAAAATAATATTTGCATGGTGCACACTTTCCAAAGCTATAATTACTCTAAGATTTGTATTCATCATCTGAGCGAAACACTTGGTGGCAGGGACAGTAATCTTACCAGTCTATTGAGGATATGTGTATAATCATGTGTTTCTTATATCTCTCACAAAATCATTGTATTCCTCCTCTAACTCCTGGTAAAATCTAAATGTTAGAAACAACAAGTGCAAGGAATGTGATTTGATGAACATTAGACCTGGTTTTATTCTATGGTACACTTTCAAGTTCCATAATGCAAATTATTCAACTTCTATTGTGCTAGATTTCATGCTTTAAAATATCTTGCTTAGTGATGTTGCTGCCCTACTTGAGCCTCTGCAGAGTCTTGCCATCAGAATTTGATAACTAGTGGAAAAGACATTTAGTCTGATAGTATGTGGGTGCCACTCCAAGTCTTAAAGAAGCCAGTGTTGAGGATCCTGTCTGACAGGTCCACAACAGCATTGGTGCTGCCCCAGGTTCTTGAGAAACAGGTTGAAATAATTTGATTTTCCCTGTGGGATTAATGAGTTGTCTTGATGCTATCCTGTTAGAAAAGACCAAGTTGTGAAGCTGCAGCAAATTACTTTTGATTTCCTTGTTTTTTCTCTCCACTTCTTATTCCAGGTTGTGAAATCTATTCAGATGCCGGAAACCATGCTTCCATGATTCAGGGGATTCGGAATAGCAGAGTACCAAAGCATATATTTCGCCATAATGATGTCGGTCATCTCCGAGAATTACTAAAAAAATCGAATCCGTCTACTCCCAAAATTGTTGCATTTGAAACTGTGCACTCAATGGATGGTATGCCTATTATGTGTTGAGCAGATTCCTGAAATTTTGCTAGCTATGGCTTTTTGAAAACAAGAATGTAATGATAATCTGTGAATATCTGGTTCTAGGTGCAGTGTGTCCCTTGGAAGAACTTTGTGATGTGTCTCATGAATATGGGGCAATCACTTTTGTGGATGAAGTTCATGCTGTGGGACTATACGGAACTCATGGTGGTGGCATTGGAGACAGAGATGGAGTCATGCATAAAATGGATATCATCTCTGGAACGCTTGGTATGTGTGCGATAGTCGTTTTCATTCTAATGTTGATTGAAGAAAAAGTAGCCATGTCACTGTATTTACACAACTTAGGTCCTGCCTCTCCCGAATGTAGTCCATGCCAGTGAAAAGGCAGTTTCTCTAGAGTTCTGGTTCTACTTTGGAACTCAAACTCTAAAGCAGAACATTTTTAAATCCTGAAATAGGATATAGGTACTGTATTGTGTGACAAGATTTGGTAATAACAGAACCAATAAATCTATACTTGAGCATCGGTTCTCCCTGCTTGATGTGTGTCTACATCGAACTCAGAACCTGTAGTAAAAATGAACTGTACCTATTGTCTAGGGAAGCATTTACCTCTCAAGTATACCACAACTGAACTGACAGTTGGTGTTACGCAACAGTAGGAGCTGTGTGATCACCTCAAGCAGCTTGTGTTTGTTCTGCAAGCCTCTGTTGTAAACCAAGAGTGTCAAAAGAGGCTTACAATACATACACTATACTTTGTAACAGAATTACAAAAAAAATCCATTTTGCAAAGCATCCTTTGGACCTCATCTAAAAAGTACAAACAAACAGCCAGTAAAGATGCCTTAATATTTTTTGGTTCGTCTTTTTTTAAAAGTTACAGATGGCAAAGATTAATCCCTTGTTTCTAAAAGGTTAGCTCCAAGTTAGCTTTTCCCATAATCTTGGCAGGCTTTCATTTATATGAGATGTGATATTTCTCTGTGTGCAAAGGCCTTCAAATATGTGGCACATTTTTTAAAAAAAACTTCAGGCAGTCCCCAACTTGCAAAGGACCCATAGTTAAGAACGGGGGTGAGACAACAGGAAATGAGAGAAATCTACCCCTAGGAAAGGAAATTCACTCCTGAAAGAGTTATCGTGGGGGAAAGAGGGTTTCCACTGAAGCTTTTTAACCAATCCTTGTTTCGACAACAAGCCATTTGCTTCAAAATCCAATTATCACAGGAACAGTAAGTGAGGAGAAACCTTCTGAACAGGGCACAGACAGCAAAACAAATACCACAAGGGTGTTAACTCTCCCCTATGCTATCCAAAGCACATGCATTTGTCTCTATGTGTATGTGTGTGTTGCTAGAAAAATATCTGCTTTTTATACCAAAAATGTAGCTTAGTGTTGATATCACATAAAAAGATGCCAAGAACGAAAATAACATAATCTTGTCTGCTTTTCCCTTCTCCCCATTCAGGCAAAGCCTTTGGTTGTGTAGGAGGCTACATTGCCAGCACCAGTTCTCTGATAGACACCGTTCGTTCCTACGCTGCTGGCTTCATTTTTACAACCTCTCTGCCACCCATGCTTTTGGCTGGGGCACTCGAATCTGTGAAAACTCTAAAGAGTCCTGAGGGACAAGTCCTCCGCCGCCAACACCAACGCAACGTTAAACTCATGCGACAGATTTTGATGGATGCCGGGTTCCCTGTTGTCCATTGCCCCAGTCATATCATTCCTATCAGGGTAAATATTTAAAATGTCTAAGCTTGTGGAGAGGAAGTATCTGTTAAATATAAGCAAAGTGAATCCCTTACTTTCTTAAGGTTATATAGCATTGATTTTTAAGTTGACAGAGTTAGGCAATCAACTTCCTTTTGGAAAGTGTGAGGAGCTATGGCCATTATCCTTTGCCATTGACTGTGCTAACTACTGGGGATGAAAATTATAGACTGAGACATCTGGAAGTGAACCATTGCTGAAGAATATGGCAAAGGGTTTTGTTTTTTTAAGGTGAAGATTGCTACTGCTTTTGTCTTTCCATTTTCTTCTGATTACTGCTTCCTAGTACTAAAATGTAAGATTCCAGGCCATTATTTAGTGATTGCTACAGACTCACCAGACCATACCAATTTAGTATTGTTTGCTGTGAGATCTAAGTTATCACAAAGGATGTCTCAAGTCTATTGTTAGAGAGGAAGCATAGGGCCATGTTGCTTATCCTCAAATATGTGAGTACGTGTGTCTTCTCTTCTGCCTGCTTCCCTCCCTGCTACAGCTTTTGCCTTTTCAACTTCTCTTATACTTTCTCCTAGTTCTTCCTAGTATTTGACTGGTGATACCAGGCACTGCCATTTGTGAGAACTAGGTATTGGTCCCTTGTTTTGGGGAGTTTTATCACAGGAAAGCTTTGGCCTACCTAGCTCCAAGTAACTGTGCCTGCAGCCTATGAGTTTGTAAACCTTGCAGACCTTTTTAGAATAATAGGACGAATTAAATCTTGGTAATCTTAGGTTTCAGATGCTGCTAAGAACACTGAGATCTGTGACAAAATGATGAGCCAGCATAGTATTTATGTTCAAGCCATAAACTATCCCACTGTGCCACGTGGTGAAGAGCTGCTACGAATTGCTCCTACACCTCATCATACTCCACAGATGATGAACTATTTTATTGGTGAGTAAACAAATATGAAGCCACATCAGTGTTTAGTCAGGTATTCCAAAGAATCAGATGAGAACTTTTTCATTTGTTTTGCCAGTATTCACCCGCACAACAAAATGATTGCTTTGTCTCATTAGCAACTAGAAACATCCGACAATATATCTTACAGAATTACTTAGCTTTTAAATGCTTAGGAACATGTAGTTCTGTGTAAAACTAAACCAGCCAACTCTTTCAGCTTTTTAGCATTGGGGTTCATGAGCTAGCAAAGTGTTCTCTGTTACAAGGCTTAGTTCTGTTTATTTGCACAGCAAGCAGTTGCTGTGGTATTGGGTTTTGGTACTGAACATAGTAATAATAATAATATAATAATAATACTTTATTTATACCCCACCACCATCTTCCCAAGGGGACTTGGGGCGGCTTACATGAGGCCAAGCCCAACATCACATCAGTAAAAACAACAAAGCAGCAGCAAGTAAAACAGTACAATTAATAAAACTCATACAGTATATAAACAATAAAACACAAAAATTTAAAACCTTATGTCCGGGCCAGATGTGATATATTAAAATTTTGAAATTAACACTGGGCACAAACAGAGTTTGGATGTATCTAAACAGGGGGATTTAAAGGATAATGTAGGGAGATCAACCCAACGGGTAGTTAAAGTGCTTTTGAGGACATTTTGTAGGGAATTGGACAGAGCAGGGCATTGTTTTCTTTATTCAGGGAAAGCACACTGGAACAGCCACTTTTCAGGCTCCTCTTAAAGATTGCCAATGTGGGGGCTTGTCTGATATCCTTGGGGAGTGAGTTCCAGAGTCGGGGGGCCACCATAGAGAAGGCCCTTTCCCTCGTCCCCACTATTCGCACGGATTGGTGGGGTGGGAGCGAGAGCAGGGCCTCTCCAAATGATCGAAGAGATCGCGTAGGTTCGTAGACAGAAATACGGCCACGCAGGTAGGCAGACTGCAGAGCTGCAGTCTAGTAGAACCATTAATTAATCTATGCTGTTTACCAGTTGCCCTTGAAATAATGCAGTAAATCAGTAGTTAAATCTTTGGTCACAAGGAGGTAATCAAACTGGTTGAGCGGCTAAGCCTGGCTGTACATACATTTCCTCCTTTGCTTGAGGAGGGAGGAGGGGTAGTACATGGGTCTCTGCGGCAGATGAGGAAGGAGCCTGGGTGGGATTTTGGGAGGAGGGCTGCGACAGCTGAATTTACAACTGTGACACTCTACCACTCATCCTTTCCCACCCACTCAAATAAGTGAATGCTTGTGGGCTGGGCCCAACCACCCCACCAGTACAGGTACTTTTGTGTAGGGATGAAATACAGCTTTGGGGGGCTAGAGCTATTGGTATAGAAACATGGAATATACTGTATAATAAGAAGCATGAAACTTTCACTTAAAGGTTCATTAAAAATCAAGATTGTGAATTTGCTAGTGAGAATATTTTCTTTCATTTCACTCTACAGAGAAACTGCTAGCTACCTGGAAGAAAGTGGGTCTGGAGCTGAAGCCACACTCTTCGGCTGAATGCAATTTCTGTAGACGGCCCCTACACTTTGAAGTGATGAGTGAAAGGGAAAGGTCGTACTTCAGCGGAATGAGCAAACTTGTATCAGCTACTGCTTGAAGAAACCTATAGCTCCAATTATGTCTAGCTGTCTTTATAATCAGATTGTCCATTGTAGCCTGTTACCTGCATATTACTTGTATTTTATTCTGCACAATTCCTCCAAATAAACTTTGGTGTTATATCTGTTCTGTGTTTTGCCTGGATGTTTTCCATTACACAGAATTACTGCTTAACAGGTGCGAAATTTAGCAGGAGCCCATATTAACAAATGGCTATAGCTTAAAAGGGACGTCTTAAGAGGCCTGAGTTGACCTGGTCGTCGTCCTCCTCTTTATATCCGCCTCTAATACTTGACTAGTCAAAATCCAGGGAAGGGATCTGTATGGGATTAATGAACAACCTTTGAAAAAAGGTTAGGGTGATGGTGGGGGAGATCCTTGCTGGCTTCCAGGACTTGGGTATATGTAAAATGAGGTGAGAGCTTAACCAGGAAATATCAAGGCTAAAAATGTAATGCCAAAAGGAAACCACATTTATTTCACATTTTCCAGCACAAAGACTAAAAATTAGTGGCACAGTTATATGAACACAAAATGCAGTTCAAGGAAAAGAGTTACAGCTGAGTATTCTAGGCACGAAGCTACCTCAGCTTTTGAAAATATTTTTCTGTCCATCTCGGAAACTTTCTTCTAGCACTTCTACTTTGACATTAAACAGTAAAGAATCAACACAATAAAAAACATAATCAATGGGAATATTCAATGCCATTGTAGGGGGGGAAACCCTGTAGAAATGACCTAGTAGTTATAATAGAAGACCCAACAGAAAACAGAGAATTTACTATAGCGTTCCTTCGCTACTTCGCAGTTCGCTTTTTATGTTAATGTTTTAATTCCTTTATTCATGGTGACACAGCACTTTAACCGTAAGGGTTAACATAAGGCTCCGGTGTTGAGAAAGAAGGAGGGGAAAGCCATGTTTTCTGTTCAGTATTCATTATGAATGTTCATTGCCTGTTTTGTAAGGAGTAAAGGTTTCAAAAGCATTGAGAATCAAATCTCACTCAAATTACTGCAGTCCACAATTATGTACACAGAATCCTCGAGAGTCTGGTACGAGATAATGTCCCAGAAGGTTTGATATGCTCAGATAGCAAATTGTTACATAACTGGATTAAAGGTAGGAAGGTGGGTTATTGGAACTGCTTTAAATGTGGATTTTGAGATTAGGAAAAAAATAGTTATGTGATTATGTGATCATTTATACATACATTTATTTGGCATGCTGAGTAGATATAAACCATCGTAGCTTCCTTAGATCCAAGTATAGGTTGAAAAGGATACCTGTATGTTACATATATTCCTGTACCAGGCATGTGGCCGGGGGGGGGGCCTAAGGGGGCTTCAGCCCCGAAATTCTCAGGGTGGTCCGTGAAAAGGCCTTACTGGCACATTATTTAAACTGTTATGTTTATTCATATCATGATCTGATCACCATGCTCATTATATCCCACATTAATGGGGTTATTGGGATAACAATACAAAAGGTTTGCTAGGGTATACCCTCTTCCACATAGTCTCACCCCCCAACCAAACTCAGCCCCCAGAATCAAAATCCTGGCTACGGCCCTGTCCTGTACAATTTACTTTCTGAAAAGAGAACAAAAAAAACCCCAACTTTCAACCAGTCCAGAAAACAGAATTAAATATGTCAGATTCAATCCCAAGTTCCTTTACACTTGTAGTTGGTTTGGAGTGGGATACTGCCTAGGATTTGTTTTTATGCCAGAATGCCTTAGTATTCATGATTTACCCATAAATGCAGTTTCACAAGACTTTTACCACTGATTTCCTAATATAAGAGTCAGAATAACATTGGTGCCCTGATGACATGTTTGATCAAACTTTGTGCTACATTATCCCTACAGATGTGATGTTCAGATGTTAAAGGAAATAGAAATGGAAAGGGGCAGGTTGGGATAGTGCCTGGAGGTTGGGTGGGAAAGGTTAGTAGTTAAAGCAGGCATGGGAAAACTTCAGCCCTCCAGGTGTTTTGGACTTCAACTCCCACAATTCCTAACAGTTTTGAAGTCCAAAACACCTGGAGGGCCTAAGTTTGCCCATGCTTGAGTTAGGGATATTAGAAGGATGTCACTCAGGCCAGTCTCTTGACTGAAATATCCTCTACTAAGTGTCTGTATGAGTCCATTTGGCTTGGTTTTGTAGATGATGTAAATGACAAATGGGTTGTATCCTTAGTCGGTGTCAATGGCACCCATCCTGGCTTTTCTGCAGGCGGGCCAGAATAAAGGTTAAGCACAAACACTCTACGGAGACTCGATCCTAAAGAGGAAAAGACTCAGACTGCTCTTCTCCCATCCACATGTACATGCTTACATCCTCTCATAGAGATTAATGAGGCATAAAACCTTAAAAGCCCTTGAACCGCTGCCCAGACATTAGACAAGTAAGCAAGCATGCTTTGTGGTATTAGGAAGCATCGCTCCTGACTACAGGGAACATTTATTAAAATCTTAGTCTTAGCTTTCACTTATTTCACATGGTGGAGCCTTCTCAACTCTCAGCTTAAACCAGCAGGGTTTTTTTTAAAATAACTGAATCTTAATACCGTGTTTCCCCGAAAGTAAGACAGCGTCTTACTTTCTTTCCCCAAAAAGTCCCCTACGACACTTTTTTCGGGTACGTCTTATATAACCCAAGACGTGCCCCGTCGCCGCCACGCCCCCCGCCGCCCCGCCGCCCCGCCGCCCGCAACCGGAGGTGTGCCGCGCACACCTGCGGCACACCTCCGCGGCACACCTTTTCGCCAGGCCTCCAAGCAAGGGAGGGGGAAAGAGCCAGGGGCGGGACGAGCGGCAAGCGTCACTGTGACGCGGCGATCCTCACCACACGCCCTGGCTCCTTTCCCTCCCTTCTTTCAAGCAAGCAAGGGAGGGGGAGCCAGGGGCGGGACGGAGCGGCGACGCGTCACTGTGATGCGCGCGATCCACCACGCCCTGGCTCCTTTCCCCCCCCTTCTTTCATCAAGCAAGGGAGGGGGAAAGGAGCCAGGGGCGTGGTGCTCCCGCCCCTGGCTCCTTTCCCCTCCCTTGCTTGGAGGCCTGGCGAAAAGGTGTGCCGCGGAGGTGTGCCGCAGGTGTGCCGCGGCACACCTCCGGCTGCGGCGCGCGGCGGGGCGAGGTACGGCTTACATACGGGTACGGCTTATATAAGCCGACCCCGACACCCCGATACGTCTTACAATCGGGGTGTCTTACTTTCGGGGAAACACGGTAGCACTAAACTATACATGTCTGCTATGACTGAAATCACATTAAATTCAATGCAAGTTCAGCATTAGGTTGAGCATCTCTTATCCAGAAATCCATAATACTCCAATTTTTTTTCTTCCAGCCACCCTCTTATGCCTTCTAGGTGGATATCTGTGACACTTCCGCTTGTTTGTTCACAAGTCAGATGTGGGTAGCTGGAGGACTCCCCAGAGAAAGGAAAGAGGCTGGAGAAAGAAATGTAAAGATGTGCGAAATTGCATGCATTTATGCTGAGCATTATGCTTAACAGAAATTCATAAACCCAATTGTCCCCTAGCCTGGTATCTCATTCATTTGCTCTTTTAGAGGTATTTTAAAATCCAAAAGACTTCTGGTTCCAAGCATTTTGAGTAAGGGATATTCAACCTGCATTTTTTTTGTTATTGTTGTTTGTTTTGCTTTGTTTTTTGTTTTTGTTTTTGCTTATTGAAATATTTTATATCATCTACATTTAAGACATGCCATAAGGAAATGGGATGGGCTGAGTCCCCTCTTCCGCGGGAGTGGAAGACTCTCAGCCTCAAATTGAATGAACAAACATCCTGAACAGGGGCGGTCTAAGGTAATTTTAAATGGTAAGCGAACATTATTTTGGCGACCCCCCAAAAAACCATTATTTTGGCGACCCCCCCCCCTTTGCGCATGCCCAGAAGCTCCTGTGCGCAGGCGCAGAAGCCTGTAAACACAGCACTCCCTATTCGGCACACAGGGAGGTTTGCTACGGCACGGCGTCAGAGTGCACAAGGCCCAAAAGCGGAACATCGGCTGGACGCTGTCTGGCGGGCGGGGGAATGCGCCCTTTACCCAGATGGCGCCCCACGCAGCGGCGTCCTTTGCCTATCAGTGGGGCCGCCACTGATCCTGAACTTATTATAGTAACAAAGAGGATCATCTATCTACATATATACAAAAAGATTTTGATAGTTATCTGACTTGGGAGGGATCCTGGCCATAGTCTTCTTTCCCAAGAGTTAATGTAAACTGAGGAAAGATACATATATTTGATAGTGTTTTCAGTTAAAGAATTGACACGATACATAAAAGATAAATGTTACACATAAAATCTCAAGTTTATACATTTATTGAAGGATTAGATTTGATACAGGTTGTAGGGTACAGCTGCTGCTAGGTCCCAAGAGCCTCTAATACTTCAACCTTTCTCACCTTTGAGCCACAGAAAATCTTTTTAAAAATAAAGAAAAATCATATAACTTGCTTGAAGTCTCTTTATTATCTTTATTTGTGGGGGTTAGGGTTGTGGCGGCTCGATAAAAGGGCCAAAACACTTTAAATGCAGTAACTTCAGGGCTCAAAAGTAATTTATCGTTACCACAACCCTGCAATAACTGATCAGGGTCTCCCTTGTCTCCAAAGACACAGCAATTAACTTTGTACATTAAGAAATATAGCACAATACTTGACCCTCAGTTTCCTACCAGGCAAAAGTAGCCAGAAGCCCAAATGTAAAAGAGAAATAGACATCTAAGGCAATTCAAACCTATTCAGATATATCCAATTCAATGGGATTTTCTTTTTTCCACATAGGCTTACATAGGTTATCAGTTTTAATTAGATACACTTTGGCAAGACTTTAAATGTTATCTACTTGTATTTGGTTTTCTCTGGTTATGGGATTGCATGTCATTGGATCCAGTAAGGCTCAATTCTGAGGAAACGCACAGTGTCATGTCCCCCAGATGCATTGGAGGACATGACACTGTCTCTTACTATTGGCCATGTTAGCTAAGATGTCTCAGAGGCAAAAACGTCTGAAACCCAGTTATCCATTGACTGGATCTTTTCCCAGCTCTATGAGTCAGCATAAAGAGTTAGTTTGGTCAAATTCTGTGAATCGTATTTGCCCAGAGCGCCCTTCATCATTAGCTGCATTCCTGAATCACATTCTTGTGTGGGCAAAAATATTGTTTGGTTATCTAATATTAAGATTCATACCTATCCTATTATTGACACAGGCATAAACAAATTCAAGTTGGATGTTATGACAAAACCTGAGCTGGATAGGTCTTAAATTCGTAAACTACACTAGATATCATTTTAACCGTTTGTATATAGTTTAGAGAAAGAAAATTCTTGCTATTTTCTGTGTTTTTCTTGGGAATACAAGGGAGGTGAGGTGAAAAATGTAGTTGCCATCTAAGGAAGGCTCATTCCCAGACATTGTGTCTCTGCTGTCAGGTTTACAAATTGTGATGATGGAACTGCACTGCCCTTCTGTACATAGTGAACCCAAATACATGTACCCACTTCTTCTCTCACAGTTTTTTTGGTATGCTGACATTGTGCAAGTGTTTGCACTGTGCCAGTGAACACTGCTGCCAATAGGGAGTGGTGGTGAGATGAACACAAAGACATTAGACATTTTAAACTCTGTGTATATTGTATTTTAACAGTTGTCCTGGCCAAGACATATATTCTTAGCCTTAGGGTCACCAAAAGTCAAAAATTACTTAAAGTCACACAATAACAGGCATGTGTATGTTTCTTATATTATCCTTTTTTTTTACTTAGCCATATAGTTGACATCAATGTACACAAGCCAAAAATGTTATATCTGATGATTTTTTTTTAAAAAAACTAGCATATTCTGTGCAATTATGGCTGATGCTTAATGACATGAGCAGGAACCAGCCCTTGTGACATCACTAGGGTCCTTCCCCTGTGACCACACAAGGGAATGTCATCCCTAGGCCTCAAGTTTAGACCCAGAAATCTCAAGACATGGGCAGCCATGACTTGTCAAGCCCTAACTTGCACAACTATGATTTAAACTCATGGGCTGCAGAATAATACACATGAGCACATAAATTGTCACAATATTCACATCTGAATGGGTCACACTGTTCAGCTCTGGTCCTGGCTGAGGATGTAATGTGGACTAAAGCTTGGAAAACTTAATTTTGGACTGCAATGCCCAGGATCCCAGGCAGCATGGACAGATGATTCTGGGAACGGAAACACAGAATGTAACTTTGATAGGGATGACAACACAAAAATATGGGTAGTTCTTCTGAGACAGCTCCTCAAATGGTTAAAGTACTCCTGTACTACCAAGAAAGCTGAATTTTCATAAATACAAGTTCAAAGAGGTAGCTTACTGATTACTAAAATATTGTCTGAATTCCTGACTCGGGCATCAGAATTTGGTTATAGGTCCTTGGACATTGTTTTGATTTGTGGGTTTGGTAGGGGGTTCCTCCATTGACTCAAACAGCAATGTCTTGGAACAGATTTATCTTTTTCTCTTTCAACCTTACCCTCAGTTTTAAGTATTTTTGTTACCCTCTGCTTCTTCTGCTAGAGGGTTCTTGGAATGCTATTGGTTCACTTTTCCATTTTCTCCTGCTATTCTGTTGTTTGCAAAATATTCCTCATTTATCCAAGTGAGATCCACAGTATTTTTTGAAGCAGGAAGGACTTGCAAGAGAGGCAGCGTTGCTCGATTTTATATATGAAAGTGCCCCTTAGTGGTAATTTTGATGGCTTTATTAATCGCTCTTTCTTTGGGTTGCTGTGAGTTTTCCGGGCTGTATGGCCATGTTCCAGAAACATTATTTCCTGACGTTTTACCCACATCTATGGCAGGCATCCTCAGAGGTGTGAGGTTTGTTGGCAACTAGGCAAGTGAGACTTATATATCCGTGAAATGTCCAGGGTGCAAGAACTCTTGTCTGCTTGAGGCAAATGTGAATGTTGCAACTGGCCACCTTGATTAACATTTACTGGTCTTGTAGCTTCAAAGCCTGGCTAGTTGCTGCCTGGGGGATCCTTTGTTTGTTTATTTATTTATTTATTTATTTATTTATTTATTTGGATTTTTGCACCGCCGACTCCCGAGGGCTCGCGGCGGCTCACAAGGCCTATGGCACAGTGCCAGAGGTTCAGCATAAAAACACAGGGAAATACATCACTTAAAACATGCAATACAATTAAACAGTTAAAACGGTTAAAACAATTAAAGCAGTAAACAATGAACAGTGGCCGAAAAATCGGTCCATTGCAGGTGCAAGGGCCTACTCCCCAAAGGCCTGCCTAAACAAGTAGGTTTTGCAGGCCCGTCTGAAGGGGAGTAGGTCCCTCAGGGCTCTGGCCTCGACCGGGAGGGCGTTCCATAGCGTAGGAGCTATCACAGAGAACGCCCTCCGGCGGGTGGATGTTAAACGAGCCAGCTTAGCAGATGGTACAACCAGTAAATTGGCCTCTTCAGACCGAAGTGATCTCGATGGGCAGTATGGGGCGAGACGGTCCCTCAGATACGCTGGCCCCAGGCCGTGATAGCCTTGAAGGTAAGAACCAGCACTTTGAAGGCGACCCGGTGCTCAATAGGCAGCCAGTGCAGATCCCGCAAGACTGGAGTTATTCGGCATCCTGCTGGAGCCCCAGACAGGAGCCGGGCGGCGGTGTTCTGCACCAGCTTGAGCTTCCGGATCGACGACATAGGCAGGCCGACGTAGAGCGCGTTACAGTAATCTAGCCTCGAGATGACCGTGGCTTGGATCACCGTGGCTAGGTCGTTCCGGGATAGATAGGGAGCCAGCCTCCTCGCCTGGCGGAGATGGAAAAAACGTCGCCTTGCTGACCATGGAGACCTGGGCCTCCATGGTCAGCTGGGAGTCCAGATGGACGCCTAGACTTTTCACTGACGGCGCTGGATGCAGCGCCGCACCGTCCAGGGTCGGAAGCCGGGTGCCTACCCCACCCGGGCGGCCCAGCCACAAGATCTCCATCTTCGCCGGATTCACCCTCAACCTACTGGCTCGCAGCCATCCAGTGACGGCTTCAAGGCAATGTTGGATATTATCGGGGACGGACTCCGGCCTGACCCCCATCCTCAGAATGAGCTGAGTGTCATCAGCTTATTGGTGTCAGGTCAGCCGATAACTCCGCACCAGCTGTGCAAGCGGCTGCATGTAGATGTTAAATAACAGAGGGGAAAGGATGGCCCCCTGGGAACCCCACAAATCAGTGGGGAACCCTCAGAGACCACCCCGCCCTCCTCACACGCTGAGACCGCTGGTGGAGGAAGGAGGCCAGCCATTTAAGGGCTGTCCCCTCACTCCAGCCATGGCCAGGCGGTGGATCAAAAGATTGTGGTCGATCGTGTCAAACGCTGCCGTGAGGTCCAATAACACGAGCAGCGCAGACCCGCCTTGGTCAAGCTGGCAGCGGAGTTGGTCTGTGATGGAGACCAGGACCGTCTCCGTCCCATGCCCCGAACGGAAGCCGGACTGGAAGGGGTCAAGCCATGTTGTATCATCTAAGAAGGACTGCAGCTGCTCCATTACTGCCCTCTCAACTACCTTGCCCAGGTACGAAAGATTCGACACTGGGCGGTAGTTGGAGGGAACCGCGGGGTCCAATGATGGTTTCTTCAGTAATGGAGCTACCACCGCCTCTTTCAAGCACTCTGGAAAGACTCCTTGCTCAAGGGAGCTGTTAATGATTTTCAACAGAGGCCACGTGGCCCCTCCAGGCAAGATCGAACAAGCCAGGAGGGGCACGGGTCGAGGAGCAGGTGGTAGGGCGGGCTGCAGTCACTATCTTATCAACAGCATCTGCGTCCAGTGGCCGAAACCGGTCGAGGGTGGGCCCGGCGGAGGGCCACGGAGTCTCTAGCTCTCTAACTGTCTCAACTGTGGCTGGGAGGTCCCGGCGGAGGCTCAGTATCTTGTCTGCAAAGAAGCTCTGGAAAGCCCCGGCAGTAAGGGCCTGATCACTATTTTTTGGGACGGTAGGGACCGTCGTCAGAGATCGAATCACCTTAAACAGTTGAGCCGGGCGTGAGCCTGCAGACGCTATCAAGGCAGAGAAATAATCGTTTTTGGCTGCCTTGACAGCATGCTCATAAGTCTCTCTAAAAAGCTTATAAGCTGATATTGAGGCTCCGTCACGGAGCTTCCGCCACTCGCGCTCTAGCCGTCTCCTTTCCCGCTTCATAGCCCTAAGGTCCCTTGTATACCACGGGGACCGATGATTGCGGGGTCGGAGAGGGCGCCTAGGAGCAATCTCGTTGAGAGCTCTAGCCAGTGAGGTGTTCCAATCCTGGGCTAGCTCCTCAACTGAGTCGCTGGTAGACTCCAGATCCCTCAGAGCATTCAGGAACCTATCAGGTTCCATAAGTCTCTTTGGGCGAACAAAAATCTGCTCGGCGCCCTTGCATGGGGGGCGGTTGCTCAACCCGGATACTTAGAGCACAGTGGTCCGACCATGGTACCTCTATAACGGAGGCTAGGTCCACTTGAACCCCTGCGCTGAACACCAAATCGAGGGTGTGTCCGGCCGAGTGTGTGGGTCCCGAGTTACACCAGGAGAGGCCTAATGTCGCCATGGTCGAAATTAGGTCCGCGGCTGCAGATGGAGTGGAGGCTGCGTCGGCGTGGACATTGAAGTCGCCCAGGACAATCAGTCTGGGAAACCTCAATGCCCACTCCGACACAGTCTCCAGCAGCCGCGCCAGGCTCTCCGCCGGTGCGCTAGGCGCACGGTACACCAGCAGGATCGCCAGGCTCTCCGGGGACTCCCACACTAGACCGACACTCTCCAATCCCGAGGTGACAAGCGCAGGGATCGCTCTAAGGTGTAATCCATCTCGGGAGAGTATTGCCACCCCGTCCCCTCGTTCCTATTCTGGTGCGTGGCAACGTAGTCAGGGGACCACTTCCTGGAGGCAGATGGAATCACTCTCCTGGAGCCAGGTTTCGGTGATGCAAAACAAGTCCGCTTTGAGATCTTCGCAGAATTCCCTGACGGTGGCGGTCTTATTACGAACAGAACGTGCGTTTACCAGCACCAGAGTGGAAGGGGGGAAAGCTGGATGTCTACCAACAGCGTGTCTGGGGATAGGACGCAGGTCAGAACCGGGTCGAGTCCGTCTACGACTCGGACCGGTTCTCGCCGTAACGTTAGCATTCGGCCTGCGCCTACCGTACTCGCCCTGCCCGGAGATCACTGGAATACTCAACGAGCCCAACTGGCAAAAGCTGGCTTGGGATCCAATTTCCGGCACACCCCGTAAAAAGGGGGGGCCTGCGAGGGGTCTTGGACATTCGTCGCCAGTTCAACTGGTGACTCCCTAGTCTCCAGCCCCTCGTTCCCAGTAAGGGGCGCCACTGCCCAGTCCTTGACCAGACCCCCGTGTCCTTGGGGGGGCCCTGCGGGCAGCCGGCCCGCTTGGTTGCTAAGGTGGCCCTTCTGGCCCTTTGATGTAATTAAGGTCTGGCCGACCAGGGCCAGTTCAAGGGTCCCAGCTAGATGGTTCTCCTTCCAGCTATAGCTAGCCCCCCAAAAGGTCCGCGCTCGAAAAGATCTCTTTCGGGACCCATCGACCCTCCCTCTTACATGGGGGCGTCGGCCTACATGTTGGGAGGTGTTGGCTGGCTCTAATTGATACTTGCCTGGAATTCGCCTGCTTTTTTGAGTGTTACTCTTTATTTACTGTCCTGATTTTAGAGGTTTTAATACTGGTAGCCACATTTTGTTCATTTCCATGGTTTCCTCCTTTCTGTTGAAGTTGTGCACGTATTTATTTATTTATTATTTATTTATATCATTTATATTCCACCCTTCTCACCCCACAGGGGACTCAGGGCAGATCACAATGCACATATACAGGCAAACATTCAATGCCATAGACACATAAGATACATAGACAGACAACGAGCTACACAATTGGTCGAGAGCTCACCCCGACCCGGGCAGGTCTTGAACTCATGACCTTCTGGTCAGTAGAGATCTTATGCAGCTGACTCCCAGCCAGCTGTGCCACATTCCCGGAGCCGCCACTTGTGGATTTCAATAGCTTCTCTGTGTAGTCTGGCATGGTAGTTGTTAGAGTGGTCCAGCACAGAATCGCATGGATGTCTAGAAAATGCATAGAGAAAATATATTTTGTTGGATGTGGATAAAATGAAACTAGTTCCACATATATACAGGTCACGTTGTATAACCCCTTAAAATGCTACAAGTAGTCAATTTTCTCAAGTATGTAGCTGGTTAACTGGAACTCCCATATGTTCCTCAGAGATCTCTTTGATCGGAAGACCTCAATCTGTTGCAGATTCCCTCTCTGTGAACTATCCACCTATCGACAACCAGACAGAGAGCTTTCTCTGTGGCAGCGCCATGTCTGTGGAATAATCTATCATCGGAGGTGCGAGCAATTAGCGAGCTACCTGCTTTCCGGAAAGCTTGTAAGACAGTATTGTTCCAGCAGGCGTTCAATCCTTAGCCTCTTGGGTATAGTGGAATATTGTTTAAATTGCTTCATATTTTACTGTTTTTATGCCTTCTTGTTAGTAGTTCGATATGTTGTAAACCGTTCTGAGCCAACTGGAAAGGACGGTATACAAATCGAAATAATAAATAAATAAATATAAACCATGAAGTCATGACGAGTATGAAGTTAGTCTTGAGACATGAGCAATAGTGTTCACCCACCACTTTTAAATCCCTTTCTACATAATCATATTAAATCATATTAAAATGCCTTCAAGATCAGTCCTCCCTTGAATGTGTTCCACTTTGTCCATGTGCTAGAGAGATTGCGGAGAAGAGAGCTCCATGCATGGCTGTATTATCTCCAGATCTCCCTATTCTCGGAACAAATACTGCCCCTGTTAAAGTCAGATAACAAATCGGCAGATACTGTGAAGTGTTGCAGTCTGTGTTCATTGAAGAAAATGAGAATTTGCTCTCCAAGGACCTTATCTCCTTATGACTTGCTGCTGCACATTTCAGAGACTGATAAATACTGGAAAAATGAACCCTGTGGTAGGTGTTGAAGCTCTGACGGGATTAATATGCAACAGAGGAGGTGCGGGCCCTACCACACAGCCATATAACCCAGAATCTCAAGGCAGATAATCCACAATATCTGGTTTGAACTGGGTTATCTGAGCCCACACTGCCATATAATCCAGTTCAATGTGGATTTTATACAGCTGTGTGGAAGGGGCCTGGGTGTCTTAAAACCACCACAAATTGTTCCGTGATACCCGGTGACTTCTGGGTTTTATTCTGAACTTTAAAGTCCCAGAGTGGATCCATCACCCGGCTGACATGAAAGCCATGAGCCATCACTATTACTATTGTATTTATACTTCAAGAATAAGAGAGAAGCACTGATGGGTGTCAGATCTGGGAAATCTGAGCTTGGAAGAAGTTCAGGTTTCCAGCCTGCCATGAGGTGGCTGACCTTTGTCCCAGTTCTCTGGGACCTTTGCCCTAGTTACTGAAGGACATGCTGAGTCAGTCTAGGAGTGATGTA
Organism: Anolis apletophallus; assembly: GCA_030556195.1. Classification (NCBI taxonomy): domain Eukaryota; kingdom Metazoa; phylum Chordata; class Lepidosauria; order Squamata; family Anolidae; genus Anolis; species Anolis apletophallus. The sequence continues at coordinate 53,551,612 of JARBWK010000001.1, forward strand.
ACTTCCAGGTGCCTCCAGGGAAGTGAGGTAACTTCTTATGGACTTGGACATTGGACAATGATCTTAATATGCTGACTCAGGGGCCCGTGAGGTCACATCCCTTTGGACTATGGGATTTGCTGAATCACCCGGATATGGTGCAACCCTGCCTGGACATTGCATGGGCAAGGGGAGGGGGGTTTAGGTATAAAAGGTGTGTTTGGGTGGCAGGCCGGTGCTTTAGCTTTACAAGTATTGTACCTACAATAAAATCGTGTTGGACCGTGCTTCTATCTACGCGTGATCCTTACCGAAATTGGAGCGTCATTACAGAAGCTAAAGCCCCATTCAACTTTCCCAGCAATGGAGAGGTTGGCTTGGAAGGAGGAGGAGTATATTGATATGTGGAATATCGCTCCCGAAGAAGTCCGGGAACCATGGATTGGGAGTTGACGACCATTGACCAGGTGGGGTTCCCGGACGAGCCCAGGGAAGTGACGGCGTGTGGAGCGTCAGCCCAGAGGGACAAACTCCGAGAAGCGGAGAGATTGTGGGACGCTCAGGTGAGCGCTTTGAGAGAAATGAGGCGGCGAGGCCCGATTCAGGCGGGTGTTCGGATGGCCGGAGGAACCAGAGAAGCTGTGCTGAAAGAAGGGCCAGCTCAGGTGGATCCAGTGGAGGGCAGGTCCAGAGAAGCTGAGAGGAAGAGTGCCTCGGCTCAGGTGGACCTGGAGGAGTGTGGTAGTGAGACCACAGAACCGGAACCGCTGTCGGAGTTGGCGGTGATGAGGTGTAGGATGGATGCGATGGAGCATACCATGAGAAGGATGTCCCAGGCTATGCCCAGGAGAGAGCCCAGGGAATCGGCGTGGAGTGCCCCGGGAGGAGGAGACTTCACTTATTATTCGTGGATGGATGGTGAACCGTCAGCAGCTGAGCGTCCTAGATCTCCCATGGGAGTGTGGGCGGACGGTGGTCATCTGGCATCAGAGGAAGTGAATCCAATCCCGGTGAGCAGGCCCCTGCCCTCGGCAGGGATGGGACGGGGAGTTTCGAAGATGGAGGCCCTCAGGGGAGGAGAATGCAATCTCAAGATTTTGGAGGACGATTGAAAAGGAACCTCTGAGGGTGGAATTCGAAGGAGAAGCTTGCAAGGTGGCCTTCTTTATTGCCACAGTTAGAGACCATATGGAGGACTATGGTCATCTTTACCCCAGCGATGGTAGCAGAGTTCGAGCCATTGGAGGAGTGTTTAAGGGAAGGGCCGCAGAATGGTATGTGCAGTGCCATGACCGGAGGGATCCATGCTTAACATCGGTCCGGGCCTTCCTGCAGGCTATTAGAAACCGTTTCCGTGATCCTCTGGAGAGGGTAAAAGCGAAGGAGGCGTTGCGAAGTTTATCCCAGGGGTCCCGTTCAGTCACTGAATATGCGGAGGAGTTTATGGGATTGGCCGGAAAAGTTGCAGAATGGTCCCAGGCAACGTTGCTTGAACTATTTAAAGATGGCCTGAGAAAGGAGATTTTGGAGTGGTGTCTGCATCGCGGAGATCCAGGTGATGTCGACGGCTGGATCCAGTTGGCCGGCAGCGTGGAGGGGATCTTAGCTCAAGTGCAACGACGACGGTTCCAGCCGACGAGATCCAGGGTGTCGGGTCGCGGTTTTGCAGAAGGCCGATTCAGGGGTGGAGAGTTTCGCCGTGGTGGCAGCGATAGCAGGCTGGCGTTATGAAGAAACCAATGATGGGACAGGGCCGCTGTTTCATCTGTTCCCAGCCGGGCCATTTTGCGGCCCGATGCCGGCAGAAGCCGGTGCAGGATCCTGTCCGTGCGGATTCATCTAAAGTAGCATCTGCTAGAGCAGCTTTTGTGGATAATACTGATGTGAAAAGTGTTGGGGTGAGTCCCCCAAGTGTACAATGCACCCTGGGTTTATTTAAAGGGAAAGAAATCATTGAGAAGAAGGCATTGGTTGACTGTGGGTGTTCGGAGAATATAATGTCCCCTAAGTTAGTAGATGATTTAGGGGGCCATGAAAAACTTTGGATACCTCTGTTAATTTTACTCAGTTAGACGGGTCATCTATTAAGGGTGGGCCCGTTTCTTTGGGCACTAAAGATTTAAAAGGTCGAATGGGACCTTGGGAAGGGGGTATTGATTTTGTAGTGGCCCCCACTACAGGACATGAGGTGGTATTGGGGTTGCCTTGGTTAGAACAGGTTAATCCCAAAATTGATTGGAAGTCCGGGAAGGTGCAATGTGAGCCTAATGTGGAGAAAGGGGTTCAGGACGAGGTACAGGGGGTGCCAGTAGAGTATTGGGATTATGCAGATGTGTTTAACCCTAAACTGGCCCAAAGTCTCCCCCTTTTCCGTAATGTACAATGCAGTATAGAGGTAAAGGAGGGGCTATTTTGCCTAAACCGAAAATATATGCCATGACTGTGCAGGAGAAAGTGGCTCTAAGAGAGCAGATTGATGGATATTTAGAGAAGGGGTTTATTCAAAGGTCGGAATCTCCCATAGCTGCACCAGTTCTGTTTCGGGAGAAGAAGGATGGGAAATTGCGATTATGCATTGATTATAGGGGGTTGAACGCCATTAGCACTACGTTGTTATCCTTTGCCCTTGATCAAAGATTTATTAGGCCAGCTAGGGGCGGTAGATTTTTCACTAAATTGGACTTAATAGATGCTCCATATGGTGCGAGTGAAAAAAGTGACCAATGGAAGACGGCTTTCTCTTGCCCTCTCGGGTTGTACGAATGGACCGTGATGCCATTCGGTTTGGCCGGAGCTCCCGGTATTTTCATGCAGCTTATTAATGAGGTGCTGCACCCCCTTTATATAGGGAGTTTTTGTGTATTTGGATGATATAGTGATTGTGACGCGTACGAGAGAAGAGCATGTTCGGTTAGTTAGAGAGGTGTTGGAGAGGTTGAGACAAGCTAGTTTGTATGTGAAGCTAAGTAAGTGTGAGTTTGGGAAGAATCAGATTGATTTTTTGGGGTATCGGATTAGTGAGAATGGAGTGGCTATGGATCCGGCTAAAGTGGAGGATGTGTTGAGCTGGGAGGCTCCACAAACACGGAGGCAGTTGCAGGCGTTCTTAGGGCTGGCGAATTTTTATCGTACCTTTATATCTGGGTTCTCGGCCATAACTCTCCCACTTACGGAGTTGTTAAAGACTAAGGGGAGGGAGAATCAAGAAAGACCAAGTCCCCTGGGGCGAGATTAAGTTGGTCTACGGAGTGTCAGGAGTCGTTCGATAGGTTAAAGAGAGCTTTTACCCAGAGTCCTTTACTAGTGCATCCGGATGTGAGTAAGCCATTTGTGGTACAATGCGATGCTTCCGCTTGGGCATATGGAGGGGCGTTGATGCAGAAGGATCAGCAAGGTAGTTTGAGACCATGTGCCTATTTTTCAAAGAAGTTTGGAGAGCTGGAAAGAAAGTGGCCCGTTTGGGAGAAAGAGGCTTTTGCTGTGAAGTGTGCTTTGCAAACGTGGCGGCAGTTTCTGGAAGGGGCAGCTTTTCCTTTCGTGGTATTGACGGATCACCAAAACCTCCAGTATTTGAGGAATCCTCAGAAGCTATCTCCTGTTGGTGAGATGGGCTCAATACTTTGCCCGGTTTAACTTCTCATTACAGCATATAAAGGAAGTGAGAATGTGGTGGCAGATGCATTGTCGCGGTATCCAGGTGTGGGAGAGAATTGTTTGGAAAAGGCGGAGGAGGTGTTTACAAGAGAGCATTGGGGATTAGCAGTGCAGACAAGATCTCAGGTGAAGAGCGAGGTGAAAGAGGAGAAGGAAGTGGTGGATGAGTGGTGTTTGGAGTTACAGAAGGGTTACGAAGGTGATGTGTGGTTGCAAGATCATAAGGATGAATGTAAGATATTGAATGGGTTATGGGTTATGGGAAGTAAGGTGTATGTTCCTCGAGGTGTGAGGAGGAAAGTTTTGCAGCTTAACCACGATCATAAGTCTGCTGGCCATTGGGGGTAACGAAGACGCTTTTGGCTATAAAGAAACGCGGTATTGGTGGCCAGGCATGAGAGCAGAGGTGAAGGAATATGTGGAGCATTGTGAGGATTGTGCCAGGAATAAGGAACCCGCTGCTAGACCGCGAGGGTTGATTCAGGTGGTGGCCTCCCCGTGCGGCCGTGGGCGATGTTAGTACAGATTTCGTGGGGGGAGTTGCCATCCAGCCGGGGTTACAGGTATATTTGGACGGTGCTGGATTTATTCTCGAAGCAGGCCCATTTTGTTCCTTTGAAAGGGTTGCCGTCGGCAGAGAGATTAGCTGAGTTGTATGTGCAGCATGTCTACCGGTTGCATGGTTGCCCAGAACAGGTTCTCAGCGATCGAGGGGTGCAGTTTACTGCCCGGTTTTGGGAGAAGTTTTTAGAGGTATTGGGAGCTCAAAGAAAACTTACGACTGCTTATCATCCTTGTTGCAATGGCGGCGTGGAACGACGCAAAAGTCATTAGGGGGGTATTTGCGGATATTTAGCAATAAGGAGCAGAATAACTGGTCAGACCTATTGCCTTATGCAGAAATGGCCTATAATAGCTCTGTGCATTCTTCCACGGGGAAGTCCCCTTTCGAGGTAATTTATGGCCAGGACGTGGCTCCTTTGCCTCAACTATTGGAGTTTGGCGGGGAGGAAAAAAGTGAGTGGAGGATGCGAGCGCAGGACGATTGGAGGGAAGTAACCAAAGCTCTGGGAAAGGCGCAGCGAGCGTACAAACTGTTTGGGGATCGGCGGAGACAGGAGGGGGAGGAGTTTGCCGAAGGAGATCTGGGATGGTTGTCCTCGCGGAGTTTGAGGTTGGGGGTCCATCGAAAAGTTAAGCCCAAGGTATATTGGACCTTTTAGAGTGGAAAAGGCAGCCAATAAGGTTTCTTATACCCTCTTGTTACCGAAGAGTTTAGGCAAAGTACACCCCACATTCCACTGCAGCCTACTAAAGAGATATGTGGGGCCCCTTCCGCCCAAGGACTGAATGATATTTTGTTTCTACAGGGGGAACGTGGTGGAGAAGGACGTTATGTCAGATCTGGGAAATCTGAGCTTGGAAGAAGTTCAGGTTTCCAGCCTGCCATGAGGTGGCTGACCTTTGTCCCAGTTCTCTGGGACCTTTGCCCTAGTTACTGAAGGACATGCTGAGTCAGTCTGGGAGTGATGTAACTTCCAGGTGCCTCCAGGGAAGTGAGGTAACTTCTTATGGACTTGGACATTGGACAATGATCTTAATATGCTGACTCAGGGGCCCATGAGGTCACATCCCTTTGGACTATGGGATTTGCTGAATCACCCGGATATGGTGCAACCCTGCCTGGACATTGCATGGGCAAGGGAGGGGGTTTAGGTATAAAAGGTGTGTTTGGGTGGCGGGCCGGTGCTTTAGCTTTACAAGTATTGTACCTGCAATAAAATCGTGTTGGACCGTGCTTCTATCTACGCGTGATCCTTACCGAAATTGGAGCGTCATTTTTAGGGGCCAAAATCTTGAACGGTATACACACACCTTGTCTTTGCCACATTTGCTGTTTGCTTTGAGGGAGCAGGGTGCCTTCGGCTGATCCTAAGTAGCTGCCATTTTAATAAACTATAGAAAGACATCCTTGTCCATTTATTCATAACGGAGGAATCTTAACAAACAATTTACACAGCCATTATGTTGCCATGGCTACACAAGTGGTGTTTTCTGTGGAGCGCATTCCTAAGCATTGGTTTGCACTCACCCCATCGCCCTCATCCCCATTGCCTTGGGAGTACGAAGCACACGTTCACTCTGCTAGAGGCTTTCAAGGCTCAATAAAGCAGGATCACAAAATGGCAAGAGCGATGGGGTGTATGTGTGGTGAATGTGCAAAACCAAAATTACATTCCTTTTCCAGCTTTGAAATTCAACAGGTAGCTTTGGGTCTGTTGCGGTCCCTCAGAATAAACCACTTCTCAAGGTTTTTATGGAAGTAAAACAACTGCCTTGGAGAAAGACTAGATACATGCATAATAAATATAGTTGGCTCTCCACATTTGAGATTTTGACTTTTGCAGTTCTGATTGTTTGAAAATTGGATCAAAATATTATGTCTGAGAATCTAAGCCTTCTAGTGCATTGCTTATTAAATTGTGGGTCCTGACCCCAAATGGAGTCCCCTTGGCTCAATGTTGTGGTCAAGAAAAATTTAGCAACAGTAAAAGTTATCTGAATGCCACCCATTTACACAAATGGGTGACGCCTGGCTCAACAGCAGTACGTGTGAAAAAGATCTTGGAGTCTTCGTGGGCAACAAGTTAAACATGAACCAACAATATTATGCTGCACCTAAAAAATCCAGTGGGATTTTGGCCTATATAAATAGGAGTCTAGTGTCTAGATCAGGGGTGGGCAAACTACGGCCCGGGGGCCGGATCTGACCCTCCTAAGGGCCCTGACAGGCAGGCAGGCAGGTTCGCTCACCTCGCCCGGGGTTTGATCTCTTCCATTTCTGTCAGGAATCTCAAAGGCTCGCTGTCAGGATGTTTTTAGAAAGATGGGAACAGGAAGTCATCAAGAGAGAAGGGACCCCAGGGCTATCCAGCCCAATCCCCAGGGATACACAATCAAAGCATCCCCAACTGATGGCCATCAAACCTCTGCATAAAACTCTCCAGAGAAGGGGACTACAAGGAAGCATTATTTTATTTTAGTGGTTTTTATTATTATTATATAATATTTTATAATAATAATATTATAATATAATAAATAATATGTTATATTACATTATAATTTCAATATATTATGTCTATATATATTATATTATAATTATGATATTAATACTAATAATATATGAATATTTCTTGATATATTAGTATGTTAATATTAATGATGTGTAATATATAGTAAATATAGTAAGTGAATAAATAAATAAATAATATAGATAAGCATGTAGTTCCGCCTTTAGATGCGGCCCTCCATAATATTTTTTTGGTTCTCATGTGGCCCCTTGGAAAAAATAATTGCCCACCCCTGGTCTAGATCCTGGGAAGTCATGCTGCCTCTCTATTCTGCCTTGGTTAGACCACACCTGGAATCACAATGTGTCAATTTCTGGGCACCACAATTGAAGGGAGATGTTGACAAGCTGGAATGTGTCCAGAGGAGGGTGACTAAAATAATCAAGGATCTGGATAACAAGCCTTATGAGGAGCGGCTTAAAGAGCTGGCCATGTTTAGCCTGCAGAAGAGAAGACTGAGAGGAAACATGATGTGAAGAGAACTCATAGGGAGGAGAGAGCAAGCTTGTTTTCTGCTGCCCTGAAAACTAGAATGCGGAACCGTGGCTTCAAACTACAGGAACGAAAGGAGATTCCACCTGAACATGAGGAAGAACTTCCTGACTGTGAACTTCCTGAAAAGTGTTTTTATTTTTTTTACCCTCACAGTAGTCATGTGGGAGCTGAAGTCCAAAACACTTGGAGGCCCAAAGATTGGGAACCACTGTGAAAGGTAAAGGAGACTGACAAAACCATTCCAAGAAAATGGGAGATCTTGAAATAGGGGCAAGCTGTGTTTAGAGCAGACACTTCAAAAGTATTCAATCTTGATTCAAAAGCAAGCAGGCACTTCAAAAGTATTCAATCTTGATTCAAAAGCTTAATCACTTATTTGCATTTTTGCTATAATCTTTTATGTCAGCAGGTGGTGCTGTCCACTATCTTCTGCAACAGCAATCACAAGTCATTACAATAAACTTTCAATTAACTCCTGGGGATTGATAAGTGCTGATGAATGTAGTTTCTGGTTGCTTGAGAGTAACTATTAAAAATAGCCCTGATACTGTATGCCATACTACACCAAACCATAAATGCTGTATTTACTTGAAATTAACATTGAAATACAGCAGTTAAATTGAATTGAGACAAATAAAGACAAACTTAATATCACATTATTAGTAATAACACTTTATTTGCATTCCATTCTATCTCCTCGAGTGGACTCAAGGTATTTTGGCCTACAAGTTTCAGAAATCACAGCCAGTTTACCAGCTGTTTAAGATTTTTGGAAATTGGATGCCAAAACATCTGAGGGTCCACAGGCTGAGAACCACTGGGCTAAAGGCTTCCCCTTAATCTCCGGCTTTGGGTGTGGTGCTCCTCTCTATTTCTAAGCCGAAGAGCCTGTGTTGTGCTTAGACACCACCTAGGTCATGTGGCCAGCATGACTGCATGGAGTGCTGTTTATCTTCCCGTTGAGGCGGTATCTCTTTATCTACTCACATTTACACGTTTTTGAACTGCTAGGTTGGCAGGGCCTGTTACAGCAGGAGCTCACCATGTCCTGTGGATTTGAAATGCTAACCTTCCGGTCAGCAAGTTCAGCAGCTCAATGATTTAACCCGTTGCGCCACCTCAGCCTAATAATAATAATAATAATGCAATAATAATTTACTATTATACTGACACAAAACCACAGTATATCACAGCAAACTAGATCTATATGCTGGATTTCATATCAAAAAATCACAAGTCAAACACTTCCCAAGCGTCTGGGACTGTGTGATGTATTTCTGAATGATGTGCGCAGATCCAAGTAAGGTGGCCTTTTGCAGTTGACAGATCGTGATTTTGTCAATGTTTATTGTTTCCAAATGGCGGCTGAGATATTTTGGCACAGCACCCAGTGTGCCAATGACCACTGGGACCAGAGCTTTTGCAATTATTTATTTATTACGTTGGATTGGTGTGAGTTTTTGGGCTGTGTGGCCATGTTCCAGTAGCATTATCTCCTGACATCTCATCTGCATCTGTGGCTGGTATCTTCAGAGGTCTGTATTTCATACTACGCCAAACTACATATAGACTACATTTCATACTACACCAAACTACATACATACAGTACATACACACACACATTTCTGCTAAAATTGATTTTATTTTTATTTTTATTTAAAGCATTACTTTATCTATCTTTTACCAGTTAAATTGAATTCTGGTTAACTGTATTTAATTGTCTATCACTGAAACATAAGCTTTTCTGCCAGCATCTGAACCATGCAATTCAACCAGCTCTATACTGTCTATCTACAGTTACAATATCTTATGAGGGTGGGCGTTTCCATCACTGCTCTCCTTCCCCAGAGATGAACTATGAACTGAACCTATTTTGAAGGTAAATCTTAGTGGCATGCAATCAAGAGATCTCTTTTCTTGCCAGGTGAGAACTTGTGACTTGGTAGAGCCCCATGTTTGCTATGAATGTATAACTCCTAAACAGTTTGTGGGTTTGACTTTTATGGATTTGATTATTCACAGATTTGGTTAATATGTTCTCTTTAAGTTCTCCACTACGATGTTATGGCCAACTTTCACTGGAAGTTGACTACAGAGCCATTTTTCCATTTTCACTGGATCTTGTTCCCTTAACCCCTGTGAAAGTGGATAACCTACTGTTTATACTTTCAAGACCAGGCCATAACATAAATAATCCTTCACTCTACCAGTGATTTTACAGAGTTTTTGTTGTTTTTTGTGTGTGATTAGCAATTGTTATACAGTATAAGAAAATATTTTATGCAAAGCATCTGCTGTGATTAATAGGAATTGCATACCTGTGAGATATGAGACCAACTGGAAAGTTACCAGTATAATATTGTGGTTACTGTGTTGGATTGGGATTGAAGAGACCCATTTTTGAACCCTCACTGAGCCACAAAACTCACCTTGTGCCTATTACCGTCTTTGACCTACAGCTAAGAATTATTGTTTTGACGATAGAATCATAGAAAAGAATCATAGAGTTGGAAAAGACCTCATGGTCCATCCAATCCAAACCCTGCCAAGAAGCAGGAAAATTGCATTCAAAGCACCATAAAATAAGGACAAGTGATATATGCTATCTGGAACTTTTGGGATGAAATAGGAGATATATAAGTGTGGCAAAGATCCGACATCTGTGGATGCTAAAGACCCATTATGCACAATGATATAGTGTAATGGTGTCCCTTATATAAACTAACATAATCAAGGTTTGCTTTGGGGATTCTTGCAAATGTTTTCAAGCCATGGATGTTTAAATCCATGGCTACATAATCTGTGGATACATGGAACCAACTGTAAGTTAAAGGTAAAGGTTTACCCCTTACATTAAGTCCAGTCGTGTCCAACTCTGGGGGTTGGGGCTCATCTTCATTTCTAAGCCAAGGAGCTGGCATTGTCCGTAGACACCTTCAAGGTCATGTGGCCAGCATGACTGCATGGCACGTCATTACCTTCCCACTGGAGCAGTACCTATTGATCTACTCACATTTGCATGTTTTCGAACTGCTAGGTTGGCAGAAGCTGGAGCTAACAGCAGGATTTGAACCTACAACCTTTCGGTCTGTAATTTCAGCAGCTCAGCGCTTTAACCCACTGCACCACCAGGGGCCAACTATACATACTGAAAAGCTGAGAGAAGCCTACTGTTTTGTATCAGAGTTGTTACATGGCCTCAGTCATATGTTCTCATGAATACGAATCTAAATATGTATACACAACAAACACAAAAATGCAAGGACTTGGGCAAAATGGCAGATTGTATGTGGTGCTTGGGCAACATGGAGAGAAATAAGTTTGACAATACTGGTGAATTTTTAGATTAAAGCAGAGAGGCTTTATTAGGTAACACATATTTCCAGAACGAAGACTTATTTAGTATACTGTCCCTTAGCACTACAGTGGCAGATGATTCATTGATCATCCGTATCAGCACTGATAGGGCAAGAAAGATCTGGAGATTTGGAGCTTGTGGTTAAGAAGCAGTGAGAAAATGCAACCTTTAGAAACTCAAGCTTCCATGGCACTAGGTTGGGTACCCGAGGAGCAAAATGGATAGTTTGTGAGAAGTCAGTCTGAGGGGGGATGAGGAAGAGAATTACAAAGGATACCTTTCATCTGTTTCAGAAGAATTGGAGGGGGACAAAGAGCTTTACTTCCTGGCTGTTCATAATCACTTGGAAATTCACAAGGGACAATTGCTACACTGAGCCCTGCAAGCTTCTGAGCACTTAGGCATGGTGTGGTAAGCACCCTGTATGGGAACAAAGACCACAGTGTGCACAGACGCTGTCTGTCTCATACAGGCAGAGCCAAAGAATGGGGAGGGGGCCCCAAAGGCAGGTTAGTTAGGGGCAGAAAGCAGATGGTTCAGAAGGCAGTGCAAAACGAGAACTGGAAGTGGAGAGCAATGGAGCAGCACAGCTCCTTTGGCCCTCAAGAAACCAAAGAAAAAGACAGCCAGAACAGCACACATCATCCACACCCCATTGTTGTTGTGCCTTCTCCCCATGATTCCCCTGTCACTAGCTATTAATGAGTAAAAACTGTCAATAGGGCCTTCTCAGTGGTGGCCCCTCGGCTATGGAACACCCTTCCTAAGGAGATTAGATCGGCTCCCTCCCTCTTAACGTTTCAGAGGCAAGTTAAAACATGGCTTAACGATGGAACTGGACAATGCTTGATAATAAGGAGACGCTAATGATGTTGTTTTTATTGCTCTTGTGTTTTATACTGTTTTAATGTTTTAATCTGTTATATGATTTCATGTGTACTGATTTGTTGGAAACCTCATTGAGTCGCTGATTGGCGGAGAAAGGTGGTATACAAATACAGTAAATAAATAAATAATAGTTCCTAATCCTGCAACATTCCTGTCACCTACTTGGGTGTGAAGAGCTCCATTCACTTCTGTGCTGCCATGCTAGTAATAAAGCAATATGGTTGAAGACATTGTGCAGTACCTGTTAGTCTGCCCATTGTATAGTGACCCAAGAGAAAGACACCTGAAACCCTTGCTGTCAATAGAGTAAAGGGAACTCTATTGCAGAAACAGTGCAATTTCTGCTGAGCAACAAAAATGACTATGTAACTTACAAAGTAGCCCTTTTTGCTCTATCTGCAAAAAAATATCAGAAAGACAGAGTTAGATAAAATTGGCATCAACTGCCAAGGAGACTCTAAGGGTTAATTGGACCCTCTCCCAAAATGCACTTTAATTACTGCTAACTTGCATTGTTATTGCTCTTTGTGGGAGCATGACTATGATTTCTGTTTAGCATCTTTGGTTCCTGTCGCTCCGAGGGTACTACTGTGTACATGTGGTACTTTTTCATTTCAATTCAATTATTATTTGATGAGTCGCTCTACACCGGAGTGCTCTGAGCGACTTACGCAGCAATAAAACAGCAAACATATCAACGATAAATCACAATTTAAAAGCTTTGCCGAAAAGCCAAGTTTTGAGAGCTTGAGAGAAAGACCGCAAATCAGGTATAGCTCTAAAGTATGGAGGTAAAGAATTCCACAAGGTTGGGGCAAGAACCGAGAAGGCCCTGCGCCTCGTGGAGTCCAGGCGTGCCTCCCTAGGATTGGGAACAAACGAGAGGTTTTCTTGAGCTGATCTTGGTGGTCTCTGATGACAAGTATGTGAGAGACGATCTCTGAGGTATTTAGGGCCTTGACTATGGATGGCCCTGAAAGTCAGAACCAGTGTCTTATAGGAAGCCCGATGTTCAATTGGAAGCCAATGGAGGTGTTGCAACACTGGAGCTATATGATGTCTCATTGGTGTCCGAGTAAGTAAACTGGCAGCTGCATTTTGAACCACTTGGATCTTCCATGTCACTGAAAGAGGAGTACCAGCATACAATGCATCACAGTAATCCAGCCTCGAGGTAACTGTGGCGTGGATTACCATTGCAAGGGCCTCTGTTGGAAGGTAAGAAGCCAGCTGCCTCGCTTGGCAGAGGTGGAAAAAGGCCTGTTTACTGATGGTGGAAATCTGAGCTTCCATCGTCAACTGGGAATCCAACAAGATACTGAGGCTCTTCACCGTAGCAGACAGGGCTAAGGATTCACCATCAAAGGTGGCCAGTTCCCGGGGCCAACCAGACCATAAGAGTAAAAGTTTTGGCCGGGTTCACTTTAAGTCTACTCATGTGCAGCCAGCCTGTCACAGCTTCCAAGCACAAGGAGAAGTTATCAGGAATTGTTCTCCCAGGTTCTAGATGCAAAAGGAGCTGGGTGTCGTCGGCGTACTGGTAACATTCTAAGCCGAAACTCCTCACTAACTCAGCCAGTGGTTGTACATAGATGTTAAATAATACAGGAGAGAGGATAGCTACTTGTGGTACTCCGCACTGGAGAGGGGACGTCTTGGATACCTGGCCCTCCCATTCTACCCGTTGGCTACAACCCCTGAGGAATGACTCAAACCGTTTAAGGGCCACCCCTTGGACTCCAATAGTGGCTAGACGTTGTGTTAGCAGGTCATGGTCCACAGTGTTGAATGCTGCAGTGAGATCGAGAAGCACCAGCAGCACCAATTCACCCCCGTCGAGTTGTCGATGGATGTCATCAGAGATGGCCACCAAGACGGTCTCCGTTCCATGGCCAGGGCAGAAACTGGATTGAAAAGGGTCCAATCTGTTTGTGTCATCTAAGAACTGTTGAAGTTGACCCACCACTGCTCATTCAATCATCTTACTCAGGAACGGGAGATTTGAAACTGGACGATAGTTCGATGGAATCGATGTATCCAAACCTGACTTCTTCAGGAGGGGACGAACTATTGCCTCCTTCAGATTCTTCAGATTTTTGTCATGGCCTTGGGCTCATACAATAAACTATTTTGATTTGAATAAAGCAACATTAGGGAGCAGGATTCTCCACCTTTCCCCTCACTCCTCCTCACTATTCCCAAGCTCTCTGTTTTCCTTTTATTTTATCGCAGTGCTCTCTGGGCCATCCTCCAAAAAATTGGATGCCCTGACAAATTTGTGAACATCCTCCATGATGACATGATGGCAACAGTCCTAGGCAGCAGTGGCCCCCAAAGTGACCCATTAAAGGTGGAACCAGGTGTCAAACAGGGATGTGTTATTGCCCCAACCATATTTTCCATCTTCGTTGCTATGATACTTCATCTTGCTGATGGGAAGCTTCCCACTGGAGTGGAAATCATCTATTGGACAGATGGCAAACTATTTAACCTCAGCAGACTGAAAGCCAAAACCAAGGTTACAACAACGCCTGTTATAGAACTCCAATATGCTGATGACAACATCATCTGTGCACATTCAGAAGTCCTACAAGCCACTCCAAACACCTTTGCAGAAGCATACGAGAGGCTCAGCCTATCATTGAACATTGAGAAAACCAAAGTGCTCTTCCAGCAGGCACCAGCCAATCCGTCTGCAATGCCAGAAATACAGCTTAATGGTGTAACATTAGAAAATGTTGACCATTTCCGCTACTTTGGCAGCCACCTCTCCACAAAAGTCACAATTGACACTGAAATACAACTCCACCTGAGTTCTGTGAGTGCAGCATTTTTAATGAAGCACAGAATGTTTGAGGATCGGGACATCCGTAGGGATACCAAGGTGCTTGTTTATAAAGCTACTAGCTGTACCCGGCACGCGTTGCTGTGCCCTATTTAGGAGATGTGAAAAAGGTGAATGTGTGTATATGTATATATGTGTGTGTATTTGTATGTGTGTATGTATGTGTGTGTAAGTGTATATGTGTGAATGTGTCTATATGTACATATTTGTGTGTATGTGTATATGTGTATGTATGTATATGTATGTATGTATATGTGATGAAAGGGGAGGAATGACATGGGAGGGTGGAACGTGGTAAGGATGGGAATGGGAAGTGGAGTGAAAGGGGGAGGAATGGGGGAAGTTATTGGGAGAGGAAGGAGGAAACTACAAAAAGGGAAGAGTGGTTTGGGGTTGAGTGGCATAGAAGTGTGTGTGTTGGGGGTGAGACGGAAGGAGGGAGAGGTTTGCCCTGCTGGAGAATGGGGAGAAAGCATTGTGGGGAATGGAAACAGGGAGAGGAAGGAGGGGAAGGAGAAGCAGCTACAAAGCCTCAGGGAATTCTGCCTTTCCTGCTGGTTTGGGGTTGGGCGTGGCGGCATAGACCCCCACCCACCCACACAAACATCCCTCGTGCTCATCAGTGCCTCGGGTCCAGGAGAGCGCTGGAAGGCGACAGAGGACGAAAAGCCAGCGGCACCCATGGCGCAACCCGGGTTCAGAGCGCCGGGAAACAGCGGAGGCAGCAGACACGGCCACGGGACTACATTTCCCAGAGCCACTCACGTGCTAATTTCGACTTCCTGACCCCGCCGCGGGCCTTCTGGGAAATGTAGTCCCGTGGTCGTTCGCCCTCCCTTGCCATTGCGCCTGCGGGGTCCTCTGTCGCCTTCCAGCCGCTCCTGACCCGGGCACCTGTTGAGCGAGGAGTGAGGGCGAGGGGATGTTTGTGTGGGTGGGTGGGGTGGCTGAGTGCCGCAAGCGCCACTACGCTTGGTGGGTGGGGGCTTTTTTGTGGGGGGGGTCTTCCGCGGGGACACGGCGGAGGGCGGATTGAAGGTTCAGGGGTGAGTGGGGAGAGAGGGACGGGATGGGTTGGTATGTTGGGGGTGAGTGTATATAGATTGTCCTCCCAACCCTGCTATATGCCTGCAAAACGTGGACTATCTACAGATGTCACATGCAACTCCTGGAACAATTCCATCAGCGTTGCCTTCGAAAATTCCTGCAATTCCTCTTTGGAAGACAGGCAGACAAATGTCAGCGTGCTGGAAGAAGTAAAGGCCACCAGCACTGAAGCGATGGTCCTCCGCCATCAATTCCACTGGACTGGCCACATTGTCCAAATGCCCAATCACCGTCTCCCAAAGCAGTTACTCTACTTTGAATTCAAGAATGGAAAACAGAATATTGGAGGACAGAAAAAAAGATTTAAAAATGGGCTCAAAGCCAACCTTTAAAACTGTGACGTAGACACCAAGAACTGGTAAGTCCTGACCCTTGAGCACTCTAGCTGGAGATCAGCTGTGACCAGCGGTGCTGTAGAATTTGAAGAGGCACGAATGGAGGGTGAAAGATAGAAACATGCCAAGAGGAAGGTGCATCAAGCTATCCCCAACTGGGACTGCCTTCCACCTGGAAACTGATACGGATAAAGAATAGGGCTCCACAGTCACCTACGTACCCACCACCAGGACACCACACTTAAGAGGACAATCTTACTCAGCCAATGTGGGATCACCTAAGTAAGTAAGTAAAGTAAGTATATTTGTCTTTTTGTTGTTGTTTTCAAATGTTGGCATTGCACAGTGGTGCTAAAAATAAAAATTAAGGAACAACCGTAGCGTGGGAAGACAGGGTTATGAGGGTGTGTGGAAGTACAATCATAGGACCATGAAGTGGCAAATCAGGGCAATCGTGAGACTGAAGAGGGGTGTGATATCAAAGGTGCTCAACCAGGTATGTATTTATTATCAATGATCATGTAACTGTAGCAAAATGGCGGATTCAAGCAATGAAGTTCTAAGTGTTGGAGGCACTGGCATCCGTAAAAACTCAGCTTCTTTCATGGTTGCACCATACCCTCCAGCTTTTCAGAGATGAAAGCGACACTTGTCACCAAACAACATTAGAGTGTGATGAAGATGGAAATGTTTAGTAATCAGAAAGAGCAGACATTATAGGAGAAACTATAGCAGTTTGCTTTTACCGGGCTCTACACGGAAGAGATTTCCCTCATTCCCTCCTGAGTTAACGTACAAAACCACTTTTGAAGTTTCAAATCAGTTTGCAATAGCTTAAACCAGCCAAAGGCAATAGCTTAGATCAGTGGCTCTCAACCTTCCTAATGCCATGACCCCTTACTACAGTTCCTCATGTTGTGGTGACTCTCAACCATAAAAATATTTTTGTTGCTACTTCATAACTATAATTTTGCTACTGTTATGAATCGTAATATAAATATCTGATATGCAGTAAGTATTTTCACTCACTAGACCAAATTTGGTACAAACACCTGATACGCCCAAATTTGAATACTGGTGGAGTTGGGAGGGGATTAGTTTTGTCATTTGGGAGTGGTAGTTGCTGTCATTTATAATTACCCTACAATTAAAGAACATTCTGAACTCTACCAGTGATGAAATTGAACCAAACTTGGCACACGGAACTCCCCTAACCAACAGAAAATACTGGAAGGATTTGGAAGGCATTGATCTTAAGTTTTGGAGTTGTAGTTCATCTACTGCGGACTCAAACAATGATGGATCTGGACCAAACATGTCACAAATACTCAATATGCCCAAATGTGAATAGTTTAGGGGAAAGAGACCTTGATACTTGGGCAGGCCCGGATTACCCATAAGGCCACCCTAGGCCATGACCTAGGGCGGCAGCTTTGGGGGGGCAGCAGAACCGGACCCCCCCAAATTGAAAAAAAATTAAAAATCCGATCTTCGGGTGCTTGCTTCTGCACCTGTGCAGTGAGAAGGAGCCGGGGGGGGGGAGTCCCGCCGCCCCTAGGGCGTCTGACGTGGCTTCCCCACGCTGCTTCCTTGCTCGTGCGGGTGGGCGCCACCCCTTCCTTCAGTGAAGGAAGGAGGGGCGCCCGTGCGAGCGAGGAGGCGGCGGGGGGAAGCCACATCAGATGCCCCTAGGGACAGGACTTCCCCCGGCTCCTTCTCCCTCACACCGCCCCCGCCCCCACAAGCAGCCCCACCCCCACAAGCGTCCCCACCCCCTCAAGCAGCCCCATGCCCTCGGGGGGCGGCATTTACAGAGTGTGGCCTAGGGCACCACAAAACGATAATCCAGGCCTGTACTTGGGAGTTGTAGTTGCTGGGATTTATAGTTCATCTACAATCAAAGAGCATTCTGAACCCCCACCAACCATAGAATTGGGCCAAACGTCCCACACAGAATTTCCATGACCAACAGAAAATACTGTGTTTTGCGATGGTCTTTGGCAGCCCCTCTGACATTCCCTTGCGACCCCCCAGGAGTCCTGATCCCAGGTTGAGAAACACTGGCTTAAATAAACCAAAGGCAGGGGTAAAAATGAGGACAAATGAAAAACGGGGGGGAAAGGGGGAGAAGAAGGCAACTGAAATAGTGGACAGCAGAAAATTAAATGGACCTGTTCTTGCCAAATCAGGACAGTTGAATGAAATGATATGGGGGGTTCCATATTAGGGACCAGAAACATATTGTGCATCAGTCAAAGATTTGGGAAATTTTGTTTCTCATGATAGCAGTGAGTAGTAATAGGAGAGAGAGAGAGATATATATATATATATATATATATATATATATATATATCTGTGTGTGTGTATCCTAAATATATATAGAGAGAGAGGATGGAAGATCCTCATGTAGCCCAGGCAGGTAACTGAGTTCCTGATGTGGTTGGACAAATCCAATGAAATGGATATTGCTTAAAAGAGGGCTGCAGAAATTTTATCCCTGCAAATATTTAGGCCTAGGCTACAACTCCACCTATGCTGGCCAGTGGCAAGAGAACTATAGCTCAAGATGTCTAGTGGTTCAGCATTACTCCAGTCCTTGCCTAAAGCGAACCATGATTGCTTCTTGAACTTGGAAAACTTCTTTGTTGGACTACAATCCCCAGAATCACTAATGTGCTTAGACACTTGACTAAGCTGGGGGAATGTGTGAGTTGTAACCCACCCCCCAGTCACTCTCCACCTTATGGGAGCTCCATAGAATATGGTTCCATCTTGGAAAATAGAACATCAGGGTAACACAAGCAAAGAGGAAAGATCTTCAGGCCTAAGGATTCATTGCCAGATGTAAGATAGTGCTAGGAGCAGGACTGCCAAGACCAGGTTTGAGTCCCGGAAGTTCACACGCTTGCTTATTCCCCTTAGGCTCCCTCAACCACCTGCTTGTCTTCACTCTTTAATCCAAACTATGATATTGCCTGTTCCCACTTCATGCCTAGGAAATGTTTGGGAACTGTTATAACAGGCAGATGAGTGGATGAAAAATTGGGAGAGATGTACACCCAGGCCATGGAGGTAAAAATATTGAGGGTCCTTTTCACCTACGCTTTTGAGGCCACAGTGGCTGTGAAATACCTTTTTGTTGTGACCAATTAAAATGTCACAGGTGTGCATTCAAGTTCTCCAGAATTCTTCATATTTGCATTTAACCATAATTCCCAATCTTGGTACACTCACTAAAGGACAGGTAGGTAAAGGTAGAGGTAATTTATTATTTATTTATTTCCAGCATTTCTACCCTGCTCTTCTCAACCCCCGAGGGGGGACTCAGAGTGGCCTTACAAAAGGCACAATTCGATGCCAACACAATAAAATACAATATAAAACCAAAAACATACACCATTAAAATACATTAAAATACAATTAACATTAATACATCATATGCATTCTCTTAAGTTAAAAACAGTAAAGCTTTTCCCCTGACATTAAGTCCAGTCTGCCTAAGAACTGCCTAAGTATAATAAGAACTACAATTAACAATAGAAAGAAAAAGAAAAAAGTGACTTCTATCTTTTCTGTGGTCAAATTTTAACTCCTAAATTTCCCCTCTCTACTTTGTCTAGAAATTATACTTCATCTGTATATTTAACTCATAGTAAAGGTAAAGGCTTTCCCTTGACATTGCCTAGTCGAGTCTAACTCTGGAGGATGGTGCTCATCTCCATTTCTAAGCTGAAGAGCCGGCATTGTCCGTAGACTCCTCCAAGGTCATGTGGCCGGCATGACTGCATGGCATGCCATTAC
Organism: Anolis apletophallus; assembly: GCA_030556195.1. NCBI lineage: Eukaryota > Metazoa > Chordata > Lepidosauria > Squamata > Anolidae > Anolis > Anolis apletophallus. Next base: position 53,571,205 of record JARBWK010000001.1, read on the forward strand.
CTTCCTGCCAGAGCGGTACCTATTGATTACTCACATTTGCATGTTTTTGCACTGCTAGGTTAACAGAAGCTGGGGCTGACAGCAGAAGCTCACACCGCTTCACAGAGTCGAACCTGCGACCTTTCGGTCAAAGGTTTAGCAGCTTAGCAGTTTAACCCACTTTGCCACCAGGGCTCCAAAAAAGGACAGATAGCAATAGCAAATTATTAGGCAGCTCCTAGTACAGATCACTCAGACCATGGTTATTAAAAACATCAGCCACGGTAGCCCACACTTTGGTTACATCCTGTATAGACTACTGCAACGTGCTCTATGTGGGGTTGCCTCTGGAAGCTCCAAATGGTCCAACGGGCAGTGGCCAGGTTGTTAACAGGAGCGGTGCTCAGACAGCATACAACTCCTCTGTTGTGCCAGCTCCACTGGCTGCCAATCTGCTTCTAGGCACAATTCAAAGTGCTGGCCTTAGCCCATAAAGCCATAAACGGTTTCGGTCTCTCTGAATTTATCTCTCCTTATGAACCATCTAGGATGCTAAGATCTTCTGGGGAGGCCCTGCTCTCGTTCCCGCCTGCCTCACAGATACGTCTGATGGGGACAAGAGACAGGGCCTTCTCAGCGGTGGCCCCTCGACTGTGGAATGCCCTGCCTAGAGAGATAAGATCGGCCCCCTGCCTCCAGAAACCTGGCTTTTCGAGCCAGGTTTCTGGCTTTTTGAGCCAGCCTTCCCAAATACGAGCCAGCCTTCCCAAATACGGCATAGTTATATGATATTATGGACCACTGACGACGCAACTGGACAATGATTCGATATGGAGACGCTTTGATAATATTTATAATGCTTTGTGTGGTATTTATATTTTTATATTGTTGTTAGTGTTTTAATAGTATTTTATGATTTTTTAATTTGTTGTAACTGTTCTGGCATCGAATTGTTTCCTATTGTTAACCGCTCCGAGTTGTCCCTGGGCTGAGAAGGGTGGTATACAAATGTAGTAAATAAATAAATAATATTTCCTCAGATGCATGGAACGTAGTGCCTAGGAAAAGGTTTTTATAGGCAGGTTGTATGCATGGACACTCATAGTAATGCAAAACATGGAGGCATGGTAGTAAGGTGACAAGTTCAGTTTCAACAATGGTTGTTGGGGAACAAAGACAGGAAGGAGGTCTTGCCCAAAGCCAAGATGGGTAGATAACCATATGAATGGTGGAAGGAGTTTTTGGAATGCAGTGGGGTGCCAGTAGGGAGCCAGAAAGAGGACGTTATAAATGGGGCCTCACAGGGAGGAGGTTTTACTTGGCGTGAGAATATGTGTAGTGTGCAAATCAAATTTTAAAAGGGCAAAACTTGTACCTCAAACCAATCTTTACATGACAGACCAAAGAGTGAAGAAGGCAAATAGGAAAAGAAATGTGTTCTACAGATACTATAGGTTGCTAAAAATGCACTCTCCCTAGAAGACAACAGAAACTGTCATACTTTGTTCATATCATGAGAAGGCATGACTCACTAGGAAAAACAAGAAAGATAAAGACAGCAGTTAAAGAGGAAGACCACATTCCAGTTGGGTAGACTCACTCGAGGAAACCACAGCCCTGAATTTGCCTGAGAAGTAACCGGAAGGCCCCTTGTTCATAGGGTCACCATCAATCAGCATGACAGTAGTTAAAACAAAAGGGCAACATACCCCTGAGCATATGTAGATTGTGCTGCCTTCACTTCGAAATGCCCTTCTCTACATCTGGGATTGAAAGGTTGTGACTGTATATATGCTCAAGTCCTGTTGAACTCCAGGGCACTTACTTCTGAATCTAGGAATAGCTTTAAGAATAAGCTGCATGAGACATAAATCCTTCATTTAAGTGAATCTTGAAATCTTAGACCTATTTCCTTCACCTCACTAAAGTCTATGTCCTGAGGTGCAATCACAGCCTTCTTTTTAGGTCCCGTGTGGTTTCAGGTCATTTTCGAATTAGGGTGACCTAAGATGAAGATATCAAAGATTATTCCTGGCAGAAACATTTAGAGAGAATTTTACATATTTGCCATCCTCTGAAGCTGAGAGAGTTTGACTTTGCCACGGCCACTCACTGGCTTCCCATGACTGTGTTGGGGTTCAAACCTTGATCTCCCTTTATCCTAGTCCAACACTCAAACCATTACACCAAGTTGCCTCTTTCTCAATGTCTCCCTTAATTCAAATATCAAATCCATATTGTAGAGAAAATACTGTATGTCGAATGTGTTGTCAAAGGTTTTCATGGCTAGAATCACTGGGTTGCTGTTACTTTTCCGGGCTGTATGGCCATGTTCCAGAAGCATTCTCTTCTGACTTTTCACCCACACCTATGGCAGGCATCCTCAGAGATTGTGAAGTGTGTTGGAAACTGGGCAAGTGGGGTTTATATATCTGTGGAATGTCCATGGTGGGAGAAAAAACTCTTGTCTTTTGGAAGCAAGTGGCTAGCTTGATTAGCATTTAATGGCCTGGAAGTTTCAATGCCTGGCTGCTTCCTGCTGGAGGGAAATGCACTGCAGGCTAAATCAACCAGAGAAGTCCGCCATAGCAGAGCACCTGATGAACCAACCTGGACACAGCATAGTATTTGAGATCACAGTAATGCTGGACTACTCTCACAACCACCATGTCAGGCTACACAGAGAGGCCATTGAAATCCACAAGCATGTGGACAGTTTCAATAGAAGGGAGGAAACCATGAACATGAACAAAATCTGGCTACCAGTATTTTTTTAAATAAAAAAACCCCTCTAAAATCAGGACAGTAAATAAAGAACAACACTCTGAAAACAGGGGAATTTCGAGACAATCAATCAGAGCCAGTTAACACTTCCCTACAAAGGATTCCCCCAGGCAGTAAGCTACCAAGCTTTGAAGCTGAAAGGCTATTCAATGCTAATCAAGGTGATCAATTGCAACATTCACACTTGCCTCAAGCAGACAATTGTTCTCTCTCCCACCCTGGACTTTCCACAGATATATAAACCCCACTTTCATAGTTTCCAACAGACCTCACAACCTCCAAGAATGCCTGCCATAGATGTGAGTGAAACATTAGGAGATAATGCTTCTGGAACATGGCCATATTTATTTATTTTATTTATTTACATTATTTTTACCTTGCTCTTCTCACCCCTGCAGGGGGACTCAGCACGGCTAACAATGGCAACAGGCTTTCCCATACAGCCTGGAAAAGTCACAGCAACCATACATTTCCTTAGCTGATGGCTCACCTTCAGGTACTGCCCTTCTATATTTGGAGGGGAAACATTTCAGATGAATAGTTTTTTGTGGTGTCACCTATGGAAGATATAGTGGTGAAGTCACCAAGCAGTTCTTAAACTTCCAAGGATGGAACTTTCTTGGGAAACTAGAGCTTCTATGCCATTCTTTTGCATAGAAGGAATGGACAAAATACAAACGGGATGAAATATAAACAACCTTTCTGTCAGATGTTTAAAACTAGTCATTTTTTCTCTTCCAGATCCCTTAAAATAATAGAATCATAGAGTTGGCAAAAACGCCAAGGGCAATACAGTTCATCAGAACCCGGACTGCTACTTCTTTGGGTTGCTATGAGTTTTCCAGGCTGTAAAGCCATGTTCCAGAAGCATTCTCTCCTGATGTTTCACCCACTTTTATTTATTTATTTTATTTATTATTCGTATTTATATACAGCTCCATTCCCTTAGGCTCAGGGTGGTTTACATAGATAAAATAGGCAATAACAATAAAACAACTTTAACACTATACATTAGAACAGTGTTTCCCAACCGATGTGCCGCGGCACACTAGTGTGCCATGAGCAATCATCAGGTGTGCCGTGGGAAATTGGAACCTCCAATACCCTTTCTTCCCCCTCCTGCTGAACACTTTTCTTCTCCACTCAGCCTCACTCTGCTTGCTTTGCCTCAGCCTGCTGCCACCATTTTGATCCGAAGGGGCAGCATCAGGGCTTGCCAGGATTTTGTTTCCTCGGGGGCTGAGACTGGGTGGAAGAGGGTCTCACCCTAGCAAACCTGTATTGTTATCCCACCATTTGTGGATATAATGAGCATGGTGATCAGATCATGATATGAATAAGCATAACAGTTTAAATAATGTACCAGTAAGGCCTTTTCACCACACTGAGAATTTCGGGGGGCTGAAGGCCCCCCTCTGGCTACATGCCTGGGCAGCATGAGTGTGTTCAGAAGGGGAGGGGGGAGGAGGGAGGGAGGAAGACGTGGGGCAAGTCTGCGCAGTAGCACCCACATGGGTCACATCTTCCTCCCTCCCCCCTCCCCTCCTGAAGAAGGGAGCCCGAGTGGAGAAGAAAAAGTAAGTGTTCGGCAGGAGGGAGAAGAAAGGGCACGAAGGGGGAGGAAGAGGTCTTTGTCGAAAGCTGACATGGGCAAACTTGGACCTTCCAGGTGTTTTGGACTCCAACTCCCACCATTCCTAGCAGCCTCAGGCCCTTTTCCTCCCCCCCAGCCACTTAAGCAGGAAAGGGCCTCAGGCTGTTAGGAATGGTGGGAGTTGAAGTCCAAAGCACCCAGAGGGCCAAAGTTTTCCCATGCCTGTTTTAGGGACCTTAAAGTGGTGAGCCTCCTTCCAACATTGTGATTCTGGATAGAAAACAAGCAACAACATAACATAACATTGTTTGAGTCCACAGTGCTCTCTGGGTGTAGGTGAACGACAACTTCCAAACTCAAGGTCAATTTCCAAGCAAACCCTTTCAGTACTTTCTGTTGGTAATGAGAGTTCAATATGCCAAGTTTGGTTCAATTCCATTGTTGCAAGAGTCCAGGATGCTCTTTGATTGTGTGTTGACTATAAATCTCAGAAGCTGTAACTCCCAAATGTCAAGGTCTATTTTCCCTAAACTCCATCTGTGTTCACATTTGGGCACATTGAGTATTCATGCCAAGTTTGGTCCTGATCCAACATTGTTTGAGTCCACAGTGCTCTCTGGATATACTGTAGGTGAACTACAACTCCAAAACTCAAGGTCAATGCCCACCAAACCCTTCCAGTATTTTATGTTGGTCATTGGAACAAGCCCAGGTTTCACACTGAGTGTATAAATACATTTTAAAACATATTAACTATATGTATTACTGTGTTAAGAGTGTCATTTTGTGTCATTCTTGTTTGTAGTGTGCCCCAGGATTTTGTAAATGTAAAAAATGTTCCGCGGCTCAAAAAAGGTTGAAAAACACTGCATTAGAACACTATAAGCTACTAACTTCTATGGCAGGCATCCTCAAAGGTTGTAAGGTCTATTGGAAACTAGACAAGGGAGGTTTATATATCTGTTGAAGATCCAGGGTGGGAGAAAGAACCCTTATGTTATGGAACATGGCCAAAACTAACAAAATGAAGTTCAGTGGGGACCAATGCAAGATACTCAACTTAGGCAGAAAAAAATCAGATGCGAAGACACAGAATAAGGCAGTCTTTCTCAACCAGTGTGCCGTGGCACACTAGTGTGCCGTGACGGACCTCCTGCTGTGCCGCGAGAAAAGCTCTCTGCCCCCCTTCCTCCCCCCCTCCTGCTGAACACCTGCTGCTTGGGGAGGAGGAAGGGCCGGGCAGTGGTGAAGAAAAAGAAGAAGGGACCGGGGCGCCGCCTCCTTCGGCCGTTTCCCCAGCCAGCCTCCAATCCGCCATGACTCTCGCCCCTCGCTCACTGAAGCCGCGTGGAGAAGCCCCGCCCACTGCTTATGCTCCTCCTCTGTAGGAGAGCTGAAGCTGGGGGGAGGGGGTGGGGCATGGCGCGGCCTGTAGGAGAGCTGAAGCTGGGGGGAGGGGCGGGGCATGGCGCGGCCTGGCTCCGCCCCCTCCCCCGGCTTCACCTCTCCCAGCAGCTGCTCCAGCCTTGAGGGGGCAGTGCCAAGCCAGCATTGTGCTGGCTCTGGCACTGCTGCCTTGGCACTGTCCCCTCAAGGCTGGAGCAGCTGCTGGGAGGGCCGAAGCCGGGGGAGGGGGCGGGGCGGGGCATGGCACAGCCTGGCTCCGCCCCCGGCTTCGGCACTCCCAGCAGCTGCTCCCAGCAGGCCACCAACCCCCAGCCGTTCTTTACTGTGTTAGAGTGTCATTTTGTGTCATTTTGGTTGGTGGTGGGCCCCCCATATTTTTTTAATGTTAAAAGTGTGCCGCGGCTCAAAAAAGGTTGGGAAACACTGGAATAAGGGACGCATGGCTTGAGAGAAGTATGTGTGAAAAAGATCTTGGAGTCCTTGTGGACAACAAGTTAAACATGAGCCAACAATGTCATGCAGTGGCAAAAATAAGCCAATGGGATTTTGGCCTGCAACAATAGTATAGTGTCTAGGTCCAGGGAAGTCATGCCACCCCTCTATTCTGCCTTGGTTAGACCACACCTGGAATACTGCAGTTGAAGGGGGAAGTTGACAAGCTGGCATATGTCCAGAGGAGGATGACTAAAATGATTAAGGGTCTGGAGAACAAGCTCCATGAGGAGTGGCTTCAAGAGCTGGGCATGTTTAGCCTGCAGAAGAGAAGACTGAGAGGAGACATGTATAAATACGTGAGGAGAAGCCATAGGGAGAGGGAGCAGGCTTGTTTTCAGCTTCCCTGGAGATTAGGAACAATGGCTTCAAACTACAGGAAAGAAAGGAGATTATGCCTGAAGATGAGGAAGAGCTTCCTGACTGTGAGAGCTGTTCAGCAGTGGAACTCTCTGCCCCGGAGTGTGGCGGAGGAGGCTCCTTCTTTGGAGGCTTTTAAGCAGAGGTTGAATGGCCATCTGTCAGGGGTGCTTTGAATGTGACTTTCCTGCTTCTTGGCAGGATGGGGTTGGGCTGGATGGCCCACGAGGTCTCTTCCAACCCTAGGATCCTATGATCTCCCACAGGCTTGGAGTCTCCCACTGGGTGGCCTTGGGCAAACCACACTCTCTCAGCCTTGGAGGCGTTTGAGGGCCATCAAAGGTTGGAAAGGGCTTGAAGAAAGGCAGGCGAGAAAGCGAAGCCGGGCAGCCAACAGGTGAAGCCTTCTTTCTCCCTTCCTCCGCCTCCTCCTCCTCCCAGGCTGGGCTTTGGGCAGAACGGGCCCTTCCTCGGCTTCGTCAGAGGCCCTGACTCACAGGTTTGCACATCCTTGACTTGTTCAAGGAGGCACGAAGGTCCCAGGGCGGGGCGGGGGCGTGGCCTGCCACTCGGGGGCGTGGCCTGCAGGTGAGGGGCGGCCCTTCCCTCCCAGGTGAGAAGTGCCCTCGCTGGCCATAAATGGTCCAGTCCAGGGACGTCGGCGGCATCGGGAAAGATGAGCCCCAAACTCCGGAGCGGCGGCGGGTGAGAATCCGACCCTCTTTTCCCTCCTCCTCCTTTGTTGAGAAGCTTCTCCCTCTCTGCTGGTGTCTAGACTGAACCCCCGTCTTCCTTTCCCTCTCCCCTTGGGAGTTGTTCCCCCCTCCTTTTGTTTGGGGAGGGGTTTGAAACCAGGTCGACTTTCTCAGGCTCATCTAGAGGTCTCCCCATGGCCACAGCATCCTTCCTCCTCCTCCATTTGGATCCGATCCCCTCTCAACGCCAGTGTGTCTCCCCACTGGCCCCCTGAACCCCTTCTTCGGGGCTTGGCTCCCCCCTTTTCCCGGCGCGAAGAGACACCTGTTGCAGGAGCTCCCTTCAATGCCTGGCAGCCATTCAGGAAGAGAAGCGGGAGATTGCATTGCCAAAGGCTTTCCTGGCCGGAATCCCTGGGTTGTTGTAGGTTTTTCGAGCTGTATGGCCATGATCTAAGAAGCATTCTCTCCTAACGTTTCGCCTGCATGTGTGGCAGGCACCCTCAGAGGTTGTGAGGTCTCCCAACCTCTGAGGATGCTTGCCATAGATGCAGGCGAAACGTCAGGAGGGAATGCTTCTAGAACATGGCCATGCAGCCTGAAAAACCTACAACTCAGAAGCAGGAGAACCCCATAACTTGTGGGGAGGTAGGCAGAGGAGGGCAGGCTGGGGGCATGGAGGGAACCAAAGGACACACAGGGCTGTTTTTTCACCCACCCCTGAAAAATCTCCAGGTGGGGAAAGGGTCCACAGGCTGTGGAATCGCTGCCTCCCTTTCTTCCTTTCTCCTGGCTTCTCTTGCCATCCTAGGCAGGCACCTCTATCTAGTCCATGCACTCAGTGTTTCCATTAACCAGGCACCTCTCATCAAGCCTCCTCCTCCTCTATTATTATTATTATTTGATACATGACAAGATTACTACACAGCAAACAAGATCACTCTGCTGGCTTTTGCATGTGAGCACATGTGGGACACTTCCCAAATGTCTAGGACTGTGTGATGTATCGGTGGATAACGCGTGCAGATCCAAGTTGGGTGGCCTTTTGCAGCTGGCAGATGGTAATTTTGCCAGCGCCGATTGTTTTTAAGTGCAGGCCAAGGCCTTTAGGCACTGAACCCAGTGTGCCGATCACCACTGGGATCACCTTTACTGGCCAGAGTCACTTTAATCCTCTTTACTGGCTTTTCCCATGTATGGCCATGTTCAGAGTTCTTTGATGTTTTACTCTTCTCATCTTTAATCCTAGGAAGCATGAGAGAAAGAACTTTTGTCTTATGTGAATACAGGCCACCTTGATTAGCATTGAATGGTCTTGCAGCCTAAAAAGCCTGGCTGCTTCCTGCCTGTCCTTTGTCAGTGTTTCCCCACCCTGCAAATATGTCAACCTCAGACTGGTTTCAACAGACCTCACAACCTCTGAGGATGCATTCTGGCCATGGCCAAAAAACTCAGAGCCTTTGGCCATAAAAGCCTTTGACAACACAGTTTGAAGTCAGTTAGCATGCATTGCAAACGACTGCAGCAACACACATCAAGGGCTTTAAACTAGGATAAGCAAAGTCAGGAGAATATTCTGAAAGAGAGCTTAGGTGTAAACCTCATTGCAGGGTGGAACTGATTAAGGGACTGGCGCACCAGCAGGAATCTGCCCATGCACATTATTTATTTATTTATTTATTTATTTATTTCCTCAATATGGTGGGGGGATTTTTTTTTAAAAAAAAGCAAATCATCCATAGATGTGAAAGTGGATCCTCTGAGTCTTGGAACCAGTTTGAGGCCAACAATTGTGGTGCATACAAGCACCATCCTGGCTTCCAATCAGTTCCTGGGCTTCACGTGTCATCGTCAAAATTGCTTCCTTCTCTGCCGATTTCACACCGACTTACCTGGTCTGTATAGATGTGCCTCAATCCAACACTCAAACTGCTACCCTACACTAGTTCCTGTTGGGTGAATACATCTCCCAGTATCCTGTTCACATGGTTAGTCTGGCTAACACTGTTGGATATGTAGGAGTGTCGTACGTAAATCGCGGAAAGCCATGGTGCCCCTTTAATCTTCCTTATTTAAACCTCACCTGGAATAACGATGTGTCCAGTTCTGGGGATCCCAATTCAAGAAGGACATTGACAAACTGGAAGGTGTCCTGAGAAGGGTGACTAAAATGATCAAAGGTCTGGAGACCATGCCCTATGGGTGCATCTTAAAGAGCTGGGTATGTTCAGCCTGAAGAAGAGAAGGTTCAGAGGCAATGTGATTGCCATGTTTAAATATTTGAAGGGCTGTCATAAGGAAGAGGGAGCAAACTTGTTTTGCCCTGCAAACTAGGAATATGAGGAGCAGACATAACAAATAGCGGAGGGAGCTTGATATAGCTTGGAAGGCTGAAGGGAGACATGATAGCCATGCTTGTAAGCATGTCCCATTAAGGAGGGGGCAAACGTATGCTTTGCTGCTCTGGAGACTAGGACACAGAGCAATGGATTCAAACTACAGGGGAAAAGATTCCATGTAAACATTAGGAATAACTTTTTAACACTTAAGAGATTTTTGGCAGTGGAATATGCTGCCTTGGAGCCTCTCCAGAGGTAGAGGCTGAGTAGCCATCAGGTGTGTTTTGAGTCTGTGTTTCTGCATGGGTGGTCTGGATAATAATAATAAACATCTTTATTTATACCCCACCAACATCTCCCTAATGGGGACTCGGGGCGGCTAACATGAGGCCAAGCCCTTCCAAAATACAGTACAACACAATAAAATACAAAACAAAATACATCAGAAATAATAATAATTTTGGAATTGAGGAACCGGTTGAGACAATGCAAAAGTGGTTGGAAAAGATAAAAAGGTACGGCAGGGTGGCAGGCCTAAAAATAAATTATATAAAATCTAAAATTCTCACGAAAAACATGATGAAAGAGAGAGCTGAAAAATTAAAAGATCTCACTACAATACAAGTAGCCACTAAGGTGAAATACCTAGGAATTCAATTGACATCTAAAAACAATCAATTACTAAAAAATAATTACGAAACAACATGGAAACTAATAAAGAAAAAGCTGGATAATTGGAAATACTTAAAACTAAATGTACTAGGCAGAATAGCAGTAATAAAAATGGATGTCCTCCCAAGGATGATATTCCTTTTCCAGTCTATCCCAATTCTAAGAACAGGGTATAATTTCAATATCTGGAGAAGAGACATTCTCAAATTTATTTGGGAAGGGAAGAGAGCCAGAGTGAAGTACAAGATCCTCACGGATAAAAGAGAAAGAGGTGGCCTAGCTCTCCCAAATCTACAACTATACCAGGCCCGAGGCAGCTGCCCTAAGTTGGATTAAAGAATGGGCCAACCTTAAAAAGACACGGTTGCTACAACTAGAAGGATACAACACAAGACGAGGTTGGCACGCATACCTTTGGTATGGAAAAGCAAAACTGGAAAGCAACTTTACTAATCATTTCATTAGGGCAGCCCTGATTAAGATATGGGACAAATACAAAGAAAGATTTTACATCAAAACACCCCTATGGGTTTCACCGCTAGAAGCCCAACACAAACAAGAAATCCCAATGACGAGATGGTATACATACAAATCACTTCTAGAGAGAAAAGATAAAACTTGGGAATTAAAAACTTTAGAGGCGCTGAGAAACTCTGGCTTGGAGATCTCTTGGTTCCAATACATACAAGTAAAAGAGTATTTTAAAATTGATTGTAAAAATGATTTTGTTACAGATGAAACAACCTGGGAGCTCATACAGAAATATGAGAGAAAGCATATTAGGATACTGTACAATAAGCTACTGGAGTGGGACGTAGAGACAGATTTAATAAAACAAGTGATGATAGATTGGGCTCAAGACCTAGGCCGTACAATACTTCTGCAAGAGTGGGAATCAGTTTGGGGAAAAATATAAAATATTTAGGCACAACCACCATAGCCGAAAACTGGTATAAGATGTTTTTTCGATGGCATCTAACCCCACTAAAGCTGGCAAAATATTACAAAAACACAAATAATAAGTGCTGGAAGTGCAAAAGTCATCCAGGGACATTCTTCCACTGCTGGTGGTCCTGTGCAAAAATTCAAAGATTTTGGAAATCGGTTCATGGACATGTACAGAAAATATGAAAAGAGAATTTTGATTTAAAGCCAGAATATTATTTACTCAATTTAACGGATGGGAAGATCGAAAAAGAAAAAGAAAAATTATTATTCTTTATGGCAGCAGCCAGAACAGTGTTGGCACGGAACTGGAAAAAAGAGGACGTTCCACCCATAGAAGGCTGGATAGGCAAACTCCACGAATTAATGGAGTTAGACAATCTTAATAGTCTGGTCAATGACCACAATATGAAGAATAGAACTGATTGGCAACCAATAGAATCTTATTGGGAGTCACTAAAGGCAAAGAAGTAAGGCCACGTTACGCAGGAATCGGGTATCGAAAAGGAAAAAAATTGAACTCAAGGAAGACTTACGTAAGCAACGTTATATCTTCCCCACAGACCGAACTGGAAGAATATCCTACTATTCTAATGTTCTAACTTTATCTATTACTATGCTCTCTACCTTCTCCCCTCATCTCTTCATACTCTTCACGTCTCTCCTCTTTCCTCTTCCTATATACTTTTCTATCATCTTTTCCTCTGTTACTTTTCCTCTTTTCTACAATCTGTATTTTACTTATGTAACAAAAATCTCAATAAAAAAAAGAAATAATAATAATTTTTAAAAATACAATTACAAAACAAATGAAGTGACACAAGAAATTCACACACAGGATCCGAATAAAATGGCAGGTCAATTGGACACGATAAAATGCAGCAAGTTGAAGGTGAACCCGTCAAAGACGGAGGTCCTGTGGCTGGGCCGTCCGGGGGAGGAGGAGCTCCGGATGCCAATCATGGATGGCGGGATGGTTACCCCGTTGCCCTTGGTTCAAAGCCTGGGGGTCCAACTGGACCCTCTGCTGACGATGGAGGCTCAGGTCCCCGCCGTGAGCAGAGCAGCGTTTTTCCATCTGCGCCAGGCAAGGCGGCTGGCGCCCTACCTCTCTAGTGATGACCTGGCTATGGTAATCCAGGCCATCTCGAGACTGGACTACTGTAAGGCCCTTTACATTGGCCTTCCTTTGTCGGTAATCCAGAAACTTAAACTGGTGCAAAACGCTGTGGCTCGACTTCTGGCTGGAGTAACATTATCATGCCATATCACGCCAGTCTTGCAGCGTTTGCACTGGCTCCCGATTGAGTGCCGGATTGCCTTCAAAGTGATGGTGCTAAACTTTAAGGCCTTGCATGGTCTGGGGCCAGTGTACCTGAAGGACCGTCTTTTTCTGCAGTAGCGCCTGTTCTCTGGAACACCCTTCCTGAGGAGACCCGATCAATAACTGATCTGCAGGCCTTCAGGAGGGCCTGTAAGACCTACCTTTTTCGACAGGCGTTTAACCTTTAAATGCTGCATAGTCCACTCTGGTCTAAAGCTGTTTTTATGTTTTAATCTTTTACTGTGATTGTGTTGGTTGTTGTTGTAAAGCACCCTGAGCCTTCCTGGGAAGGGTGGTATATAAATTGAAATAATAAATAAATAATACTCTGGGTGTGATAGGAGTAGAAGATAGCACATGAGGGACCCAAGAAAATGAGATCATGGGGACAGACTTTCAGCTTAGGATGGGGGGAAAGTACGTCATCGGGGAACACTATAGATGGGGCCACACAACTGGAGGGGACGGTCACTCTTCAAAGGCACAACGGAAAAGCCAGGTCTTCAGATTTTTCTTAAAGTCTGCTATGGAGGGGGCTTGCCTGATTTCACCTGGTAGTGAGTTCCTAAGATGGGGAGCCACAGCAGAGAAGGCTCTCTCCCTTGTTCCCACTAATCTTGCCTGTGACAGTGGGATGGCCTTGTGGTCTCTAACAACTCTATGATTCAATACACTTCTCAACCCTGTGCTCTTTATTTGTTATCCTTGTCATCGTAATTATAGGGCACCATCAATGTACATGGTGTTTTACAAGGAAGACAACCCAAAATAGTAAGCCCTGCCAAAAGTGTACAATCCAACATACGTGTGTGACACATGTACAGACAAAAGGAAGGAAAGAAAAATAAAATGTACAATGATATTATGTTAATGTTAAAACAATAGGCTAGTATAATATCCTGGAAGGACTGGTTTACCAATGAAGAGATATCAAAAGTGTGATAACATAAACAAAACAAAGCGCCAAAAGAATCTTAGCAGCAGGTTTATTTTTTTGAACTTTTTAATCTTCTCTCCTATATGACAAAATACTGGGACACTGCATAAATAAACTCAGTTTTAAGACAATTTAAAAGTTGAAAACAAGAAAGGAATAATTTTCAAAAGCTTTTTTAAAAGCTGAAAAATTAAAAATATATATTGCCATGTATTTTGTACAAGTTTGGGCAAAAATATGCTAGCCATCTTGCCCTGGGCATATAGGACTACAACTCACATCATCTTGAGCCACATACACCAGGTGGGAAAATGCTATTGGGTGGGTTTTCTGTACAACATCTGCAACACCCACCCAAGGATTTCATGAATTTTGAATGCTAGTCAGTGTTGCCTGTGAAAACATGTGACAAACTCCTTAAGGAATGCCATGCCATTAATAGTCTAATCTACTTAATAATGCTCTGATTAGGTGAAACAATTGAGTGCAAATGTTTAGATCCTGGGGTGTACTCCCCCACTTTGGGATTTTCTCTCTCCCCGACATTATATGCCATCCTTAGTCAAAAGCCGTTACTTAAGAGTATTGCATATATTTGCAGAGATTTCCACATCTAGAGCAAACAGGGTTTGTTTGTTTTTTTGTCGTGTCAGGAGCGACTTGAGAAACTGCAAGTTGCTTCTGGTGTGAGAGAATTGACTGTCTGCAAGGACGTTGCCCAGGGAACGCCTGGATGTTTTTGATGTGTTACCATCCTTGTAAGAGGCTTCTCTCATGTCCCCGCATGAGGAGCTGAAGCTGACAGAAGGAGCTCATCCACGCTCTCGAACCTGCGACCTGTCGGTCTTCAGTTCTGCCGGCACAGGGGCTTAACCCACTGCGCCACCGGGGGCTCTGAGGACAGAGAGACACCTCTGCCTAAGAAAGCCCAAAAGTTATTCTCCATGTCATCATTCCTACAGCCCTCAGGAATACCACTGATTTTTGTCAGTTGGATTTTTATTGACAGCTCATGAGGATTTTTCAGTTTAATTTGCTTCAGATACCTTGAGAATCACATTAAATAATCACACAGATGGAAGAGGTCCCATGAGATCATCTAGTCCAGTCTTTTGCCAATGTAGAAATACACAGCTAAAGCATCTCTGACAGATGTCTATGTTTCCTGTTTTAAAATCTCCCAAAAAAAATGGCAGTCATGGCCTTTTGAATAGTCCATTCCACTGGGTTGTTGTAGGTTTTTCGGGCTGTATGGCCATGTTGTAGAAGCATTCTCTCCTGATGTTTTGCCTGCATCTATGGCAGGCATTCTCAGAGGTTGTGAGGTCCATTCCACTGTTACAGAGCTCTTATGAGTTAAGTTCTTCCCGAAGTTTAGTGAGAATCTCTTTCCTTGTAATGTGAAACCATGAGTTTGGGGTCTGTCCTCTGGAGCAGCAGAAACAGAAAATAGCGCTCTCCATATTTTGCTTAGTTTGCCATCATCAAATGCCATTTTTTAAAAAAACCCAACACTTTGTCTATCCACTTCATAATGAACTTTTAAGCACATTTTTAGCAAAATGCAAATGATTTATCCACTTATGACATCAACTGGTACATGACTGATGTATCACAAATAAATCAAAATTGAGAGTCAGCACAGGTTGTCTGAAATCTACTATTGCCATGAACCTGCCAGTCAGCCTACCTCACTTCATCTCCCTTGTACAGTAACCTACTTCGACCCAATGGTAGCTTCCATGTCAGTAGCATGGTGATTTGCTTTACATTTTAGCCTTAACTTTGAGGGAAATATCCAAGGCACTGTGAACACTAACTCTGAAAAGGCTGGACACCTTGGTTAGTTTCTTTATAGTAAAGGTAAAGGTTTCCCCTGACATTAAGTCTAGTCGTGTCCAACTCTGGAGGTGGTGCTCATCTCCATTTCTAAGCTGGTTTTATCCATAGATGCCTCCCAGGTCATATGACCAGCATGACTGCATGGAACACATCGTTACCTTCCCGCAGAAGGTATTGATCTACTCACACTTGCATGTTTTCAAACTGCTATAGGCAGAAGCTGGGACTAACACCAGGAGCTCATCCCACTCCCAAAATTCGAACTGCCAACCTTTCGGTCAGCAAGTTCAGCAGCTCAGCGGTTGAGCCTGCTGTGCCATCAGGGGCCCTAAGTATGTTTGAGTGTTCCACGTATAGCTTCTTTATATTTCAGAGTAAAACTCGAAATGGATTCACCTTTTACTTACATTGGAACAACCCATCCTGTTCTTCCATGTGTACGTGAGTATCCTACACAAGAGTGACATAAATAGTGCACTTGAATTGCACCCACAAGGACTTCTAGTAAAAACTCATGGCGTTTTCTAGGAGGAGAACCTTAGAATCAGAGATTTGAAAGAGTCCACAAGGTCCGTCCAGCCCTTCAGGAATACATAATCAAAGCACTCTCGACCAAAGGCCATTTAGCCTCTGCTTTAAAAGCTGCAGAGAAGAAGATTCGACCAGGTTCCAAGGCAGCATATTCCAGAGGCAAATAGTTCTTATCATCAGGAAGATTTATTTTATTTGTTTGTTTGTTTGTTTGTTTCAACTTGTCTGTCGCCACTCCCGTGCGGCTTGGGGCGACTCACAACACTAGAATACAAATAAAAGCAGATAAAATCCAGATAAAATCGCATATATAAACAACACATTTAACCTAAAACCATTAAAAATGGAATATACTGTAC
Organism: Anolis apletophallus; assembly: GCA_030556195.1. Lineage (NCBI taxonomy): Eukaryota > Metazoa > Chordata > Lepidosauria > Squamata > Anolidae > Anolis > Anolis apletophallus. The sequence goes on from JARBWK010000001.1 coordinate 53,587,465, forward strand.
AACATAGCGTATATAACTCATCACATACACAGCATATAACTGGAGCAAGTTGCGCAAGTAAATAATACGCCCGAGGGACTAACGGTCTAACGCCTGCTTAAACAACAGAGTCTTGCAGGCCTTTCTGAAGGCCAGCAGACTGGTCAAGGCGCGAACCTCGGGTGGGAGGGCATTCCGGAGAGTTGGCGCAATGACGCGGAAAAATAATAAGATAATAATAATAGTATTCTTATACCCTACCACAATTTTCCCGAAGGGGCTCGAGTGGCTTACATATGGGTCAAGATACCCACAAAACATAAAAGCAAAACAATCCATTAAAGCAAAAACACAATTAAAATAAGAGCATAGTAAAATATAACAATCAGATAAAAACACAATTAAATAAAACATAAGAATACAAAACAGCAACATTGAAACTCAGAAAAATGCTCAACAAAGCCAATACAATGGTGGGCAAAACAGCGTACCATAGGGCTGGAGTATTGGAATGAAATATGATCCGTCGACCAAGGGAATGGGCATCTATAGCTAGGGACTAGCCATTCTCAAATGCTAGCTGAAACATCCAGTTCTTCCAAATGTTTAGATGTACTGACCTTAGCAAATTTATATTGAGGGGCTTCTGATTCCAGCATGCCACAATAAGGATGGCCAATGGCTGTCATGTTCTGGGACTTGTTATCCAAACACCCCAACTTTTCAAGGATCTGCTTTTGAGCCTTACTGCCTTATTGCAAGAATGAAAGAATTTCCCGGCTTAAAAAGAGTTTGTTGTACTTTTAGCAACTTTGCTAAACTAAGCTAATGCCAACAACTTTTTTGCCTGGCTTAACTTTTGAAGCAGTTGACTGTTCAGTTCCTTCCAACTATTCTAATTTAGCAGGGACATTTCTTGTTTATTCTCTACCATCCCACTTTTTCAGCTACTTTTAAAATGTTGGAGTTTCTTTCTCTTCCTCCCACTTTCCCCTCTTTTCAAAGTAAATTGTCCTCAGCAGGTGGGAAAGAGATAGCAGGATCTTGATTCTTAGAAAAAAAGCTTGTCCATCTTTTGCTGATTAGTAACTTTTGCCATTTTTACCACATTTCTATATTGCGTGGTCACACGTGTCCCAATTTCCCCTGTGAAATGCTGGAAGGTGTGTTGGTATAATGATGAGCACTAATGGGCAAGCCAGTTCATGATTTGTTTAGCTCTATGGACTTATGCAATTCCTGTATCCGTTTGTTAATCTTTAACAGAGCTTGGAACAATTGCTTTTTGAATGTGTAGATTTCCATAAGCAGTTTGGTCATACTGGACAAGAATTGTGGGAATTGTAATATTGAAAAAAATCAGTCTTTGCTCTTCTGGAGTGTGCTTTCATTGGTCTGATAGTTTTTTCTCTCTCTCTCTCTCTCTTTGCATTTGCCAGTTTGGTGCCTAACTTTATACATCTCTGAATACATTTTATTTTCTGTGGATGTATTTGAAGGTGTCTGATAATCAAAGCTTAGCACCTTCAGCTTGGAGAATTCATGTCAGCTGCACTGAAAGGCAAAAAATTAAACTGACTGAAGCAGCAGTGCATGCTGTCATTGCTAAAGGGATGGAGAACTGCAGAAAATGAACACGGTGAAATAATTCCCGTCTGAAACTAATCTGACCTGAAATCCAGCTCCGATCTGCTGTCCTTGCATCCCCCCCCCCCCATCCCAATGCCTTTGCCTGGATTCTTTAATGTTCAGTAGATTCTTGGCTCCTTTTATGGTTTGTTTACTTCCACGTATGTCAAAAGTGTCTTGCCGTGCAATTAGAAATGCCAGAATAGTTCAGAGAATGGAGTTCATTATCATGGTCTCCAGTGGATGGCTTGCCTATGCATTTTTTTTACTGTATATAAAAAAGGCAACAGAAAGGACTCTGTATACTATAAGCATAGCATATTTTTAATTGCTCGGCGGTATGTTGGGATGTGAATATTTCTATTAATATGGATGCAAGGTGCAAAGCTTGCTCTTCCAGTTATGCTCCTGTGTGTGGAATGCTTTATTATAACCTACTTAGGGTGAAAAAATATTGTGAATTAGAAAGAAGAGTGTGAAAGGGGCAGAGAGAAAAAAGTAAAGAGGGAGAAGAGCTAGATTTTCAGGTAACAGTTATTGTCATTAGTCCGGTATTTGGCAAAGCTGAGGGCTGCCTTGTTTTCCCTGTCAAACAAGTTGCCACGACTGGACCACCAAGCATTAAACCTGTTTAGTGCTACGTTGGATGGAATCATCTTCCTAGAAAGGAAAAACTTATGACCGAAGTTTGACTCAAGTAAGGAAAAGGCAGAAAAACTGGTTGGCTTCTTCAGATTGTTTGTGGTTGAAGTCTAAAGTTACTGGTTTAAACTAAACTTGCCTTTTAAAAAACAAAGATCTGGAAGATTTCAAAATGCTCTGCTACTAGAATACTGAATGAATAAATGTTGCTCCCAAATATAGTGTGTTTTGATCATAGAGTGCAAATATGCAACATGTTGTTTGTTAGTTTTTCTTTTTTTCAAATTCATGACCCTGGAATGGTTGCTTATTGATATTATAGCAGTCATATTAGTCACTGATTGATGAATCATAGAGCTGGATGAAAGAGCCTCATTGGTCATTGAGTGTAGCTCATCAATGGAGGATCTCCAACTCAAGCAAGTGTGTCAATCTCATTTTCACTGAGGGCCACATCAGCCTTATGGTTGCTTTCAAAGAGTTGTTTGTAATTGCAAGACTCTATAAATGTATCTACATTGCTCTGGCTTTGAAAGCCCCACAGACCAAACTTTTTCATGAATGAGGCTTTGAATGTAATATCAATTACAATCTGGTACTGTTCAGGGTTGGGGTGGAAGGGATCACCCACGAAAAACAATGGTCTTATTGAGGACTGGATTGTACATTTTTAGTTCAAAGAATCATTTTGCTATCATGATACTCAACCATGATACTCTGGTTGAAGCAAGAAAGCTAAGATACATTCCGCAAGTCTTACTAGAACTTTAGTAAAGGTAAAGGTTTTCCCCTGATGTTAAGTCCAGTCATGTCTGACTCTGGGGTATGGTGCTCATCTCTATTTCTAAGAGCCGGCGTTGCCCATAGACATTGCCAAAGTAATTTCCATCATGACTGCATGGAGCATCGTTACCTTCCCACAAAAGTGGTGTCTATTGATCTATTCACATTTGCATATTTTCAAACTGCTAGGTTGGTAGAAGCTGAGGCTAAGAGCGGGAGCTCAGGCCGCTACCCAGATTCAAACCTGCAACATTTTGGTCAGCAAGTTCAGCAGCTCAGCGCTTTAACCCACTATGCCACCAGGGGCTCCTACTAGACCTTTACACACCTCTAAACACAAAACACAATTTTCTGTAATTGTTATGTTTTCAGTACCATAAGAATGTCAGCATTTGGTGAAATGCCTCTCTCAACCCAGTCAAAATTCAATTGTTTTATTCACATTTTCTCCCAGCTGTTATGTGAAACTGATTCCCCAGTCTGCTGCATTTCCAGACATCTCTTAGCCAGTATTATGTATCGCAAAGGGAATTGCCAAGCACACAAAGGTATCTGAGATGCTCTTGGTTGCTCAGTCTATTGGGAGGAAATTACATTTCACTTTAAAACTGCTCTGCATAAGGGTGTTCCCCTGGGATTCCCTTTAAGGCATAGAGTTGTCATCAGTGTGCACACTGTTGCCTGCAATCCCAGACCTATGCTGTTATTTCTCTGATAGCTCCAGTCAACACAAAATATACTCCTTTCCTCTTCAAGAGAAGCCATCCTCCCCCACCCCACATCTTGCCATAATGGGACCTGCAAAATGCTGAAAGTTGCTTTTACCCCATAATTTTGTTTTAAACATTATCACCCATGTATGACTTTATCGACATCAGCAAAGTCTAGTCATATAACTTTAATTATTTGTGTGTCTGTGTCCATGTGCCTTCTATTCAGCTGTCAACTTATGGCAACCACATTAATTTTGCAAGTTTTCCTTGTCAGTCCCCTTTCCCAAGAACTATCTAGGCTTGGCCCTGCTTAGCTTCCAAGTTCAGACAGGATCTGGTATCAGGATATTTCGGTCCTTCCCTCATTATTTAAGAATGTTCAGACCTAATAATATAGAAAAAGCCATGGTGGAGCGGACCACATGTCTAAATAGTCCAACATTCTGTTCATACAATGAGCAATCAGTTGCCAGGAGGAAAATTTCTCATGTTTGCTTCCCATATTTCCTAATTGGTGTATAGAGGAAGGATATTACAATATTGTGATATTATGTTTACTTAAGTATTATTTTTGGGACAGTTATTATAAGTTATTGATGTTGTTTTACTTATGGTTTGATTTGACTTGTTCTTGCTCTGTTTTATCATGGCATTGAATGTTTACCACTTTTGTTTGGAAACTACCCTGAGCAGGCATGTAGCCGGGGCTAAGGGGCTTCAGCCCCCCCGAAATTCTCAGGGTGGTCCGCGAGAAGGCCTTATTGGTACATTATTTAAACTGTTATGTTTATTCATATCATGATCTGATCACCATGCTCATTATATCCCACATTAATGGGGTTATTGGGATAACAATACAAAAGATTTGCTAGGGTAGACCCTCTTCCACCCAGTCTCAGCCCCCCCGAACCAAACTCAGCCCCCTCCGAAACAAAATCCTGGCTACGGCCCTGACCCTGAGCCCCCCTAAGGCAGGGGTAGGGAACCTATGGCTCGCGAGCCAGATGTAGCTCTTTTCATGATTGCATCTGGCTCTCCAGAGCAGCCTGGGCCTTGGTTTCCCAGCATGCAGTGGGGAGGATTGACGCAAATGCGCCGTGACTGCCGCTTCCACGCTGCCATCGCCACCTCTTCCTCAGAGAGCCCTGCGCCCTCTTTGCGGGGGATGGTAGAGCCCGGCGGCGGCACCTCAGCCTCGTCTTCCTCTTCGTCCTCCACCACAGGCCTCGGGGGAGGTGGCGGAGGCGGGCCTGGCCCTGGCGCTGCGGACCCGGCCTCGCTGCCCTCGGGGGACGCCCAGCTCATCGCCCTCATTGTCAGGCAGCTCAAGAGCCATGGCCTCTTCCTCCCTTCCCATTTCCTTCTTTCTTTTTCTCTCCTTATTTCTCCCCTGCTTTTCTTTTCTTCCTTTTCCATAGTTTGTTCTTCCTTACTTTCTTCCTCTCCCCCTTCCTCCTTTATTTCCTCTGTCTTTCTTTTCCCCTTCCTTCCGTCTTCTTTTCCTTTAGAGTCCTGAGCGTTCCTTTTGCAGAGCCAGGTCTGAAGTGTCCCATCATTCTGCCAGGGGAATCCTTTTCTCATAGTATGTATGTATATACTCACATTTAGTTGAATTCAGTCTTAAAATATATTATATATATTATATGGCTCTCACGGAAATAAATATCCAAATATTTTGCTTTCATGGCTCTCTGAGTCAAAAAGGTTCCCGACCCCTGCCCTAAGGCGATAGGGCATGTTAAGTTTTATATTATTGTTCTTCTTCTTCTTATAACAAAATCAGTACACAGCAAACAATATTACTCTGCTGGCTTTTTTATTTGGTCACTTGTCAGACACTTCCCAAGTGCCTAGGACTGTGTGGTGTATCTGTGAATAATATCCAAGTAGGGTGGCCTTTTGCAGATGACAGATGGTAATTTTGTCAGCGATGATTGTTTTTAAGTGCAGGTCAAGGACTTTAGGCACTGCACCTAGGGTGCCGATCACCACAGGGACCACCTTTACTGGCTTGTGCCAGAGTCTTTACAGTTCTATCTTTAAATCCTCATATCGTGTAAGTTTTTCCAGTTGCTTCTCGTCAATCCTACTATAGTCTGGGATTGCAACATGGACGATCCATACTTGTTTTTTTCCCCATGATTGTGGGGTCAGGAGTATTGTGCTCCAAAACTCTTTTAAGCCCCCCCAGCAGCCAATAACAAGGTGGCACCCAGTGATGGGATTATTATTATTATTACTATTACTATTTATTTATTTTATTTACAGTATTTTTACCCCGCCCTTCTCAACCCCCGAGGGGGGACTTTATTATTAGGACTATTTTAGTGTATCCTTTTTGTATCTATTCTTCTTTAAAAATTTAAAAAGTTACATTACAGTTTTAAAAAGAATTAAGCTAAGGATGGAATAGAAACACAAAATGTGTCAATAAAACAGAAAGAAACATAGAAAGGGAAAAAAGAGAACAAAAAAGAAAATAGAAGTAATTGACTTCCCATCAATATTCATTTAGCTACAAACACTAACATAGGTATTATCCTCCAGGTTTCTTAATCTTTTCTCAAGCCAAAACACATTTCAAATCAGTCTTCAAAACTTAAAATGGGTAAACCCTTTTCTTCTTTATGCAAAAAGTAAATAAAAGGTTTCCAATCATTCAATTTTTTCTTCTTTTAATAAGCAGGTTAATTTATCAATTTCTGCCAAACCCATCATTTTAATCATCTAATCTTCTGTTGCTGTTGCTGTTGAGTTCTTCCATTTCTGTGCATAAAGCAATCTAGTTGCTGTGATCATGTATTGCAACTGTTTTAATATATTCTAACATATTTCCAAGACCTGAATAAATTCATCTACAAAAATCATCACTTGTTTCCCGATGTGTCTGTAAATGGGGAAAGCACGAGGGAACCAGAAGGTCGGGGACATCCATGGTTCTTGGATACATTATATATATTAGTATCTGAGTCCTTACAATTGCTCATATACGTAAGAAATGTCCTCACAAGAGTTTCCCAGTTCCAGAGAACATTATATATATTAGTATCTGAGTCCTTACAATTGCTCATATACGTAAGAAATGTCCTCACAAGAGTTTCCCAGTTCCAGAGAACTGATTTTCTTTAGCATTTTTTCCATATTTTTTCTTGGGTAGCTCCTCAAGTATCGCTTAAGTATTGCTCAAGAAATTCTTAAGTATTACTTAGTTTTTCTGCAAAGTCATTTTAGAAATACTGACTTCCTTGTTGCTGTTAACTTCCATGAATTCGAAACCTCCAAGTCACCTTATCCTCAAAAGCCCTGCTTAGGTCTTGCAGACTCAGGGCTGTAGCTTCATTGAATATATAAATCTCTCCATCTGGAATGTGTTTTTCCTCTTTTCCAACTACTTTTTACCTTCCCAAACATGATTGTCTTTTCTAGTGAGCCATGTCTTCTCATGATATGACCAAAGTCGGAACGCTTCAATATAGCCATCTTGGCTTATGGGGAGAGTTTAGGGTTTCTTTGCTGTAGAATCCATTTAATTGGGTTTGTTTCTGTTTTAGTGGTCCATAGTATTCAGGCACAAACTCTTGTGCCGGCTGAACTGCTGACCTGAAGGTCTGCAGTTTGAATCCGTATGACGGGGTGAGCTCTCTCATTTGTCAGCTCCAGCTTCCCATGCAGGGACATAAGAGAAGCCTCCCACAAGGATGATAACACATCCAGGTATCCCCTGGGCAACATCTCTGCAGGCGGCCAATTCTCTCACACCAGAAACAACTTGCAGTTTCTCAAGTCACTTTTAACAGGATAAAAAAAAGCATCCATAGAGTTCTTCTTCACAAAGAAAGGATTTTCTTCCTATCAGTTTTCTTCACTTTCCAGCATTGAGTCTTGCAGCACAGGGGCATGCAATCCCACTACCATAAAAAGGTAATGCCATGGTGGGAATGCCTTCATTAACATTGTTTTAAGCATTGGTTTTACTCTTCAGGACTATAGGCTATCTGTTTGACGTACCTATATCATCTCATATTACTCTTTGAAGGTTTATTATCAGGGTTGCAATTTGTATCTTTCTGCATTTTATTACACTGAGACCCTACACACAGTGAGGTAAAATGGAATAAAGATATTTCATGAATGGTGTTTAACAGCTGGGAATTTGGATGATATTATAATTAAAAATTTGGCACTGAGATTTTTAAAATATTTCTTAGTATGGAAGAAGGGAAAGATCATTTATATCAGTGGTTCCCAACCTTTTTTTGACCAGGGACCACTTTCCAACATTAGTACCAAAAAGGTTACGAATCAGTTTTTGGTGAACTTTAGATTTGGTTTGGGGTGCTGATTCAGAAAATTGCATTGGATACACCACATCAGCTCTAGTTTCTGATACAGAACATATGCCATGGTTAGCAACAGGGAAGGAGTGGCTGGTGGCACGAAAGGAGTGGATGAAAAATAAAAATAAATAAAGAGGAAGGAGGCTCACGGACCAGATTTTCATGCTTGCGGCCCACTAGTGGTCCGTGGCCCACAGGTTAAGAACCACTGATCTATATTAATCAATAGCATAGTAGCCTTGATGGGAAAGTTTATACAAGAATTAAGATTAGCACCAAGTGGTCAAGCATAATACAACTTTTATAATTAATGATTTCTTTTTTCTAAATACTGTATATAAATAATCAAAATATCTTTAAGCTTCCCTGTGTTCTTCCAATGCAATTTATGGAAAGAAAATTTGCACCAGAGGTTGACCAGATCAAGAAAGCACATAGTTTTGTCTGTCCTTTCCTATAATTTATGAGTTTTTAAAATGCAATCATTTATAGTACAAGAAAAAAGAGAAAAAAACCCAATCATAATTCAAATAACCGTGTTGAACATGTGCTGAATGCTAACAGTGAAAACTGGGATGGCCTTGAAACAGCCATTTGTATATCAGCACAGAAACTCTTCTCTGCTCAATACATGAAGTTAATGAAGAAGCTGCAGGGGGTATTCATGCCACTGAACAACACATTATATCTATGCCAAGCGAATCCCAGCACATTGCTTTTGTCCTGATTAAACTATAAATAAATCATGAATGCATGTCTGATCAAATTTAAATTAGTGATACTTTTGGATCAAATATAGCTGAATCAATTTGTCCTTTTTAGGACTCTCCTGAGTTGTTAAGGTTTACATGAGGTTGAGATTCTGCCTTGAGAACATATCATAACGTTTCACACAGGCAGAACTACATGTTTCCCTATCACACACCCCTCCAAGAAAACTCTTTCTAGCTGCTGTCGTCTACACAAGAGAGCCAATGGCGGAGAGCAGGTAATTGTGATGAAGTACTATCTTGCTCTTTTCCTATAACTACATACTGTACATAGCAATAGGAATCCTTCACCTCTGGGGTTTCCTCTCCAGGTCCTTGAAGATGTCAGATATCTTATGATTGCAACCTAGCCCAATGCTACTCTGCTGACCTCCCCCCCAAATCTACCCACTAGTTTGTAACTAGCCTATCTGAGGGCCTAACAACAGCTAAAACATGGGATTGAAAAGAAATTTAGTCATTGTGTGGTTGGTAGAGAATTCTGACCTGTGCACCCCCCCGAAATGAGTTGTAACTATATAATTCAGGACCAACATGGGTTAGGTTACTAGGAGACAACGTTTCACATCTCAGATACTCACTGGGTGATCTTGGGCAAGCCACATACTTTCAGCCTCTGAGAAAAGCTAGAGCAAACCACCCCTGAACAGGTTCTGCCAAGAAAATCCTATAGCCATAATCATTGGTGATCACTATTGGACGAATATGATTGATTGTCTTCCATGAATAGATTCTGAGTGGTGGGTCCATAAATTTATGTGAAGACCTTTTTGGGATCCACATGGTCTTTCATATTGAGGACATAGATTTCTAGAAACAAGTGTTTGCTTGGCATACTTTGTCTTGGCACATTCCGTCTTTTGCCTTGTATTCGTGCCTCTTCAACATCCTTAGCACTATTTGTAACAACTGAGCTCCTGTTACAATGCTGCAATACCAGGGTTTCCAAGTTCTCTGTATTTATTCCACATTTTAAGATTAGCTTTCCTGCTTTCCGGTTCTCTTAGAGTGCTGCTATATCAATGTTAAAACATCTCAGTTCCCTTGTAATAATAGCAGTTCTGCTTTCAGGGCATTCATTGTCTGTGTTATGCAGCAGTAGTCACATTCCAAAATTCATTTATTTGGGTTTTTTACCACAAGATGATGTTCTCCCTCCTCATGTTTTTTTTCCCATGTCAGGAGCGACTTGAGAGACTGCAAGTTGCTTCTGGTGTGAGAATTGGCTGTCTGCAAGGATGTTGCCCAGGGGATGCCTGGATGTTTTGATATTTTACCATCCTTATGGGAGGCTTCTCTGATGTCCCCGCATGGGGAGCTGGAGCTGACAGAGGGAGCTCACCTGCGCCCCACCTGGATTCAAACCTGCGACCTGTCAGTCTTCAGCCTTGCCAGCACAAGGATTAAATCCATTGCGCCAACGGGGGCTCCTCTCATATGGGGTGAGCAGAGTGGATCCTCAATAAGGCTGTTCAATCATGAATATGGCTGCTGAACTGCTGTACTTCTTTGGCTCTTGAGTTAAAATGACTAAGTCCATATACACTGCCAGTACATAGCTAGCGCGGCTTCCAGATTATGCAGTCCTGCCCCTATCACCACTTGCCGATGACCATGGGACTTGTGTTGACTTTGGTTTATTTGGAAGACACCTGTGTGTGAGTTTGTTTTATGTGTGGAGATTGGTGCTCAGCAACCAACACACAATCTTCACAGAAAAAAAAGAAACTGTTTGATCCATGTCAAATTGTATAACAATCTACTAATATAACCTGGCCTACTTTCTACTAATTCCTGCTCTAGATGACTAGGACTTCTAGTGGGATACTTTCCCTATTCTCATTGTCTAAGGCTGCCAGTGATGCACTCGGGAACTTCATTCCTCAAAACATGTGCTCTTAGCACCTTCCTTGGGGACTTTTTAAGAGGTGCCCATCTCTCAGGAATATTTGAAATGTATGTTCCTGGATGACAGGGGAGTAACTACATGGCCCTTGATGCCCCTGCCATCTCTATGACTTTATGAACTACTTAGAGTTCTTCAAAGAAGGCTCCTCAACTTGGCTCCATATACCTCCAGCAGGGATATGGTGCTATTATCCTCCCGCCCCCGGCAGCCTCTGTTAGCTGCTTTAAGCTGTTATCATCTGATACTAAACGTTTAGATGGGCCATTCATAAAATAATGAAACAACCAAAAGGGGAGGGGGGTGCTTATGGAAAGCTAGGAAAACAACAATGTATCAGGACAATAGGACAAGCTCGCGGGTAATGAACCCTCTAGGATAGAATGTGAGTAGGAGAGAATATAGGCTTGATACAATCAATATCACTGTATTGGCATCAATCAATTGGCAGTCAATGCATACAAAAATACATAGGTATACAAAGCAATGATAACGGCGAAAGCGCTCCCTCCTCTCTCACATGAACAAATTATAACATCAAATGGTATCACAGAACAATAACAGAGTCTAAATTGCAGTGAGGAAGGTGATAGGCAAACCTCCGTTGGTCATGGAGGCAGTCCAGGAGGAAAAACGATGCGGGAGGGGTTTGCCGTGGAGCCGGGCGGCGAGGAAAAAAGCCGCGGCCAGGAGCCAGCCGAAGATGCGAGCTGAGTTCCAAAACAAAGAGGGGGGCGAGCTGGGCGGCGTGAGCCGGAGGTAAAGCCAGAAAGCAAATAGCGATTTGCGGCAGCGACTGTCGTACTACGGGGCGCTGGGATTAGCAGCGCGGATCCCAAAATCGAGGGAGAGCCGGGACAATGCCGAACGGCCGAATTAACTCCAAGGCGCCAAGGCTTTTTTTGCCGTTTTCGCGTCGTAAAGACGCTTCATCAGGGCGCGTCGCTGTTTGTGAAGATCTAAAACAATGCAATAAAGGTAACAACATCTTGATGCTGGCTAAAGCATGGATACAAAATAAGCACAATGTACATAAAGCAATGAACAGGATTGTACATACCTATTAATGCATAACAAGGAACATCAAGGATAGGCCAATCAAGTAGGCTGAGTGCAGCAAAGGGCAATAGGAGTCAAGAGCATATATAGAGTACAACACAGGTGTGGATAGTTACAATAGCAGTTGTTGTAAAGAAAGGGAGTCATTAAGGCCGCAGGGAGTTTCGCTTGTTAACAGTAGGGCCCATTTCTTCTCAGCCTTGAGCAATGAGTGACTGAGGTTGCAATGTGGAGGTGGATTAACCCTTTGGAGCCCATATACCTTAAAGCTGTCAGGCGAATGCTTCATTTTAAAAAAATGACTGTAAAGGGTGGAATCTTGTGATAAACACCTAATTTTAGATTTGTGTTCATACATTCTAGTCCTAAGATTTCTAGAACTTTGGCCCACATAGTGGAGCCCACATGGGCATTCAAGGCAATAAATGATGCCAGCATGGGCACAGGTAATTTCGTCCCTCAGTTGGAGAGTCCTACCATTGGTTCTATTGGTAATGGTGGTGGACGTATTGATCTGGGCACAAATGCCACAGTGTGCACATGGTTTGGTGCCAGGGTTGCTGGCAAATGTCATGGTTCTGACGGAGTGGTTGGTATGTACCAGGAGGTCTTTAATGTTGGCAGAACGTTTCTTGGCAACCATGGGTGGTTGGTCAAGGCCTGGTATTGCAGCAATCATGGGCCAGAATTTTTTCACTATTTTGGCAATTTGATCAGAATGTGGGCTCAATGTGAGGGGCCAAATGAGTTTGGTCATGGGTTGTTTGTCTGTTGGGGCAAGCAGTTGGTGGCGATCTTTGAGATCTGACTTGTGTTTAGCAGTGTGAAGGACTTTGGTGGGATATCCCCTGGCCTGCAGCTTGTCAATCAGGTGTAGGGCGTCTTGTTCGTATTGATGTGTGTGGGAGGAATTCCTTTTGATGCGAATAAACTGTGAATAGGGCAGACTATTTTTTAAGGAATGGGAGTGGAAACTGTCATAGTGGAGAAGATTGTTACGGTCTGTAGGTTTATGGTATATTTTAGTGCATAATCTATTGTTTTCCTTGAAGATGGTGAGATCAAGGAAATTGACTGATTGTGTACTGGTAGTCAATGAAAATTTAATGTGGGGATGCCACGAGTTAAGCCAGGTTTTTAATGTCTGAATGTTGGTAGTGGGTTGGGCCAGGATCAGTACATCATCAATGTACCTCCAGTATTTTAGAATTTGGGGCCGTATGTTATGGGTGTTGGTGGAGTAAAGATTCTGGTCTTCTAAATGGTTCATAAAAATGTTTGCCAATGAGGGAGCTACCGTGGCCCCCATTGAAATGCCTCCGCATTGCAAGAAGAAAGTGTCCTCAAACTGAAAATAATTGTAATCAACGATACAATCGTAGATTTCAGCTAAGAAATGTGTGGGGGGCTGATGTGGGGTAGGTCTGGTGTCGAGTAAGTCTATAATTACTGTTCTAGCCTCAGTTGTGGGTACATTCGTATACAAAGACTCCACATCAGCTGTAATGAGAATGTCATGGGGTCCGATACGCAGATCCGAAATTTTTTTAAGTAAATCTGTAGTGTCTTTGATAAACGATGGGGATTTGGAAGCAAAGGGTTGTAGGTGGAAGTCAAGGAATTGAGACAGGGGTTCCAGGATGCCACCACTGCCCGAGACAATGGGGCGCCCTGGCGGGGGTCTTCTGGTTTTGTGAATTTTCGGGAGAAGGTATAGGCGTGGAATTCTAGGGTCAGATTTAATGAGGAAGTTAGCTGTTTTGGGGTTAATGTATCCCATGGCTTCTGCATCATGGATTACAGTAGAGATGATTTTGGAGAATTTGGTGGTGGGGTCCGATGGAATGGCCCTGTAGTGTCTAGTGTTGTTTAATTGGGAGTGGGCCTCAGTTGTGTAGTCAAGCCGATTTAAAGCCACAATGGCCCCTCCCTTGTCTGCTTGCTTGAACAAGATATCAGGATGATTACCTAGGCGTCGTAAGGTCTGAATTTCCTTGCTGGACAAATTGGGATGTGCACGATCATGGGTGTGATCTAGCTTGCTAACCTCACGCAGTATGGTTTGCTCAAAAGTGCGTGTGGTAGGAGTGGATGGAGGTGTAAAAGAACTCTTAATGTAGAATGAATTCTGAGGTATCTGATTAGGTGCCTCTAGAATGGAGGAAAAATGTTCCTTTAATCGAATGCTTCTGAATAAATGGGCTAGATCATGGCGAATGATGGACTCAGAGCAATGTGGTGTCCCAACAAAAGAAAGACCTTTATTTAATGTTTTGATTTCAAAATCATCAAAATTATAATCCGATAAATTAACCACTAGGTTTTCTTGGGGTTTCTCCCGGCCCCACGAAAATTTACATTTTTCGAACCTCTGGAGCCCCTATTGCCCCTGCCTCTATTATCCCTGTCTCGTAGGTTGTAATTCTGTTTGGGTCTAGTATCTTGTGGTGGGTCAAATTGAGGGTTGGTATCTTCCTCATCGGATCTGTTGGAGGAGTTGGAATAGAGGGACTCATTAGAAAATCTCCCAGATCTGGGGATGGAGTGGTAAAAGGATTTGTAATGCCAGTTATAAATTTTGTGCTTTTGGTAATCTATCTCATCCCTTCTGAACTTCTTTATTTTCCTAGACCTGAGGTCTTGATATAGAGTATCACATTTCTTTTTTATGTTGTCAAGATCAACATTGGTGAGTGCTTGTCCAGACTGGGATTTGATAGAGGTTATGTCTGAATGAAGAGTTTGAATCTCTTCAGAAGCTCTCTGGATCAGAAGTGTTAAAAGATCAACAGAACATTTAGATAATATAGCTTCCCACTTGGTAACAAACTGGTCATCATCTTCATAATTACCAGGAGCTGTTGTCATTCTCAGTCCCCTGGGAATGAGTCCTTGCCTGACATACTCTGCTAAAGTATCAGCATTCAATTTCACTCTGATTAGTCTCTCTTCTTTGCTGGTAAGGTCTCTAATAATGTCTGCAGTGCCTGTGTCTACTGACTGAGCTACTCCTTCCTCTGTGTTAAAGAGGCCATAGTTCTGTATAATATCACTTCTTTCTGTTTCGTCAAAAGCATTGAAGGCAGCCGAAGTTGCCATAACCCCAATAGGCCTGAAGCAGGTCTATCAATACAATGAAACAACCAAAAGGGGAGGGGGGTGCTTATGGAAAGCTAGGAAAACAACAATGTATCAGGACAATAGGACAAGCTCGCGGGTAATGAACCCTCTAGGATAGAATGTGAGTAGGAGAGAATATAGGCTTGATACAATCAATACCACATTAAATTTTCATTGACTACCAGTACACAATCAGTCAATTTCCTTGATCTCACCATCTTCAAGGAAAACAATAGATTATGCACTAAAATATACCATAAACCTACAGACCGTAACAATCTTCTCCACTATGACAGTTTCCACTCCCATTCCTTAAAAAATAGTCTGCCCTATTCACAGTTTATTCGCATCAAAAGGAATTCCTCCCACACACATCAATACGAACAAGACGCCCTACACCTGATTGACAAGCTGCAGGCCAGGGATATCCCACCAAAGTCCTTCACACTGCTAAACACAAGTCAGATCTCAAAGGTCGCCACCAACTGCTTGCCCCAACAGACAAACAACCCATGACCAAACTCATTTGGCCCCTCACATTGAGCCCACATTCTGATCAAATTGCCAAAATAGTAAAAAAATTCTGGCCCATGATTGCTGCAATACCAGGCCTTGACCAACCACCCATGGTTGCCAAGAAACGTTCTGCCAACATTAAAGACCTCCTGGTACATACCAACCACTCCGTCAGAACCATGACATTTGCCAGCAACCCTGGCACCAAACCATGTGCACACTGTGGCATTTGTGCCCAGATCAATACGCCACCACCATTACCAATAGAACCAATGGTAGGACTCTCCAACTGAGGGACGAAATTACCTGTGCCCATGCTGGCATCATTTATTGCCTTGAATGCCCATGTGGGCTCCACTATGTGGGCCAAAGTTCTAGAAATCTTAGGACTAGAATGTATGAACACAAATCTAAAATTAGGTGTTCATCACAAGATTCCACCCTTTACAGTCATTTTTTTAAATGAAGCATTCGCCTGACAGCTTTAAGGTATATGGGCTCCATAGGGTTAATCCACCTCCACATTGCAACCTCAGTCACTCATTGCTCAAGGCTGAGAAGAAATGGGCCCTACTGTTAACAAGCGAAACTCCCTGCGGCCTTAATGACTCCCTTTCTTTACAACAACTGCTATTGTAACTATCCACACCTGTGTTGTACTCTATATATGCTCTTGACTCCTATTGCCCTTTGCTGCACTCAGCCTACTTGATTGGCCTATCCTTGATGTTCCTTGTTATGCATTAATAGGTATGTACAATCCTGTTCATTGCTTTATGTACATTGTGCTTATTTTGTATCCATGCTTTAGCCAGCATCAAGATGTTGTTACCTTTATTGCATTGTTTTAGATCTTCACAAACAGCGACGCGCCCTGATGAAGCGTCTTTACGACGCCGAAACGGCAAAAAGCCTTGGCGCCTTGAGTTACCCGGCCGTTCGGCATTGTCCCGGCTCTCCCTCGATTTTGGGATCCGCTGCTAATCCCAGCGCCCGTAGTACGACAGTCGCTGCCGCAAATCGCTATTTGCTTTCTGGCTTTACCTCCGGCTCACGCCGCCCAGCTCGCCCTCTTTGTTTTGGAACTCAGCTCGCATCTTCGGCTGGCTCCTGGCCGCGGCTTTTTCGCCGCCCGGCTCCACGGCAAACCCCTCCCCGCATCGTTTCCTCTCCTGGACTGCCTCCATGACCAACGGAGGTTTGCCTATCACCTTCCTCACTGCAATTTAGACTCTGTTATTGTTCTGTGATACCATTTGATGTTATAATTTGTTCATGTGAGAGAGGAGGAGCGCTTTCGCCGTTATCATTGCTTTGTATCCCTATGTATTTTTGTATGCATTGACTGCCAATTGATTGATGCCAATACAGTGATATTGATTGTATCAAGCCTATATTCTCTCCTACTCACATTCTATCCTAGAGGGTTCATTACCCGCGAGCTTGTCCTATTGTCCTGATACATTGTTGTTTTCCTACCATTCATAAAATAGGCACAGTAAAAAGCACGAAGGCTGTTTTTCTACCGTTCATTTGATGAAATGTAGCTTTGGCCCTGGATGTTGGACTCAGGCAGGGCCGGCTCCTCCCAGTCCGCCGACTACGCGGCCGCGTAGGGAGACGGCACCTGGGTGGAGGCATGCTCGGGAGCTAGTGCTGCCTGTGCCGCGCCTCCACCGGCGTGCGCGCCACCGCGCGAGACACCCTCACACAACCGCGCTGGACGCACTCGTGCATGCGCGCTGGATGCCACCGTGCATGCGCGCCTGCATTGGCTGCCGCCGCCGCGCAGCGCCACCGTGCGGGGACGCACTCATGCGGCCGGGCGGGGCGCCACCGCGCATGCGCGGCCGGCTGCATGAGGGCGTCCAGGAGCCACGGGGGGGGGCGCCAAAATAAGGTTTGCGTACACCCCCGGGTGAGGTAAGGCCACCCCTGGACTCAAGGGATTTCAAACTGCCTCATTTCAGCTTCCATCCTTAGCCATCTCCCCCATATCAAGTCTTCCAGTGCAGAAAATATTTGAAGCCTGTTTTGCTTGGCAGCTTTCTGGTATCCAGGAGGAGAAACAAATAACTCCTAAATCTCTCTCGTTTCTTAATGGTACTGGATTGTGTAATGAACCCCAGCAGGTGGAATGATACATGCCGGTATGGCTTTCAGGAAATTGCACATCTCCAAGCTCCTGAGGATCCTCCTTAACCTATTTGAGAGGGAGAGTTCCAGATGCTGGTCTTTGGAGTAAGCAAAATCCCACCAGAGCTGCATTATCTCCAGGCTGTTAACTCAGCTATGAATGGCTGAGAACCAGTGGGAGCAGGCCCATAGCAGGCCCTTTTGGCGCCCTAGGCCAAAGGGTCTGCCTCCGCCCCCGGCTCCGCCCCCGCCTCCATGCCGGCACGATAAGGAGGAGGAAGGAAAGCCCCACCCCCAGAGCCAATGCGGGGCCTCCCCACGGCTGCTCCTCCCTCCCTTCCTTCCTAACTCCTAAAGCCACCATGCTGGCCTGAGAACCGGCCAAAATTGCTCTTTTCAGGCCGGCTTTAGGAGGGAGGGAGGATCAGCTCTGGGGGGTGGGGCTTTCCTTCCTCCTCCTCGCGCCGGGGGTGGAGCCGGGGGCAGAGAGGGGCAGGGCTGGGGGTGAGGAGGGGCAGGGCCGGGGCAGAGCAAAGGGAGGGGGTGGCTGTGGATGGCGCTTGCGCCGCCGCGCGCATGTGCCCTCTTAAAAAAACATTTTGAAATATTTTTTTGGAATTTTTTTTGATTTTTTTTAAAAAAATTGGGGGGGGGGTTGGACCTGCTGCCCCCCCAAAAGTGCCACCCTAGGCCATAGCCTAGGGTGGCCTTATGGGTAATCCGGGCCTGAGTGGGAGCAGTCTGGTAAAAAGGACAGACTCTGATGCTGGCAGTGGCGTGAGCTAGCTTCCAGATGCCAGCCTGCCGCTCGCCAGTCTCTGTGACAGACGAGCCATCTGCATGGGGAGCAGCACATGGGCACAATGATAACAGGGGGCATAAAGTATGCACTGTAGCTGCCATATGGAACAAAGCTTCTGGACCATTTTAATTTTTGCAGAAAGGGGAGTTTTCAAACAGGCATCACTTCTTCACTCATCACTGGAGAGAGAGGCAGAATCTGTCAAAGTTCTCCTTTGAGGAAAACTAGTTAAAAATACAGAATCATGGACACATATCTGATGCCTTAGTTACTTGGTGGATTTTCATGGCAAGATCTGCAAATTTAACTAGTCAGCTAGTTAAAACCAAACAGATATTCTAAAGCAGTGGTTCTCAACTTGTGGGCCCCAGGTGTTTTGGCCTTCAACTCCCAGAAATCCCAGCCAGTTTACCAGCTGTTAGGATTTCTGGGAGTTGAAGGCCAAAACATTTGGGAACCCACCCATTGGGAATAATGTATTAGAATGTGTCACTAAGGAAGTATAATATCATGAAACTTTCCAGGAAGCTCTGACAGAAAAGCAGGGCTTCTTCTAGGAGCAGTTCGGCCAGCTGAACCCCTTTAATTTTGGGGCATTCATTCCATATGACCAGAAGGTACTTGATGCTTTAGCAGATTGGCAATGAGCTAAAAGGCATTTTGTCTGAGAGACTCATTAGAGATCCAAACAACCAGTTGAAATATCTCTGGCCAACATTGGCTGCCAACTTTGCTTTAGAAATTAGTTAGAAACATTCTTGTGTTTCAGACCCTTCTAAGGTTGATGGCCTTCCTGCAGCACAAGTGCAAAGGATTTGGTGGTGGGAACTGGACTGTACTTTAATCTGTAGAATAATTGGAGGTGTTTAGTTGGCAGAACTTGCCTTGAGGGGCTTTGCTTCCTGAGCTAGAGCCAACATGGCATCTCTCCCAACTACCCTTATCTCTGTGTTTGATAGGACCAGCACTTTGGGGCGAGGGGGAAACATCCCTAGGAATCCCATCTTGTATTCTTGAGTGGCTTCAAGTTATTTCCAATGCATGGCAACCTCAAGACATCTCTATCACAGGATTTTCTGGCCAAGATTTATTCAGACTTGCCTTCCTGTGAGGCTGAGAGAGTGTGACTTGCTCAAGGCCACCCAGTGGGTTTCTGTGGCTGAAAGGGGGTTTAAATTCAGACTATGCCTCTAGGAATGCCATACCATTATCCATTGTTCCCATCATATTTTTTCCACCCCGCTTCCATTGCCCCATGCTGCCTGGCACAGGTTCAATCCACTCTGGTGATTGGTAAATATGTCATTGATTATTTTCACAAAGCTCTCAGCTCTAACGGTATCATTGCTTACTGGAAAAAGCCAAAAGTATTTTACTTTCTGAGGCAAAAGAGGAAATCTGCCTCACTGCCTTCCATCACTGGTACATTCAAATAAAGCTGCATAGTTCCAACAATAAGCCTCATTATCTTAGCATGTGAGGCAGACATTCCCACAAGCTCTTCTCATTCTTGCCAATAAAAACACAGTATTAACAACATTTGACAGTGGAATATGCTGCCTTAGACTGTGGTGGAGTTTCCTTGTGTAAGGGTGGTGAATCTCTATATTCAAAATAAGTTGTTTACTGTTCTGACAAAAACCTAAAGTAGATTCAGTATCCTGATAGCATAGAAGCCACCAGTTGTCACTGACAAGAAATATGTCATTTTTCATTGAAATTTTCCAAATCCACATTTTTCTTTCAGACAGGGATACTTTGGCATTCAGACCCAACCTTGAGAAAGTCTGGAATTAAATCTCCTTGTGCTCTACTGCATTACGTCTGAATTACTCTCCAAATCCTAATATATTCCACAATTGTATGGCAATCAAGTAACAGTGTAGTCCTCTTCATGCTGGGATCTGTTGCTTATCTGGGAGAATTTCCTTCTAGCTTTTTTTTTAAAAAAAGGGTTTCTCAAAATGTACAAATACATTTTTGATACAGAAAGGTCATCTTTTTTCTCCCCTATGTAAAATTGTTTCTGCTCAGAAATCGAGAAAACAACATGTCAACTTAATGAAGCACAATTCATGGCTTATTCTCTCATTTCCCTGTCTTTTATTTCCTATCCAGTGTGACTTAGAGCCCATCAGTAAGACATTTGTCAGCCTTCATTCTAATGCTTGGAGGCTAGAAAACATTGATGTATTCAAACAATTTTTTTTAAAAAAATGTTTGTAAATAGAGGTGTCTCAGCTGATGTTTTGGAGGTTCAGTCTGCACATGATAGCTGCCTCTTGGTACGAAAGGTTGAGAAAGGAGGGTGCAGACTGTTTCTGCGTGTCAATTGCCAAGCACCAACCAGTCATTGAAAGGGCCAGAATTGTAGTAGAGTTTCTTTCTGACTGAATGAACACAACACACACAGTTGCCCCACGAAGCACGAGGTACGTTTGGAGGAGGTGCTCATAAACACAGCTGCTCACCGAGCACACAGACATGGACTGTACCACTGCCAAAGCAGGGGAGAGCAGCCACAGGTAGTTTCCCTTCCTGCCTGTTCTCTTGGTCTAAGGGACACCTCCTGTGTGCTTGGAGGATAAGACTGAGATGCAAAACGCATCTGGATGGGAAGCAAATGAGAGGCTCTCAGGCACCTTGGGCATCCTGAGAAAAAGGCAGGGGGCCTGAGCTAAAGGAGACCCACTAAGGGAGATGGTTTAGCAGGTGCCCTGATATTGTGCCAAGTCTGAGCCTGGATCTAAGGAGGAAGGCAGAGCGTTGGAGTTGGCAGGGTGCCGCTAGGAGAAGTTGGAGACAGAGACTGGGTTCCATGGCTGCAAAAAACTTCAGGTAAGTGGCTCTTTCTCACATAGAGATTCCTGTGCTTTTCAGAACAATTGTTTTTTGTAAAGCTCTCATTTGGAAAACGAGGGAAATATTCAGGATTGACTTGGACAGTTCTAGGGTTCACCTGTCAGAGCCAACAGTGGCATTTTAACCCTTCAGTCTGAATGTGGAGTTAGAGGAAATAGGAAGTTTTCCATTTCTTAGAATTGGAATACCTGGGTTGCAGACATGAAAGTCTGTCACAAGTTCTCCGGGATTTTGAAATTCATGACAAGCTCCACTTTTTGTCTTGGGTTACTTTTTCTCGTTTGTGTGAGTTTAAGCAAGTGAAAATAAGCAGCGCTGGAAATAACAAATGGCACAATACTGGAAAAGGGGCTCAGAGAATGAACACTTTCTGATGTGAGCAGCTGGAACATCGAAACCCGAAGGGAAATTCCTGTCCCATTCCTTTCCAAATGTATCTGTCTCCCCCCCCCCTCTCTCACTCTTGTAAATGGGAATGCTCACTGCTAGAATGTGTTTTCTAATTTTCCTATAGTTTTCATTCTGTAACTTACAGTAGTGCTTGCCAATAGATAATGATAGTCTGTAGAGGCTCTGCATTTTTGCATGACTTCCTTCTCTCTGGAAAGCAATAGTTAAAACACTGCCTGTTTTGATCAGCATGCAGAGGAGTATTAGAGGGGGAATAATTCTTATGTTAAGAATATATCTTGTTTCTGGTATGACACAAGTTGCTGAACAGAGCAATATCCTGATGCTCTGAGAGACAAAGGTGTTGAATGTGTTGGGTTGATTAACTTGCTTGATTCATGTCCCAAATCCTTGATTCATGTCCCAAATTATTATCTTATAAGAAAGTACTCATTGAAAGGCAGCATTAGGGATTTCTTTACCTGGCTGTCTGCAAAATCATCATACAGTTTGGTCCTTAAATTTCATATCATTCTGTGCTAAGCATGTCCCATCTCCACTTTCCATTATGCTGCTTTTGATGGATTTTCAGGCAGCAGTATAACGTTAATTCTTTTGAAAGGATGTGCTCAGAGAGATGACCAGCAGGCTAAGAGCTTTATGGAAAATGGGGGCATGTGAGGAATAATCTTGCATATTTGTAATTATCATATCAGAAACTCCACCTGGATTTACAGTTTACAGAATCAATAGCTGCCCAGCGAGATGATGTGATGGCTCTCTCTAAAGAAATGGACTCTGAACACTCTCCTATACACGAGAGACCCATTTTATAGCTATCATTTTATAGCCATCAGAGCAAAGTGGCAAACATGACCCCGAGGAGGGGAGCAGTACATCCTTGCAAAATTGATCAGGTTTTAAGTGGATGACCAACTTTAACAAACAGTCTGTTTACATAGAAACAGTGAGCCCAGGAAGCCACATTAGCACAGCAACCTTGAGAACCCAGGCATCTCCTTTAGGAAGCAATGGATGAGACAGGGAGTGACATATCCCCCAGCATTTCACAGATGAAAATTAGGACATGGGATGACCCACATCAGAGCATAGCTGGACACAAATATATTCACCAGAAAGTAAGACCCACTGGACTCATGGGAGCTTACTTCTGAGTGGGTATAATTGCATTGTAATTCAGAATCATAGAGTTGGAAGAGACTTTGTCCAACCCCCTGCCAAGACAGGAAAATCGCATTCAAAGCATCCCCGACACATGGCCATCCAGCCTCTGTTTAAAAGCCTACAAAGAAGGAGCCAAATAATTGAATATTGTTGTACTTAGGGATCAATATTATACAAAGAAACTCTCTACTTTTCTCTCACATGTGTAAGTGAATGCACATTGCCACACTTTTCTCATGAAATGAACATACACATCTCTCCTTGCTTCTGTGTCACACTCATTTCATCACTTCTTTCTCACACAGACACACAATATTTTACATCTGTATCCTGTCCATCACTATCTGACCAGTGCTTTTAAGTTGTTTCACTTCCCCAGGAAAATCGGAGCAATTTTTTCTCTCTCTCTGCCCCAGTCATTGTCTCAGAAAAATCATGAGTTAGACTGGCAAAATGTGATGGTGCCTTTATTTATCTGTGTGCGTTTTAATGTGTGATGCTGTGCATGTGTTGTGTGAATCCTTTAAGAGAGGGTTAGGAGCCAAGAATGTGCAAAGAACTATGGGCTAGATTTCACAGAGAGAGCCCTGTTTTTCTGTTTGAGAAACTGAGAACACGCAGGCTTATGACTGTCAAAATGAAAACTGGAGAGGGATTGCAAGCCTCTCCAGTTCAACACCTACTGAAATGTTCTCTTCTACAAAACTATTAAAGGTATATGATCCCTCTCCATTTTGCACTATGGCAATCCTATCTGTTTCAAAATGTACTGTACAGCCATAGCTTTAGGGAATTTGCAATCCATGCAATTTCTAAAGTGTTTCCTGGAACAGAAAATGCACCTCTGGATCCACCACAGTTGTGTACTTTTATTCCAAGCACTGCTGGTGTGAAATCCTAGGAAAATAATTTTTCTGAAATATAGCTCCAAGAATCTAGTGGCCATAGTTTCTAATGTTTGTGGGAGCTGAAACCCAAAAAACTTTGTGAATTCTTAGCTCTGAAATCTTCTTTAAAAAAAGAAAGAAAGAAAGAATACAAGAAATAATAATTAAAAAAGGAAGGAAGGAAGGAAAGTTTCTCTTTAGATGCCAGTTAGTCCAACTATGGGCAGTGGGAACCCACCTCTACCACTCCTAGTATATATCTTATGTGACCTATGCATCATCCTGCCCTCAAATCAGGAGGCTTCCTTCCCACTTTTGCAAGAAGCTGCATCAATGGGCAAATGCAAAATACTCAGGGCCCTTCTATAAAGCCATATAACCCAGAACAGGGCTGTCCAACAGGTGGCCCTGGGTCCGTACATGGCCCCCGAGCCCCTTCCCTGCGGCCCCCTAACTTGTTTTAATAAAATACAAATTTAAAAATAAAAATAAAAAATAAAATAAAACACCTTCCGGGTTTAGGCAAGCATCACGAGACTACGCCAGCCACAAACGGGATTTCGAGGGAGGACGGCATCGTCGTTGGCGCTTCGGCCCTGTGGCGGGGCTCTCGCAGTATGGGTAAGGAAGGGCCTGGCTCGAATCAATCAATCTAAAAACAGTGGGACGTTGGGTGAGGGGGGAGGAGGGGTCCCTCAGCGGTAGTTTCCTTGGCGACACTTTCTTCCCCTCCTCCGTGCCCCCTCTCCCTTGTTGTGCTGCCTTCCCCTGCGTGCAGGGCGCAACGTGGCTTCCTTTGCGCCTGACCCCGCAGCTTGTTTTCCCTTCAGGGGGGGAGGGAGCTCTTTGGGCCTCCTCCACCCGCCTCTGGGAAAGGAGGCCCCATCAAGCCCTGCGATGGCATTGAGGTGTTTGGGTTTTTTTGGTGTGTCCCAATTTGAGTGTGGACTCAAATAACTCAAAGGTATTAGGAAACATTCCCCCAAATCCACCAGTGTTCCCATTTGGGTATATTGAGTATTCATGCCAAGTTTGGTCCAGATCCATCATTATTTGAGTCCACAGTGCTCTCTGGATGGAGGTGAACTACAACTCCACAACTCATGGTCAATTGTAAGTAAATTGGAGCCGGGGAGGGGACGGAGCTGGGGGAGGGGCGGGGGCGGAGCCGAGGGCGGAGACAGACCCTTCGGCCCCCCAGGTGATCAGTGACCAGAATTCCGGCCCTTGGGCCAGTAGAAGTTGGACAGCCCTGACCCAGAATATCAAGGCAGATAATCCACAATATCTGTTTTGAACTAGGTTATCTGAGTCCACACTGCCATGTAATCCATTTCAATGTGGATTTTATACAGCTGTGTGGAAGGGGCCTCAGATCATGGACTAAAAGCAGGAAATCTCTGGAATTCTTCTCTGAGCGCTCACTGGGTGGCCTTAGCACAGCCCTTCTCCTAGTCTTAGCCTTTGATCTGCAAAATGAGGGTAGTCATGCCAGCTGCTTACAGTAGGGGTACTCTATGGATTACTGAGAAGTGCTTTGTACACTTAAAGAAGAAGCAGTATAATTAAATGCTGCAGCTATTATTATTATTATTATTATTATTAAGAAAACTCATACATGGATGTGAGCTACATGCAAACAGCTCTCTGTGCAGATGGAAATCACTGCCAAATCTCAAAAGGATATTTAGCAGCACCCCTATTTAGCTAGAGCAGGGGTAGGAATCCTTCAGCCCTCCAAATGGTATTAAGCTGCAGATCCCACAGCCCTAGTCAGCACAGCCAACAATGGAGTATGCCGGTTGTTGCAGTTCAACAACCTCTCAGGGGACACATGATTCAAATCTCTAGTAAATGGATTATTATATCTGAGACTGAAATATTGATCTATTGTGTTACTTCTAAATGCTGGAAGTGAAGACAAGGCTAAAGTATCACTAGTTTGAATTGGATTTCAATCTATCCTATTCCATGAAATATCTAGTGCTAATAGCTGTGATGTCCACAGAACAAATATTAGTATTGTGTCCAGTGTGTTGTCTTTAATATTGGTTGTAAGTTTAGTTGTACCAGTTCAAAAAAGGTAACTCCTCCTATTCAGCTTAAAGGGAGGGGGATTTGGATGGTGGGCACTCCACTTTTCACAGAAAGGAAAATGGCACTTTTATTGTGGCACAAAGACAGAATAGCACATTATGGGAAGAAGTCTTGTGAACATCTAGTATTTGCTGAGTTAAATGTTAAATTGGAAATTCCATAAGGGGTGGGATTTCATATTGTAGCCCATCAAAACAGTAGACAGAAGTTGAAGGCAATTTATTTACACATGTCTGGAGCCTCATTAAATTAATTGATTTCTTACCAATAGGCAGGGTATTAAGGTAATCTAAAGTATGTGTCTTCAAGTCACCTTTGTCTTCTAACAAAGCCCTGAATGTCATAGTTTTTCTGTGTTTCCCTTCCAAGTACTAACCAGGGTTGTTCTTGCTTTGTTCCCTAAATCATATGGGACCTGGCAACTGCAGGGTATTTAGGTGACACCTGTGAAATGTCAGTTCTTTCTATTTGAGGAAAGTGGAGGCAGCTGGCTTCCATGGCTGTTGTTTATGGAGCTGTCCAAAGTGCTGAACTCTGTCTCCTACCAATACATTCAGCACCTCAAACACTGATTTGTATTTATGAAAGGATTCTGCTGTCATTCATTCATAGTTAAGCCCACTGCTTGGTAGAATCAAGCAGGATGAGAAGATGGTACTTAAGCTAACAAGAATGAAGGGACGTTGTGCCTCTTTTACAAAGAAACAGGATGGGATGAATTTTAATTGGCATTTGTAAAAAAAATGAATGATCAGCCAATATGGTATAATGCTTTGCATGTTGAACTAGGACCCTGGAAACCAGGGTTTGTTTTCCCATTCAGCTATGGAAACCCTCGGGAGTGACCTTAGGTGAGTCTCACATTCTCAGACATGAGCAGTTTCACAATTTCTGAACCCAGCAAGAGGCTGTTTATATCTTTACTAACTAGAGGAGCCAGGGGATTGACTGTTGCACATTAGGACCAAAGCTCATCCAAACTATGGCTAGGGAATGCCCCATTTCAGGAGACCTTTCCTTTAAAGTTTGGTCTAAAACCCAGGGCAGATTCATGCTCCACCCTCTGCATAAGCGCCACGCCTTCTACTAGTGATACTCTCTCTAGTTGCCCTTGTTCCATCAGGTTAATTTAGTGGGTTTTTTTAGAGCTCAGGACATTAGCAGATAATGCATTTGACTATGACGTCTTCCATTTCTAGGGGAATAGTAGGCTTAATACAGGTCAGCAGTGATTGAAGGCTGTAATCATTGGATGTCTGCTCTGTGGCCTGTGCAGAATGAGGTTAATGTTACTGCTCAGCTCCCAGTGGAATTGGCCGCATGAAGTTGGAGAGCATTAGAAGAGGAGGATAAGAAGCTCTCATTGCTTGGGCAGTGTTAGCAAAGAGCATCCTGAAAGTATCTTTCTGTGTGTCTACATATGTGTACTAATTACAACTGGAGCCTTGGGGCTTTCCATTCAGAGCTTGCATCCATGATGCCCCATAAATCTCTCAGTGCAAAGGCAGTAGGATTTTTTTTCTTTTGAAAGGGGATTAAATTCTACAAGGGATTATATTCTAAACAGAAAGGCCAGTGACAAAGTGAGTGCAGCAAGAAACCTAGCAAAGGGAGGCTAGCTTTCCCTCCCTGTTAGTGAATTGCCCTGCAGGCAGATTCATGACCCTAGTGTCCAATGATCTCTAAAGTGCAGTAGCCATGTGTGTTCCCTTGCCACCTCATTTATGTATACTGCCAATTGAATTACTCAGCAAATTAGCTTTGGGAAACCTCCCCCAGCAAAGGCAGTTAACCAACAGACAGCCTCACTCTAGGCTTTCTAGAAAGGAGACTTTCGAAAGCATGTGTCAACAGTATTGCAAATGCCCAAAGGGGAGGAGAAGATGGTTTATTATTCTTAGAGCAGTTGTTTCTTGCCACTTCATCACACTGGGGCATTTTGCTCCTTTGAAGCACTTTGGGGACGGAGCCTGCTGAGTGTCATCACATGAAACTTGGCAGACCCCACCCCATTTACTCTCCAAATGCCGAGGAAGCGATGCAAGGTAAGTGGGTGTTCGGCAACTACCGTGGAGCTAACCACATTTTTTAGGCCCTTTCCCCCATGTGATGGGGAAAGGGCAACTCGGCAATGCGTGTTGCCACTCTTTCTCCCATCTGATGAGGACAGGGACAGGGTGCCAATGCACTTTGTCCCATTGCCCCCATCTAATGGGAGAAGGTCCGTGTAAAAGAGAATTCTGCAGCACCAGTCAATCTTAAAAAGATTATTGATAAAAAACTAAACTGGCCCTTGGTGATACTCCCAACGTGGTTGTGTTTTCAAGAGGAGGACTCTCCCAGAAACGCGGGGTGAGACCTCGACAAGCAAAGTAAAATCATCGCGAAAATACAACGAGGATACCGCCCAAAGCCTGGCACACGCCCCCTGGCTCCTGTAAGGGCGGAAGTAACGACGTGAAGCCACCAGAAAAGCCACCAGTGAGGGAAAGAAAAGGCAAAGAACAGGAACAGGAAAGAGCAAGCTGAGGGCAGAAGCCACACAAGCTAAGGTCGTCCATGCTCTGGTCACATCCCGAATAGATTACTGCAACGTACTCTACGTGGGGCTGCCTTTGAAGACAGTTCGGAAATTGCAATTAGTCCAGCGGGCGGCAGCCAGATTGCTAACGGGAGCTACATACAGGGAGCATACCACCCCCCTGTTGTGTCAGCTCCACTGGCTGCCTGTCCAATTCCGGGCTCAATTCAAAGTGCTGGTTTTGACCTTTAAAGCTCTATACGGTTCTGGCCCAGCTTACTTGTCCGAACGCATCAGCCGCTATGTCCCACCTTGTAATCTAAGATCATCCGGGGAGGCCCTGCTCCCGCTCCCACCTACGTCTCAGATGAGGCTGGTGGGGACGAAGGATAGGGCATTCTCGGTGGTGGCTCCCCACCTGTGGAATGCGCTTCCTATTGATGTACGATCCACCACATCCCTCCTGGCCTTCAGGAAAAAAGTAAAATCCTGGCTGTGGGACCAGGCATTTGTACACCAGCACAAGGCAGCATTTTAGATTGGTTTTTAATGAAAGTGGGTGATTATGGCCAATGTTTTTATGGACTGAACATTGTTTTAATCCAGAGTGAATGTGTATGGTGCTAATGTAGTTGTATTTTAATGTATTTTTAATGTATTTTAATTGTTGAAGTGTTTTGGGGTTTTATATTTTTATTATGTGGGCATCGAATTGTGCCGTACTGTAAGCCGCTCTGAGTCCCCCCTTGGGGTTGAGAAGAGCGGGGTAAAATCCCGAAATAAATAAATAAATAAATAAGGGCGGAAGGAGCATACAGGAACCAGTGAGAAGGGCGAGAAAGGCCAACAAGAAAAAGACACAAAGACACTACAAATCACCACACTAGACGATTACATCAGCCAATCGGATATCAAACACAGGGATCCCAGGAAGAGAAGCAGAGAAGCTGAGAAGCAGACGGAAACCAGGAAACCAGGAGAAAAGCAGACGGGACCCAGGGTAAGAAGTGGATGAACAGTAAGGATGACCTAAAGAAGCGAACAGCGCCACCTAGTGCCAGGAGGGTAAATGTCGCCCTCTGAGGCTTCTTGGCACTTGACCCCCCCCCCCCCGGACAACAGACAAGGCAGCTGAGGTACAACAAGCTTTATTGATTATAAAGTAGCAAAGTGGATAATAAGTCCAGGAGGCCTTTAGTATGCAGCCTCCGGATAGCAGCAGACACTGGAATCAGCAAGGCTTGAGTATCCGCAACGGCAGGATCTCAAGCGGAGAAAATGCAGGAACAAATGTGGGGTGCGCTAGATAGTCTTTGTGCCCCCTGATCGGCGCAAGAAGATCAGGCGGCTTTGGGTAATGCAGGCAAAGTCAATGCAAGGCAATGCAACTTCCCCACAGGCTCGGCGATGAACAGGAACAAGACTAGATGCTGGAACGAGGCAGCCAGGAATGGCTGGCTGGCTGGATCTTAGTAGCTGGCCGAAAGGCCCGGTTCACTTGGACATCATGGCACTAGCAGTCGTTCTTACGAGATACTGTTAAGCAGGATCTCACAGCTTTTATAGGATTTCTGCCAGCAGGGCCCAGTGCGTCGAACATCAAATTGGATGATGGATGAGCCCTGGGTTGTTTTGAGAACTTCAGTCCTGAAGAATGTAGGCCCTCGTTAGTGCGGACCATCTGGCCTGGGGAGTAGCGCTTACTGCTTCGAGTACCCGCCTTTGCTATCAGCTTTGTGGGCTCCGTTTGGCCTTGACATGCTTTCAGCCTGGCATCTCCCTTGGACAGTGCAGAAGAGCAAGATAGAGGCCCCTGACAGGGGCTGGGAGTTAACACAGCTGTGCTGTGAAGCTTCTTAGAAACAAGCGGGCAAAATGCAGATCCAAGGAAAGATGCTGTCGGAGGCCCTTGAATCTCTTGGGGTGTGACAGTAAACGACATTCAAAAATTCTAAATTTTAAATCAGAAGGGGGCTTTTCAAAGAAGTCAAACATGTCAGCAGCCAAATCAAAACTAGACAAAGATACAAGTGATATAAGACTCTCATTCTGAAGAGGATCAGGTCCAGAGGAGATTAATATGAAGGATGTAATGAGAGAGATCCAGAAACTAAATGAAACCCAATTGGAAACTCAAAGAGAACTGAGGCTAATGATGGAAAAACAGAACCAAGAACAAAAGAAGACCCAAGACAAATTGGATGACATGGAAAAAACGTAAGGAGGACATTAGTAAGATAAAAACTGATCTCAACAAGGTCACGCAAGATACATCAGAACTTGGGGGGGGGGGGGTAAAAAACTGGAAAAGCCCCAAGCAAAAGTGACAAAGAACATAGAAGGAATAAACAGCAAAACCGAGAAAATGGGGGGGGGGGAAACCCTGGAAAGACTACAACAAAAAGAGCTGGAGAAACAGTTGAGATTCAGAAACCTCATAGAAGAAGATCAGGAAAATGTGAAAATGACAATAATAAAAATATTAGTGAACGCCCTGGATAGATCTGAAGAAGAGGTTTGGAAAGAAATCGATAGATCTTATCGGATTCAAATTAATTATGCCAAGGAAAATAAAACACCGAGAGACATTATAGTCAATTTTGTCAGAAAATCTATACGGGATGAGATACTTCAAATAACCAACAAAAAACCAATAATATATAAAGGGAGAAAAATTATAGTTTTGAAAGAGCTTCCACTGATAATCCTGAACAGACATAAGAAATATACCTTCCTGACAAAAGAACTGAAAAGACTCAATTTCAGATTTAGGTGGGAAAAAACAGAGGGAAGTATGATGACATATAAAGATCGGAAATATTGGCTAACAAGTGAAGAAAAGGTCAGAGACTTCTACAAATGACTAAAAAGAGAGAACTCCTCCCCGACATCAGACCACCTATCACCAAGGAAACACAAGAAAAAGAAAAGATGCCGCTTCCACTCCCCAGAAGAAGAAGAACAAAAAATGGACGAAGGAGCAGCCAAGATAAATGAGACTGAAGGTTCAGACGCTGAAGAAATAGTCTCAGAAGAAGGGAGAGAGGCAAAGGAAGATGAAGACGAAAATGAAGATATAAAATCAGACGATGGAAGGCAACCAATGGAAAGTATACTCTCTTAATGTCAACAGGCTCAACAGCCCAAATAAAAAAAACACGTATTTTTCAAAAAATCAATAAAGGCAATTTTCAAATAGTGGCATATTTCTCATAAATTTGTTTCACACTTAAGACAAAAGAAGTTAGGGAAGGAAGACTACTCATCTTATGCTCAGAAAAAAGGGGTGGTCATATATGTATCTGAAGAAATTAAATCAGAATTAAAATTCAAGGATACAGAGGGAAGAGTGGTAGGGATCGTGCTACACACCTCCGAGGAAAAAACATTAATATACAACATATACGCACCAAACGGGGTGAAAACAAAAATTTAAAAATATTTGAAAGAAAATATTCAAAACACACAACATGATAACCTCATTATCATTGGGGATTTCAACGGAGTTATGAATACAAAGTTAGATAAAAGTAGCAAACCCAAAAAGACTCCCTCAAACGAACAAGGACACTCCCCAAATCCTTTCTCAATTTAAAAGATGATTTTGACTTAGTAGATTTTGGAGACACCTATATCCCAATGAAAAAGACTTTACGTTCTATTCAAGCAGGCACAAAGTGTGGTTGAGAATAGACATGATCTGGGTGTCAAATTCACTAGCAACTAAGATTGACAAATTAAAAATAACACCGAGAGACAACTCAGATGACTGTCCCCAGGAATTAATATTAAACCAAAGACAAAAACCGAGAAGATGGAGGTTGAATGGAAATTTATTAAAATCTGAAAGCGATATCAAGAAAAACAAGGACTTAATAAAATAATTCTTTGAGATCAATGATACTGGAGAGATCAAACAACAAATAGTCTGGGACACATTAAAAGCTGTGATGCGTGGTCACTTCATTTCACAAAACAGTGCCAAAATCAGGGTGAAGAATAAAGGGCTCAAGGCCCTAGAAAGAGATATTCAAATAAACGAAAATATTCTGAAAAAATTCCCGTTAAAGCAGGATATTGCTAAGATCCTAATGAATTTTTTTAAAATGAAGCATTCTTTGGAAGTTGAAAATATAGCCAAACAATACAAATATATGAAACAATACAATTTCAAAAACGCAAACAAACCAGGCAGATGGCTGTCCAGAAGAATAAGTAAAAAGAAACAACACCAACATATTGTCAAAATTAAAGCAGAAGATAAAATCTATACAAAAGAAAAAGAAATTTGAACTCAATTCTTAGAGTTCTACAAACAGCTATATACCAAGGACAATATATCTGAAGACTCCATGACACAATACTTATCCAACCAGAATATACAAAAAATCACAGAGGAAGAAAAAGAAATTCTAAATAAAGAAATAACAGACAAAGAAGTCGCCGTGGCCATAAATCAATTAGACTCCAATAAAGCTCCAGGCCCAGACGGCCTTACAGCAGACTTTTACAAAACTATGAAAGAAATCATTGCACCATACCTCAAGAATATGGCCTTCCAGATTTTAAAATATATTATGAGTCCTGTGTGATGGCCTGGATAAAAGATTGGATGCTTCTGTCTAATAACAAGACTTTAACTTTAGAAGGGTTTGATCTATGGAAAGGATGGCATTCTTATTTATGGTATGGAGGCACTTTGAGAGAGAAACATTTTGGAAACCATTTCATACGTTCCTCCCTAATGAAGACTTGGAATAAGTACAAGAATCACATATATACCAAGACGCCACTATGGCTTTCACCATTAGAAGCGGACCAATGGAGATTATTAGGTTGGACTGAATGGCCCAAATACAAAGATGTGCTAAAAAAACAAAATGGCGAATACGTCTTGAAGACACAGGAAGAAATATCGAAAAACTTCCGAAATGTCCGATGGCTCCACTATTTCCAGATGAGAGAGTGGTTTAATAAAGATAAGACTAAAGGATTTAGCGAAACTGAAGGAACCTGGGATAGAATTATGAAAACAGAGAAGAAAACAATATCAAAGATCTACTCCATGCTTCTTACCTGGGCAACAGAGGAAGAGGTAATCAAACAAACAATGGTTAAGTGGGCACAGAATATCGGGAGACCAATACAATTTAGAGAATGGGAAACAATATGGTGCAAACATTTGAAAATCACATATGCTACTGACTTGAAAGAGAATTGGCTTAAAATGATCCACCGCTGGTACATTACGCCGCAAAAATTGAGTGCAATGTATAAAAACATGGACAATAAATTCTGGAAATGCAGGACACAGGAAGGTACCTTCTACCACATGTGGTGGACCTGCCCTAAGACAAAAGAACTCTGGTCAATGATTCATGAAGAATGTAAACAAATACTAAAAACAAATTTTCCAAGAACTCCGGAACTTTATCTATTAGGATTAATAGATGAAGAGACTTTTGAAAGTGAAAATCTACAAAAGCTTTTTGTGTTCCTTGCCACCGCGGCGCAGATAGCCTTTGCTAAACTTTGGAAACAAAACCTCCTCCCAACAAAAGAACAATGGCTTGAGAAAGTGTTGGAGATCAAGGGAATGGATGAATTAACATACTGGCTACGCCAGAATAATGGTAAGGGGAATACAATAACAGACTGGACTATGGTTAATGAGTATATAAAACTAATGAAAATGGATTGAAACATTCTGTCAAAAAATTATACGAAAAAATACAAGTAAGAGCACTTTAGGATGCCCAATATTGAGGAAATAACATAATAATGTAACAAGCTATAGTATGGAACTAGAATGGAAGTCAAGATACGTTCCTTACCCCCCCCCCCCCTTCCCCTTTCCTCTTGTATTCATGTATGGTCAATCTTTATGTTTTGTAATGTCTATAAAACCTGAAAACCCAATAAAAAACACTTATAAAAAAGAATATAATGAATAATATGCTAAAGGGTGAAAGCATTCCAAGTACGTGGTCAGAAGCAGTGATAGTTGTAATCAAGAAAGGAACAGTGGACACTCCAGAGGTACAAGATTTCAGGCCAATTTCTCTGCTAAACGTGGATTACAAAATATTCACTAACATCTTAGCCACCAGATTTAAAATATTTCTGTCAGACTGGATAGGAGAAGAACAGGTGGGATTTCTTCCGAACAGAAGCACAAAGGACAATCTCCGCACAATAATGGACACCATTGAGTATTATGAAACTAACATACAAAAGGAAATGGCGCTCCTAGCGCTTGACGCGGAAAAAGCGTTCGATAACCTGAATTGGAACTTTTTCAAACTGCTGCTCAACGAAATGGACATAGGTTATCAAATTAAAAACGCTATTAATGCAATTTATATAGATCAAAAAGCAAAAATCCAGATAAATGGGTTCCTAACAGAAGAATTCAAAATCACCAAGGGCACACGTCAAGGTTGCCCCCTTTCTTCCCTGATCTATATCATGGCTTTAGAAATATTAATAAGGACAATAAGAGAGGACAGAGAAGTAAAAGTTATGAGAATTGCCAAACAAGACTATAAAATAAGAGCCTACGTGGATGATATCATATACATAATAGAAGACCCAATTAAAAACATGGATCTGTGGCTTAAGAAAATAGAAGAATACGGACAAGTAGCCGGACTTAAAATAAACAAGAAAAAGTCTGCAATATTAACAAAAAACATACCAAATAAGAGAAAAGAAGAACTCCAAAAGATCTCCGGGTTCAACATACGTACAAAAATCAAATACCTTGGCATCTGGCTGACAGCAAAAAATTCCCAACAGCTGAAAAACAACTATGAAGAGAACTGGAAAAGCATTAAGAATGACATGGCAAACTGGAAATTTCTCCAACTCTCCCTTTTAGGGAGAATATCAATAATCAAGATGAATGCGCTACCAAAGCTCCTGTACCTCTTCCAGAATATCCCAATTATCAGAAACCAGAGCCTCTTCAAATCCTGGAAAAAAGAAATATCAAAATTTGTCTGGGACAGTTAAAAAACGAGAATCAATTACAAAATCATGACAGATAAGAAATCCAGAGAAGGGTTTGGTCTCCCTGATCTAACCCTATATTTCAAAGCCTGTGCCCTTACATGGGCGAAAGATTGGATTTCTCTAAAGAGAAAAAAACCTTCTGACACTTGAGGGCTTTGATCTGCGGGTAGGCTGGCACGCCTACCTGTGGTACGGAAAGACAAGGGTCGAAAAAAATTTTGGAAATCATTTTGTGAGATCGGTGCTGATAAAAGTCTGGAACAAATACATCAGATACTTTTATACAAAAACACCCCTCTGGGTATCACCCATGGAGGCAGAACACCGAAGGCTTCAGGGATGGAACTCATGGCCAACATACAAAGTTCTATTGAAAAAAACTAATGGAAACATAGACCTAAAAACCCAAGAGGAACTAAATCAAATATTAGAAAACATAACCTGGCTTCAATATATCCAATTAAGAAAGACTTATAACCAAGACCAAAAAAAAGGTTTTCACAAGGAAGAAGATTTTTGGGAAAGAATAATTAAATCAGAGGAAAAAATATAACAAGCATCTATAATAAATTACTGGATTCGGCAACGGAACCGGAGGGAATTAAAAACTGCATGATTCAATGGGCTAAGAACTTAGGCAGACAAATCAAATTACAGGAATGGCAACTAATATGGAACAAAAAATAAAATACACATAGGCGTCAGACGTAAAAGAAAACTGGCTCAAAATGTTCCACAGATGGCACATCACGCCAAAAAAAATTGGTATCATGTACAAAAACAATCAATCAAAATGTTGGAAATGCCACACACATGTCGGAAGTTACTTCCACATGTGGTGGTCCTGCCCCATAACAACCAAATATTGGAGAATTATACATAAGGCCACCCAAAATATCTGTAAAACAAATTTTCCGATGAAACCTGGATATTATCTCCTAGGACTAACAGATAAAGACAGGACTATGGACCTAAATAGAGACATCCTGTTCACTTACATGTCAACAGCGGCAAGAATAGTGTTCGCCAGATTATGGAAATCTGAAAAAAAATCCCTCAATTAGATGACTGGATGCATAAACTACATGATATAAAGGACATGGATACTCTAACCTTCCTCCCAAGGAAAAACACAGGATCCCCAAGAAGACAAGCCGATTGGAGTCCAATAGAAACATATGTAGACAAATGAAAGTGACTACAAATAAATCTAAAGACTATATTATAGTCAATTGATATACTAATAAAACAAACAGATGGAGATCTTGTGGCTGGGCTGCCCGGGGGGGGGGGGGGTAGAGATCCAGCTGCCGACGTTTGACGGCATGGCACTTCGCCCACAACCGTCAGTAAAGAGCTTAGGGGTCCGGCTGGACTCCCACCTGTCTATGGAGATGCAGATTGCCTGCGCCTGCAAGACAGCGTTTTACCACCTGCGACGGGCAAAACGTCTGGCTCCTTACCTCTCCCGCTGCGACCTGGCCACGGTGATCCAAGCCACGGTCATCTCGAGGCTCGATTACTTTTATGCACTGTACATTGGCCTACCCTTGTCGGCGATCCGGAAACTTAAGCTGGTGCAGAACACAGCGCCTGCTCTCAGGAGCTGCAAGATCTGCCCATGTAACCCCACTCCTGCACGAACTGCACTGGCTTCCTATTGAATTCCGGGTCACCTTCAAGGTGTTAGTTCTAACTTTCAAGGCCTTATATGGTTTGGGGCTAGTGTACCTGAAGGAGCGGCTTACCCCATACGTGCCCAGAAGATCACTGCGTTCCGAGGGGCTCAATCTACTAGAGGTGCCTGGTATCAAGACCTACAGGTTGTCGAGTATGCGGCAGAGGGCGTTCACAGTGGCTGCGCCGAGCCTCTGGAACTCGCTGCCCGAGGAGACGCGAGCCCTACGGGGCTTGATGGCATTTCGCAAGTCCGTAAAGACTTGGCTGTTCAGACAGGCATTCGGTCCTGACTGATGCCACTATAATTTGCCATCCTGCCGCATCTTGACACCTGCATTGTTGCCGATCTGCTGGGTTTTATTGTTGGGAGCGGGGTTTCATTGGTTTTAGAATGCTGTTTTATG
The DNA here is from genome assembly GCA_030556195.1 of Anolis apletophallus. Classification (NCBI taxonomy): domain Eukaryota; kingdom Metazoa; phylum Chordata; class Lepidosauria; order Squamata; family Anolidae; genus Anolis; species Anolis apletophallus. The sequence continues at coordinate 53,624,897 of JARBWK010000001.1, forward strand.
TGTTTTACCTGTGTTTTATCTTGTTCTAATTGTTGTAAACCGCTCTGGGCTCCGGAGAGAGCGGTCTCCTAAATCGAATAAATAAATAAATAAATAAATAAAATAAACAAATGAAAAATTCAATATTGAAATAATAAGAAAACATGCAAACCAGTTCAAGGCTGAATGGAAGTCAACATGATTTTGTTTGTTATTCCTCCTTTTTTCCTTTTTTCTTCTTTTTTTCTTTCTAAAACCCAATAAAAATATTTTTAAAAAAAACTGAGTGAAAGGAGCCTCCACTGAAGTTTTATAACCAATAATTGTTTCCACAAGCCAAATTTTCCAAAATCCAATTATCACAGGGACAGAAAGTTAGATGAAATCTTCTGTACAGGGGCACAGACAGCAAAACAAACTCCACAGTGGTGTGAGCTCTTCCCTGTGGTATCCAAAGCTATCTATCTATCATCTATCTATCTATCATCTATCTATCTATCTATCTATCATCTACCTAGGCTATAATTAAACTTAAAAATATACCTGTTCTGACTTACATAGAAATTCAACTTAAGAATAAACCTATAGAACCTGTCTTGTTCATATCTTAGGGACTGCCTGTAATTGACCAACGGCAAATATGGTTGCCAAAAGTGATTGAACTTGGAGAGCCTAGCTTTCAGAAACTTTAGGAGCTCCATGATACTCCTAAAATGAACAATGTCTGTCAGATGACACCATCCACAGGACATGAGCCTGCACATATCTAGTGCTTGCAATAGCCCTGAAGTAATCATACTCTTATAGAGGAATGAGCTAGTGAGCTGTAGGAGTTAGACTGAGACCTGGCTGTCTTTGGGAATCTGGTATTTTGTCCTAGCCTGTCCAGCTGCACAGGGTTCTTATAAAGTGGAAAAGTGTTATCGACTATGTTGAAGGAAGTATATAAATGTAACACATAAATAATCAATAAACAGAAGTTCAAGACTGAGAGAGTGATAGATTTGTTTTAAAATGGGTGATATCTGATAATGCAGCATGTCATTCAATGGATTGTTTCTTCTTCCCTTCCTGCAGCGTTACCCACAATGTGGAAACCTTGTTTTCAGTTGGACCACCCCAGCGGACTTTGCTACGCTTGAGGCTGCACAAGCACTTCTTGCTCCTGCTGCTCATGTTCCCAGACCTACCAGCAGCCTCTAACAACTTGAAACCATCCCTGCCCCCAATTATAAAAAACAACCCTTTCCTAGTGACCTGGAATGCACCAACTGCTCGGTGTTCAGCACCCTATGCGGTCCCCCTGAACCTAGACTCCTATGGCATCCTGGTGAACTCCCAAGAAGCCTTTGCTGGAGGAAATATCACCATTTTCTACGAAAATCAGCTGGGCTATTATCCACATTACTTGAACGCAACGGTGCCCCCCACTGCTGTTCATGGGGGCTGCCCCCAGAACGCCAGCCTAAGAGGACACTTGGGCAAAGTGAATAGAGATATTGGGACCATCATACCTTCAAAATCCTTTGCAGGCCTCGCTGTGATTGACTGGGAGCATTGGAGTCCTCTTTGGATTCGGAACTGGGATAAGAAAATGGTATATCGGAACATGTCGCTCCAGCTTGTCAATAAATGGAGCCCCAGTTTGTCTGACCCACAGGCAGAAATGAAGGCGAGGTGGGAATTTGAGACAGCTGCAGAGAAATTCATGTTGGACACCCTCCGGCTTTCTCAGTCTCTGCGACCCAATGGCTGGTGGGGCTACTATCTCTTCCCAGACTGCTACAACTACCAGTACTTGGAAAACTTTGCACGCTACACAGGGCACTGCCCCCCATTGGAGGTGGAGCGTAACAATAAGCTGATTTGGCTTTGGGAGAACAGCAAGGCCCTCTATCCTTCCATTTACATGGAGGAGGTCCTGAGAACTTCCCTCCAAGGAAAGAGATTTGTGCAGGCCAAAATAGGTGAAGCCCTGAGAGTGGCTGAACTGTCATCTACCAGGCATTCCTTGCCTGTCTTTATGTATGCCAGGCCATTCTATACCTACACACTGAAGGAGTTGACCCAGGTGAGATGCTTCCCCTCCTCCATTTGCCCCCAAACTACACTTTGGATAGACTTCATTTGCAAACCCATGTTGCCTGAGGCCAATGGGAGTTGGATTTTAGCCACATCTGGGAGGGAGGGCACAGGTTTACCTAAAACAAATGTAACCTATGCATTTAGCTTGCAAAGTTGGTGATGTAACTAAACTACAGCATTAGAAAGATATGCTTAATTAAAAGGTAAAAGGTAAAGGTTTCCCCTAGTTGTGTCTGGTTGGTGATGCGTATCTCAATTTCTAAGCTGAAGAGCCAGCGTTGTCCATAGATGCCTCCAAGGTCATGCCACCAGCATGACTGCATTGAATGCCGTTACCTTCCCTCCAGAGCGGTACCTATTGGTCTACTCACATTTGCATGTTTTTGAATTGCTAGGTTGGCAGAAGCTGGACCTAACAGTGGGAGCTCACCCCGCTGCCCGGATTTAAGCCGCCAACCTTTTTGGTCAGCAAGTTTAGCAGCTCAGCACCGCCCTATGCTTAATTAAAGCCATTCAAAAAATCCTGTAGCCCAGAAGAACTGAAACAAGAAAATGTCATTTGATTCCTAAGATCAGTCTTTACTTGTGGACTGGGTGTGAATTTCTGCCACAAATACTCCTGGACACATTAACACTGAATTGCAAACAAATTAGGTGACACAGAGAGATAAAGGAGCTATTATGTGAGCTCCATTTTGTTTGGATTAAAACTGTTGGGGAATATTAATAGTGTATCCCACAAATAGAGTAGCTAATATTCAGGAGCAGAAGTTGAACAACAACCAGTCCTGCACCACCATCACACCACATACTGGGGGGGGGAGAGAATAAGCTACAGAGAAGGCGTGAAGCAGGATAATTAAATCTTTTTTTCCTTTCTCACTGGGAAATTTAAACATCTTTGTCCTCACTATAACAGTCTATATTCTCTAGCACTTGATGAAGTGCTGCCCTCAAGAATAGTCCCATACATAATGTCAAGCCCTTTTGATCAAGTCTGTGTGACTTTAGCAAAAACAATCTTGGCAATTGCTGCAAGGTGCAACCCATCATTTCCTAGAGATTCATCTTCATAAAATGGCAAGTCCTGATCCAAGAAGCCAAACTGAAGAAGTGGATCCAGAAAATACTGGATTCCACCACCCCCCCCTTTCTTCATTTTTATTCAGAAGCAGATGAATATGTCATTTTTCATGGAGCTTGAGAAAATTTCTGGTTGGGAGGTGGGATCCTGGGATATGTAGCACCTTGAAATAACTAGAGTAGAATCCTTGACTCCATTGAATGTTCCTTTGTGTTGGATCACCATTCAACAGTGGATTCAATAGGTCTATTCTTGTTCAATATGTTCCCGGGGCTTAGATATTTGCTCCACAGAAGAAAGGTCAAGGGCCATTTCCACACTGCCCTATATCCCAGGATCTGATCCCAGATTATTTGCTTTAAACTGGATTATATATGAGCCCCCGCTCCCAGACAACCTAGGACAGGGCTGTCCAACTGGCGGCCCTGGGGCCGTACACGGCCCCCCACCCTGTTGGCTCCGGCCCCCGCTATGCCCCCGGCCGCCATTTTTAATTTTTTTTAAAAAAATTTTAAAAGGCGGCCGGGGGAGGGGAGGCGGGGCAGGGAGGAGGAAGTGAGCCAGCTCCTCCTTCCTGCACCGCCCTCTTTTTCCCTGTCTTGCCGGCGCCGATGCAAACCGGTTTGCATCGGCCCTGGCGAGAGAGGGACAAGGGGCAGTGCAGGGAGGAGGAAGAGAGCTAGCTCCTCCTCCCTGCATCGCCCTCTTCTTCCCTCTCTCTCCGGAGCCGATGCCTTGGAAGGGAGGGGGTCCCCCGTGGCGCCTCCCTCATTTCCAAGGCATCACGGCAGCGGCGAAAACTCCCTCGCCAGCCTGGATGGCTGGTGGGAGAAGTGAGAAGCGCCGCTCGCTTCCCCCGCGAGCCTTCCAGGTTTGGGGAAGGGTTTTCACCCAGCACTCGAGACTGGAAGGCTGGCGGGGAAAGCGAGCGGCGCTTCTCGCTTCTCCCACCAGCCATCCAGACTGACGGGGGAGTTTTCGCCCAGCTCCCGTGTTCCTCTGCTCAGAGAGACACAGGAGCCGGGCGAACACCCTCCCCGAAGCCTGGAAGGCTGGCAGGGAAAGCGAGCGCGCTCGCTTCTCCCATCCGCCATCCAGGCTGGCGGGAGCCGCCCAGCTCCCGTGTCCCTCTGCTCAGAGAGACACAGGAGCCGGGCGAAAGCCCACCCCGAAGCCTGGACGGCTGGCCGGGAACGCGAGCGGCGCTTCTCGCTTCTCCCATCCGCCATCCAGGCTGGCGGGGGAGTTTTCGCCCAGCTCCCGTGTCCCTCTGCTCAGAGAGACACAGGAGCCGGGCAAAAACCCTCCCCGAAGCCTGGAAGGCTGGCGGGGAAAGCGAGCGGCACTTCTCGCTTCTCCCATCCGCCATCCAGGCTGGCGGGGGAGTTTTCACCCAGCTCCCGTGTCCCTCTGCTCAGAGAGACACAGGAGCCGGGCGAAAACCCTCCCGAAGCCTGGAAGGCTGGCGGGGATAGGATAAACAGATAATCTGGGATCAGATTCTGAGATATAGGGGCAGTGTGGAAGGAGCTAGTGACATTTCTTCTGTGGACCACATCTCTAAGCCCTGGGGATATATTGAACAAGTGTGGAAGGGGCCAAGATATCAATCAGAAATGGCTTGGTGTCTATCTTATTCCTGCAAATTCATGTGTAATGTACTGGTTTCTGTTGCTGTTCTAGACAGATTTGGAGTACACCATTGGGCAAGCAGCCGCCATGGGAGCACACGGCATTGTACTTTGGGGAGAAGCAGACTATTATCGCCGCCGGGTAATTGCACAGTAGCTATTAAAGCTGCTTTTATTATTCTTTTCAACTCTCTCTTCTCTTCTGTTTATGATTCTGAAGTACAATGTAGATTGGATATAACCATTGGCATTCTTTGCATATCACCAAATAAGAGTGATAGCCTTATCATGCACTCTTGTTTTGTAAATTGGCAAACAGTAGTGGAGCATAATGATCTAGTAGTTTTTGAAGTATTAAAATCAGACACTTTTTCAGTAGATAGGACAAACCAGCACTGAAGCAGGACCATGACCTTTGATTATATTTCCTATTGCATGATGTTGTGCAGATCCCATTGCTAGTCTGGCATCTCCCTATGATAAGTCCATCTCCTGCTATTGATGAGAAATCATGTCAATAGTGGCAGATCACACCACATTCCCATCACTTATGTGTTGCAATGTGGTTGTTTTGCTTCCACACCAGCATGATTAGGGTGCAGGATTGTCCTGCTCTCTCACACCCCTCCTCCCATTATTCCCAAACTGTAATTTTTGGATTTAAAACATTATTTGATTTTGTAAAAATCAAACCTAGTTGGAACTGCAAAATTGTTTTTTTTTTTTCAAATTCATTAAATAATTGTAGAACAGCAGAATAGTAGGAAGGAAGCATTTCAAACCTAAGCGGGAGTATGATTGTGCGACCATGGATGCTGAAATGGCTCAATTGTGTAAATGCCAAGAGGTATGATAGCAAAGTTGACAATCTTAGTATGTTGCCACTATCTGTGATTGCACAACTACTGTGTCTCCTGCTACAAACCATCAAGGAGGTTAAGCTCATCCGAGGAGGCCCTGCTCTCGGTCCTACCACCCTCGCCAAGTGTGACTAGTGGGGACAAGAGATGGGGCCTTCTCAGTGGTTGCTCCTTGACTGTGGAACACCCTCCCCAATGAAATCAGATCCGCCCCCTCCCTCCTGGCCTTTTGTAAAACACTTACATCTTGGCTTTGGGATGAAGCATTTGAGCAATAGATGTAGCAATTTGAATGAGAATGATTTTATGTGGCCAGCAATGGACTACTGGCCTTGGACCATGATTTTTGAACTGGTGGAACTTTTAAATGAATATTTATAACTGTTTTTAACTGCTGTTTAATTATGATTATTTATTTTAAATTATGTTCGGCATTTAATGGTCGCCTGTTGTAAAGTCGCCCTGGGTCCTCCTTCGGGGATGAAAAGGACGAGGTATAAATGTGTGAAATAAATAAATACTGTGGGATTACAACTTGGTTCTATATTAGTAATGCTAAGGACTAAAAAACATATATCCTGTCTGACATTCCCCTACCTGAAATAACTAAAACCCCTATATCTTGTCTGACGATCACCAACCTGAAGCCATGAGGCTAATTTGAAGATAATGACACCCTCTTTCCATATATTTTGTTGCTTTCAACATTCAGTGAGATTTGATCTCAAGTCAGTCATTTAAAGTACTTGTCACCAGGAAAGTCCTATATGTATGACAATGCATAAACTAGCAGAACAGGTTTTCTCTGGTTGTCATCTCTATTAACTGTTTTTATATGCTTTTTCCTCTTGAAGGCCAACTGCTTAAAGGTTCAAGAGTACTTGATGAGGACCTTGGGCCCTTACATTCTCAATGTGACTACAGCAACCAAACTTTGCAGCCAAAACCTCTGTAATAACCACGGCCGCTGTGTTCGCAGAAGGATGGATTCGGACACCTATTTGCACCTCAGTCCCAGTTCCTTTCAGATACAGACAAGCATGGCGGGCAATCAAACCAAAGTATCAGTGACAGGCAGCTTGACCCCTCAGCAGAAGGACAAGATGTGGAAAGAGTTCACCTGTCACTGTTATCGGGGCTGGAGTGGGGAGAGCTGCTTTTCCCGGGCCCACGGCGTGACATGCAGCTACTACATTCCTGGGATGGTTCTTGCTGTGCTATGGATGTGGCATTTATGAGCCACTTGGATCGGTTGCTATAAATCTGTGTGAAGCTAGTGGTGTGACGTGAACCCCACATCTCGCTGCATGGTGGAGAGGAGGGAAAGGTAATGCAAGCATGGCGTTTGGTGACAAAAGTCTTGTGAAGTGTTCTGTGATTTCCGCTGGCCTCCTGGGATGTTCTCTTCTTGTGGCGTTTCACTGGAAAAGTCGGCACATGTGGATTTCTCCTCGGCAACATCCATAAACCTATGCAGGATTTCTATTCTTCCAATACACAGAAGATCCCCCCACCTCCCTTTAAGCTATGTTACCCCTCTTTTCACCAGCATCTTTACTACTCAGTGGTCACATTTTCCTGAACTGTGACAAAAACATTTTCTATTTTTTGAAAAGAAAGTAAAATGTATTCAACCAGGATTTAGTATTTATGACAGCTAACACAGCAATGCAGTCATTTTTTACAGCACTATACTCCACTTAAGGAAATAATTTATATGCAAACAGTTTCCACTTGAAGCAGTTACGTGTCCTCTGAATGTGATTAGTGCCATTTAACTGGAGTGTGTGTGTTGTACACAAGCTACCTCTCTTATCAAGGGGGAGAACTTTTTTTTCCAAAAATAATTTTAATTAAATATTTTTCATGTGACACACATTGGTCCAGTGCTTTATTCCTCTAGATATGTGGTTCTTCTCATCCTTCCTTATGCCATGACCCCATAATACACTTCCTCATGTTGTGGTGACCCCCAACCATAAAATTATTTTCATTACTGCTTCATTACTGTTAAGAATCGTAGTGTAAATATCTGATACGCAGGATGTGTTTTCATGCACTGGACCAAAATTTGGCAAAAAATACCCAATATAGCCAAATTTGAATACTGGTGGGGTTGGCGGGGGGTTGATTTTGTCAGTTGGGAGATGTAGTTGCTGGGATTTATAGTTCATCTACAATCAAAGAGCATTCTGAACTCCACCAACTATGGAATTGAACCAAACTTGGCACACAGAACTCCATGACCAGCAGAAAATACTGGAAGGGTTTGGTGGGCACTGACATTGAGTTTGGGAGTTGTAGTTCACCTACATCCAGAGAGCACTGTGGACTCAAACAATGATGGATCTGGACCAAATTTGGCACGGATACTCAATATGCCCAAACGTGAACACTGGTGGAGTTTGAGGAAAATAGACTGGACATTTGGGAGTTGTAGTTGCCTGGATTTATAGTTCACCTACAACAAAAGAGCATTCTGAACCTCACCAATAGAATTGGGCCAAATTTCCCACACAGAGTTTTCTGATGGTTTTTGGTGACCCCTCTGACACCCCCTTGCGACATTTCCAGGGGTCCCGACCCCCAGGTTGAGAAATGCTGCTCTAGATAGCTGCCCATCAAAAGCCCAGAACCATTCTAGAGCAAGGGTAACTCTGGAAGGTTTTCAGAATGGGTGCATTCACTTAATCCATTCAGGAGATGTCTTTGTGATGGCTTTTCCAGCTGCAAGGTTTAACACATGCAATGAACTCTATTGACAGTGTCAGCTATAGAAAAATGTCAATATTTAGAGTGGTAAACCAGGCCCTGATGGTACCTCATTAAATGGCTTTGTTATTGTAAATGTTCCACCCCAAATGAAGACCAAACCAGTACCAAACCTTGGGGCAGCTATCCAAAACTGAGCATGTAAGTCAGACTTTGGGTTGCTAGTGAAAATGTCAGCTGTTGTAACAGTGCTGAACTCTTATTTAAATACAGAATTTGTATCTTTTCTGCAATAAACAACCACACATAAAGACATAATTATCCCAGCTAGAGCAACATGTGTGGCCAGAAGAGAGATTGTGGGCAACCATTACAGAGAACACTCCCGTCTGGCTTCTGTCTGGTGGACAGCCAGACAGGCAGAGCTCAGGAGCTTCAATGCGTGGATGAGGCACTGGTGTCGAGAGGAAGGATTTAGATTTGTTAGGAACTGGGGAACATTTTCAGGAAAGCCAGACCTGTACAAAAGGGACGGGTTCCACTTGAACGAAAATGCTGGCGATTAATATTAAAAAGATTTCAAAGCAGCTTTTAAACTGATTCCTAGGGGAAAGTCGACAGGAGCTGGGCAGCTTCCGGTTCGAGAGGGTGAAATGCCAAGTATGGAGGACGAAATCCACACACAAATGGCTGAGTCAACAGAAAAGATAGATAGTAGTAGTCGAGAGGTAGGACATGGTAGGCCTTCTACAAATTCTCACAAACAGCCAAAGTTGAAAGTGCACCAGAGAAATAAATATAAATGTCTGTACGCAAACGCTAGAAGCCTTCGAACAAAAATAGGGGAGTTGGAATATTTGGCAAAAGAAAAAAATATTGATATTATTGGCATAACAGAAACCTGGTGGACGGAGGAAAACAAATGGGACACAAAGATTCCAGGTTATAAACTGTACAGAAAAGACAGGAGAGGGAAAAATGGTGGCGGTGTGGCCCTGTACATAAACGAAGAGCTAGAATCTCATGAATTAGAACTTCAAGAAATTTCAAACTCACCTACAAAAACATTGTGGATAAAAGTCCCAGGACAAAAAACTAATCTAGCACTAGGGATCTGCTATCTGGAAAATGAAGTTAAACAGGCCTCAAAAAGAAATGCATTAGTCATAATGGGGGACTTCAACTATCCCCAAATAGATTGGCCAAATTCTTGTTCTACGCATGAAAGAGAGACAAGGTTCCTCGACATGCTAGCTGATTATTCCCTTGAGCAGATGGTCATGGAACCAACCAGGGAAAAGGGATCCTGGACTTGGTGCTAACTAATGAACAAGATCTCGTTCAAGATGTCCTTGTAGCTGAGCCCATAGGTACCAGTGACCATAACACAATAACCTTCAACGTAAGTTTGGATAGCAAACTGTCAGTGAAAACTAACACGGAGACATTAAACTTTCACAAAGGGAATTTCACCAAAATGAGAAAAAAATGTAAAGAACAAACTAAAAGGAGCAGTAAAAAATCAAATCCCTCCAGAATGCTTGGAAACTGTTTAAAAATACCTTAAAACAGGCCGAACTAAAATGCATTCCAATAAAAAGAAAGAGGCATGGAAAGTCCAAAAGGACACCAGTATGGCTTACAAATGAATTAAAGATGTGATTGGAAAGAAGAAAAACTCATTTAAGAAATGGAAGGCTCTTCCTACCGAGGAGAACAGAAAGGAACACAAGCTCTGGCAAACTAAATGCAAAGCAACCGTCAGGAAAGCCAAGAGAGATTTTGAGGCACACATAGCAAAGAATATTTAAAAATAACAAAAACTTCTTTAAGTACATCAGAAGCAGGAACCCAACTAGAAAAGCAGTTGGGCCACTCGACGACAATGGCCAGAAAGGGAAAATCAGTGAAGACAAAGAGATTGCTGAGCGGCTAAATGACTTCTTTGCCTCCGTTTTCACACAGGAGGACAGACAACATATGCCTGCAGCTGAGTCAGTTTTTTCAGGGAGGGAATTAAAAGAATTAAAACAGATAGAGATAAACAAGGAGGATGTTCTCACATGCCTTACTAAACTAAATGTCAACAAATCACCAGGCCCAGACGGCATCCACCCCAGAGTTCTTAAGGAACTCAAGTGTGACATTGCTGAACTTCTAGCTAAGATATATAACCATTCTCTAAGATCAGGCACTGTACCCGAGGACTGGAGGGAGGCAAATGTAACACCGATCTTCAAGAAAGGATCCAGAGGTGATCCAGGAAATTATAGACCAGTCAGTTTAACCTCAGTTCCAGGCAAAATGATGGAAACCATTATTAAAGAAAAAATTACTAGGCACATAGAAGAACAGGCATTGCTGAAAGAAAATCAACATGGTTTCTGCAAAGGCAAATCATGTCTTACTAACTTGTTAGAATTCTTTGAGGGTGTAAATAAACACATAGATAAAGGGGACCCAATTGATATTGTTTACCTTGACTTTCAAAAGGCTTTTGACAAAGTCCCTCACCAAAGGCTCCTAAAAAAGCTCTTCAGCCATGGAATCAGAGGACAGGTCTTGTCCTGGATTGGAACCTGGCTAAACTGTAGGAAACAAAGGGTGGTAATAAATGGACATTTCTCTGGGTGGAAAGAGGTGAGAAGTGGCGTACCCCAAGGTTCAGTTTTGGGTCCGTTACTTTTTAATTTATTCATTAATGATCTGGATGTAGGAGTGAATTCTGAGGTAGCAAAGTTTGCAGACACTAAATTGTTCAGGGTAGTTAAAAATGAAACTGATTGTAAAGAGTTCCAGAAAGATCTCTCCAAATTGAGTGAATGAGCAACAAAGTGGCAAATGCATTTTAACCTAAACAAGTGTAAAGTCATGCACATCGGGGCAAAGAACCCCAACTACACCTACCAATTGATGGGGTCAAAGCTTTCCGAGACAAACCAGGAAAGGGATCTTGGGGTTTTGGTGGACAGCTCAATGAAGATGTCAACCCAGTGCGCAGCAGCAGTGAAAAAAGCAAATTCTATGCTAGGCATGATCAGAAAGGGAATCGAAAATAGGTCAGCAAATGTTGTTTTACCTCTCTACAAATCTATGGTAAGGCCACATTTGGAGTACTGTGTACAATTCTGGTCTCCGCACCTTAAGAAGGATATAACGGAACTGGAAAAGGTACAGAAAAGGGCAACAAGAATGATCCAAGGGATGGAGCGGCTCCCTTATGAAATCAGGTTGCAACGCCTTGGTCTTTTATTTATTTATTTATTATTTATTAGGTTCGATTTGATATACCGCTCTCTCTGGAGCCCAGAGCGGTTCACAAAAATAGCGAAACAAACATCAACACATAAAAGCATTAAAATACATTAAAATACATTAAAATACATTAAAACAATTCCAATCCCCCGACTGAACAAATTGCAGACCAGGCTGCAGTTCAGTGGCAGGCTAGCAGCAGGATAACGGGTGCGGTAGCCTTGAAAGACGGCGTCTAAGAGGTGACTTGATCGAAGTGTATAAAATCATGCATGGGATAGAAAAGGTGAATAAAGAAAAATTATTTTCTTTGTCACAAAACACTAGGACTAGAGGGCACTCCCTGAAGCTCCAAGGTAGGAAAATTAGGACTAATAAAGGGAAATATTTCTTCACCCAGAGGGTCATTGGGTTATGGAATTTACTTCCAGAAGAGGTTGTGACAGCTGTCAGCCTGAACAACTTCAAGGCAGGATTAGACAGATTCATGGATACCAAGTGTATCGGTAGTTACTGAAAACTACCACCTCGGAGTTGGTTGAGGTAGGCAGGATTTCCCTGGGTACTGGTTGTGGGGGGTCAGGAGCAGGTCAGGGTTTTGCCCTCCCTTCTGCTCGAGATCCCCGTGTACAACTGGTGGGCCACTGTGTGATACAGAATGCTGGACTAGATGGGCTGAGGTCCGATTCAGCATGGCTCTTCTTATGTTCTTATGTCTGGTGGTCAGGTAGCAAGGCGAGGAGGAGCACAGGGAGGAAACTGCTTATGCTCCCAGATTGTAGCCAGCTCCCAAAAACGGTCTTGGAAATCCAAGTATTCACACAAAACAGCATAATTGGCACCCCCAAAACTCCATCTCAGACTCATCCCTGGCACAGAAATTGTGACTTCTGTTCTTTCATTTATCAAAAGAGTTCCAGATTTCCTCTGTGCCATGCTTCCTAAGTCAATAAGAAGTCTTTCACACTACATGCTTATAGCACTACAGGTGCATCTACACCAGGCATGGAAAACTTTCTAACTTGGGGGCTGTATGGTGGGCCGGAGTGGGGTGGGTGGGCTGAGAGGGAGGGGTTTTTCCTCAAGCCCCATCCCTGCCCTTTCCTCCTCTTCCTCTTCTCTTTCAGAGGCAGAAAGTGAAGGAAAGACAGGAAATGTTTGGATCCCAAAAGGGATAGCCTTTGTCAGGATGAGATGGTAGACAGGAGAGTAAAAGTGTGTGCATTATACCCCCATATTGTCTACTCCTGATATAGAATCCTAGAGCTGGAAGAGACCCCCAAGGGCCATCCAGTCCTTTGCCCTGCTATGCAGGAAGGCACAATCAAAGCACTCCCAATAGACAGCCTCTGCAGAAAAGCCCCCAGAGAAGGAGACTCCACCACACTCCAAGGCAGCCTAAGCCGCTCTCCAACAGCTCTTACTCTCAGGAAGTTCTTCCTAATCTTTTCAGTCAAATCTCTTTCCCTGCCATTTGAACCCATTGCTCCTTTGTGCTCTGGTATCTAGAGCAGCAGAAAGTCACCCCCCCCACCAATTGGACATCCTTTTAAATCTTGAAACATGATTCACATGTTCTCTTCTCCCAGCTAAACATCCCACAGGAGGAAGGGAAAACAGAAGGGAGGGAGGGATGAAAGCGAGAAGGAATGAAAAACAAAAGGGAAGGAAGGAAAGAGAAAGAAAGAGAGGGAAGGAGGGAGGAAAGAAGGCAGGAAGGACAAAAGGGTGGAAGGAGAAAGGGAGGGAGAAAGAGGGAGCTAAGGAAGGAAGAGAGGGAAGAAGAAAAGAGAAGGAATGATAGGATAGAATAGGATGGTGAGAGAGAAGAGGACCTGAGAAAAGAGCCCAAGGGGCTGCATCTGACCTCTGGGCCTGGGTTTGTCTATACCTGATCTACACTGTAGGAGTAATGCATTTTGGCACAATTTTAACTGCCATGGCTTATGGAAGTTGTAGTTTTCCAAGGTCTTCAACCTTCTCTGCCAAACAAAACTGGTACCTCACCAAACTACAAATTCTATGATTCCATGACATTGAGCTGTGGGTAGCTAAATGGTGTCAAAGTACATTAATTCTACAATGTATTTGTACTCTAACTACTATGGCTCTGTCCTATGGAATCATGGGATTTGTAGTTTAGAAGTGGACATTTAGAATTCACAAACAGAGCCAAAATACTCAACAAACATGCAAATTCCTGGATTCCATTGGATCCTGTATGATGCAGCTATAGAAGTTAAAGTAGAATCATAGCACTATAACGATGTGGTATGAAATGGTTCTCAAATCAGCAATGAGCATTTCCTGGGTAAAGAATCAACAATTATTTTATTTGTTGCTGGAGAAAGAACTAAAATATATTTATTTATTTCATTTATTTATTTCAAACATTTATACCCCGCCCTTCTCAATCCCCGAAGGGGGACTCAGGGCGGCTTACAGCTGGCACAATTCGATGCCACTACAAACAAAATAATACATACAGTAGTTACATATGAATGATACATTAAATTAGTTTAAAATTAGTTCAAAATAAAAAGTACATTAATAAAAAGTACAATAATACTGGCTGTCAAAATATGCCAAACAGCTTCTGCTGTTGGAGGCAAAATCAGCTTAATGGGGTGTGACTTTCCAGCTGTCTAAATACACTTCATGCAGCAGATTTAATTAGCACTATCACAGTGCATTAATAACCATAGAGTCATGATCATCTAGTCTGATGCCTACCTTGGGATTTCTCAGTGGAGATCTGACTTCAGAGAGTGGTGGAACGGGCTTAACTTGATTATATGCCCTGCCATGCTAAGCTGGCACAAGCAAGCTGTTCCTCAAAGCACAGGACAAAGGAACAAACTGGGTGAGCACTGACATGTGCTTTAAGACATAAATCCAACCCAGGAAAGTTTAGAAGAGGTGACTTCATAGACAGCATTTAAATCATGCAGGAAAACCTTGATGTGATGGGAGGGGAGGGATCTGGAGCAATCCACATTTACTAACCTTTTGAAGCAAAAGTCAGTCAGTCTGGACTTCATATTTATTTATTTATTTATTATTTCAATTTGTATACCGTCCTTTCCAGCATGGCTCAGGGCGGTTTACAGCACATAAAATCACAACAAATCACAATATCACTTCCTGCAGAGTTTGAAGAAGCATCAAGTGTGTCATGAGGGGCAATCTCTTGAGGGTCAATATCAATTGTCATGGCTTGAAGATGTGGACAATATTCTTTAATCTTTTTTTCCTACCACAAATAAGCTTGACAGAACTGGAATGACCCAGTGGTTCCAGCCCATGGAGAAGGCTTCACTACGTCAAGGGGAGATGATTAAAGGAGGCTCCCTGCTGCTCTAAGAACACGGGGTAGCTCTGCCACATCTTGCCACTCAACACACATTTTCCATGCCATTACCCAGCAGTTTTGTGATGCTGTGACGTGGACTGAATTGTGTGCCTCTGTGTCTACTTAATGGTTGCCCTCATTTCCACCTAAATGTGGAAGGATGCCACATCAAATCAGGGGGGAAAACATTTCCCTAGATGCCCCCGTGCCTCTGATGATGCCGGCTGCAGAATACATTCCTTCATAAGCAGCTCTCTGTTTTGAAAGTAGACAGATTCAGAATGGAATGGCTTGAACATGAACTAGGATGGAGTCCAGATCTTAGTCCCATAATGAGCAAGGCTGCTCTGGCTTGCTCTCAGATCCTGATTTGAAATGGACTGATTTTAAAAACATGCAGAGCTTTAACTAATGAATAGTAATGTTTTTTCTCTTACTACTTCCACTTTTACCATGAAATCATAAAATTGAAGAGATGAGAGGAAGGACAAATGTCGCCTGGCCCACCTTAATCAACACAGGAATTTATTGCTAAGGCATATCTGACAGATCTCAATTGTGTTGAAGAAACTCAAAGCCGTCCATCCTTTTTCCCCACTTTCTTTCTTTCTTTCTTTCTTTCTTTCTTTCTTTCTTTCTTTCGGGGCAGCCCATTCCACTTTTCAAGACCTCATTCCATCAGGTGTTGTGACTGAGCCTTCAGCTACTACTACCAGTAGTATTGGGGAAGATGCTGGCTCAATACCATCAAGCAAGGGTATGGACTGGGGTGTGGCTCTGGGTGATCAGGACTCTGCAGCTGGAAGGGAAAGGGCTGCTAGTGATTCTAGTGTGGAAGAACTGGAACAGAGGAAAAGAATTCGGCAAATACTTAGAGCACCTTCTGATTCAGACACTTTCCAGGGTTTTTTTGGGGAAGAAGAAATGGGTTCAGAGGAAAGTGATACGGAGTTAGATCCAACGTTGGTGCAGGAAGTAAGGGATGTATGTAACGAAGAATCTACTTCGGACTCGTTTTTTGGGTTTGATAGTGATTTATTCTGGCCTTCTGGGGATTCAGAAACAGAGTGGGACTCTTTAAGCACACAATAGCGTTGGCAAGAGTGGAGACAAACACAGAGCACTGCAGCTGTAGGAAATACAGCAGCTGGGGACTCTTCAGAAGACAGCGATGTGTAAGTGCTATATAAGAAATGAGTTTTGGGAGCTGCCTTTACGGCGGTCAAAGAGTTGATGTCTGGTTCTTGTCTCTGACTATCTTGTGTTCCTGATATCCAAGTACCTTGTTCCAGTTTTCCTGATACTCATGAGTTATGGGCTATTTCTCCACTTTGTTCCTGGGGTGAGCTGCTATGGCAGCTCTAGCTGATGTTTGGGCAAAGGTGGGGGGGTTTTGGAATTCATGTATGCTTTTCTGTTTAGTTATCTGCCGTGTGTCCCAGAGGTGGGGCTTGGTCTCCGCTGAGTTTACGTGAGTTCCTGCTACAGAACCTGGTATTGTATGAAATGGAGGGAGGCTGGCATTGTATTTTATGGGGGCTATGATTTGTGCTATTCATGTATACTCCGCTCCTGATTGCCTCAGACGATCTCCTTTTCTTCTGGCTTTCTCTGGCTTTGGACTCCTGGACCGGATTTGACACTACTCTACTTGACTCTCCCTATGTACATCGCAGACGGACGTCTACTGTTTGTTTTGGGGTGTTTTGTTGTTTTTCCCTGAGATTTTTGGGGGTTTTAAAGCTGAGTTGGCTACTTTTTTGTTCGTCCTTTCTCCAGTGGTTGTTCAATAAACTTTTTGATATCCCCTTTTACTCCTGGGCTTGGCTTCTTGGTCACTGCATCACAACATCAGGAACTTTCTCTTGATGTTTATTTGGAATATACTTGTCTGCAATTTGAATGTGTTTATTTGGATCCTAGGAGACATCTGCACTGTACAATTAATGCAGTTTGATTCCACTTTAATGCTATGGAATCATCGGAGTTGTAATTTGATGAGACGTCTCACTCTTTGGCAGAGAAGGTTAAAGATTTTGTCAAACTATGACTCCCATAGTTGCACTAGTATTACAGTGAAGGTGCACCCTGAGTTTCTGGAGCAACAGAGACCAAGCTTGCGCCATCTTCCATGAAGCAGCTCTTCTGATAACTATCTTTTCAATCTTCTTGTCTCCGGGCTAAGCATATGCAACTGCCTCATCGGCGGGCTGAATTGTTTCACTAATTAGTTTTCTTATGGACATGTTCCAACTTCCCAATGCTCTTAAATTGTGGTGCACTGAACCACAAACAGTACTCCAGCTGATGTCTGATAACAACAAACTAGAATAGTATTACTGCCAGCACTCCACATTTGCAGATTTGACTTTTACAAACTTTTTCATTTCTGGATTAGATTAAAATGTTCTCTCTAGGTATCTGTAGGTCCTCAAGCGAAACTTATGGTCATCTTTGTCCAGAGATTGACAAAGGACCTAGAGATTCCAAAAGAAGTATTCTCCCAGGTTAAAAAAAAGCATTTTCATTTAGTTTTCCCACTTTTGAAGGTATCCTGCACCCTAACCCCAGTGAATGTGGAAGCGTCTATTTATTATTATTTACAGTATTTATACCCCGCCTTTCTCACCTGAAGGGGACTCGGAGCAGCTTACAGAACACATATACAGTAACATTAAATGCCGATTGTACAATTAACAAGGACAGATAACACAAAAACAGGTAAAGGCAGTTTTCCCATCATATTTCTGGCATTTATTTATTTATTTTACAGTATTTATATTTCGCCCTTCTCACCCCACAGGGGACTCAGGGTGGATTACAGTGTACATGGCAAACATTCAATGCCATAGACACACAACATATATAGACAGACAGAGGCTATTTAACATTCCAGCTTTTGACCACCAGGGGAACTGTCGCTTCCTCATTCTTTGCATACTTCCTGGAGATTTTTATGACCATATAAATCAGTTAAATTAGCCTCCCCACAAAGTGGTACCTAAATTTCCTACTTGACAGATGGAACTGTCTTTCGGGCTGCAAAGGTTGACAACAAGCTACACAATTTTGGTTGGGAGCTCACTCCAACCCGGGCTGGCTTCGAACTCATGACCTTTTGGTCAGTAGTGATCTTAATGCAGCTGACTCCCAACTAGCTGCGCCACAGTCCCAGTGCAATCTGGAAGATTGTGCTCGACTCCAACCATAAGGGATGTTGTCGTTCCATCTTCCATGCAAAGAGCTTTCCTCCAATCAATGTCCTTAAGGGCGCACTTATTACCTCCGCGCTAAAAGGGGTACCTATTTTATCTACTTGCATTTCTGCTTTCAACCTGCCAAGTGGGCAGATGAGCTGGGGCTAACAGCAGGTGCTCACCCCACCCTGGGCTTGAACTGCTGACCTTCTGATCGGCAGGATTTTTCGGCAGCACAGTGGTTTAGCTGTGCTGCTGTGCTAAGCCCAGTCCCTATGTAATGTGTCCTAATGTGGACAATATGTGTCTCCTCATGAAACCTTGAATTGCATCTGGTTTGTTGATGTTATTGTTGTGGTAGCCATATTACACTGCTGACTCATGTTTATTCAGACATTTATATGATTTTTAAAATACACCCAGCTGGCAAAGTAGATTTATTCATCCAATATTAATGCACCTCATTTTTCTTGCCTAAATGTCGCATCTTGCCTTTGTCCCCATTGAAATTCATTGTTAGTTTTAGCTCCTTTACCCAATCTGTTGTGGTCATCTTGAATCCATATTAGTTATGCCTCTCAGTTTGGCATCACTCAGAAATCTGGTGAGAATGCTCTCTGTTCCAGCATCCATGAACACTATTATAATCTCCTGTGAGACAAGGACAGAACCGTATGGCTTTATTTTATGAAATATATAGAATATAGAATTGTCTTCCACATAGAAGAAGTCAGCCGGAAGATTTCCCATGGGGAAAAATGGATCAAAATGTGAAACTAACACTGAAAACAATACCTATGGGTCAAATGTACAGAGACCTTGTAGCACCATTTGAAACTGAAAGAAGGATGTAGCCTAAGCACCGCTACAATCTCCACCTACAAATTCATGAGCTCTATCTACAAAAGCATATGCTACACATTTCTTTCCCACAGTCTCAAAGGTACATCAGGTCCCTTTGTTTACCGATAGGGACAAATACAGCTGCAGATTTGAATATTGGGTAAAGTGTGTACATTTCACCATGCTACATTCCTTTCCTTTCCATACTTCGGCAATTTTTAAAATGGTTCCCCCCCCCCCCCCAAACATATCTAGCCATTCGGCTTTGAGCATACATGATACTGGCCTGCACAGCTTTCCTCTACTGCAGTGCTGTCCAACATCTACCGGACCAGGGGCCTGATTGCTGGTCACTGATGACTTGGGGGGCCGAAGGGTCTGGCCCCGTCCCTGGCTCTGCCCCCCATACTCAATATGCCCAAATGTGAACACTGGTGGATTTGGGGGAAATAGACCTTGACATTTGGGAGTTGTAGTTGCTGGGATTAGTAGTTCGCCTACAATCAAAGAGCATTCTAAACCCCACCAATGATGGAATTAACCAATCTTGGCACACAGAACTTCCATGACCAACAGGAAATACTGGAAGGCTTTGGTGGGCATTGACCTTGAGTTGTGGAGTTGTAGTTCACCTCCATCCAGAGAGCACTGTGGACTCAAATAATGATGGATCTGGACCAAACTTGGCATGAATACTCAATATGCCCAAATGTGAACACAGATGGAGTTGTGGGAAAATAGACCTTGACATTTGAGAGTTACAGTTTCTGGGATTTATAGTTAACACACAATCAAAGAGCATCCTGAACTCTTGCAACAATGGAATTGAACCAAACTTGGGCATATTGAGCCTCATTACCAACAGAAAGTACTGAAAGGGTTTGCTTGGGAACTGACCTTGAGTTTTGGAGTTGTAGTTCACCTACATCCAGAGAGCACATGGTTGGATCAGGACCAAACTTGGCATGAATACTCAATATGCCCAAATATGAACAGGAGAAGGAAGGAAGGGGGGAAGAAGAGAAGGATGGAGGGAGGAAAGGGAGGAGGGAAAGTGAGAAGGAAGAAAATATAAAAGGGTGGCAGGAAAGAAAGAAAGGAAGGTGAAAGAGGGGCAAGGAGGGAGGGAGAGCAGTAGAAAGGAAGGATGAAAGGGTGGATGGATGGGTGGAAGGAAGGAGAAAGAGAGGAGGAAGAAGGGAGGGAGGAGGAAAGGGTGGATGGATGGATGGATGGAAAGAAGGTGAAAGAGAGGGAGGAAAGAAGAAAAGAGGAAAGAGTGGAAGGAAAGGAAGGAAGGAAGGTGAAAGAGAGGGAAGGGGGGAGGAAAGAAGGCCAGGCGGCAGTTGGGGCTCTTGAGGTGGCGGCGGAGGAGGCGGGAGCGCCGCCGCGAACTGTGCCAGGCCTCCGCGGCCGCGGCCAGGCCTCCGCGAACTGGGCCAGGCCTCCGCGCCAGGCCTCCGCGGCCAGGCCTCCGCGGCTGCAGCCAGGCCTTCGCTGCCGTGGCCAGGCCTCCGCCGCGAGTGCACCTGCGCCGGCGCAAGTGTGCCTGCGCCGGCGAGAGTGTGTCTGCACCGCGCCGAGCGTGACTGCGCCGGCGCGAGCGCCGATTGGCGGGGGAGGGGAGTAGGAGGGAGCCTGCTCCTCCTACCTGCCCCCGCCCAGCCCCGCCTCTCCGTGAAAAAAAATTAAAAAAATTAAAAAAATTAAAAACAGCTGATTTCTTTTTAAAAGGGTAGGGGGCCGTAGGGAAGGAACTGTGGGGCCGTATATGGCCCGCGGGCCGCCAGTTGGGCAGCCCTGCTCTACTGCAAATCACAAAGGAAATTATGGGTTTTTCTGGGCAGTTGTAGAATAATTGAGAAACCCAGTTTGAATTCCCTGTTAGCCTCATTGCCCTGTATTCTGCTGGAAGCAAAAGTGAAAGAAACATTCCCAAATGCAGAAATGAGTCAATAAATACATTTTAAAAGATCGTGAGATAACTTTCTGAGGGTCTGGAGCAGGGGTAGGGAACCTATGGCTCAGGAGCCAGATGTGGCTCTTTTCATGATTGCATCTGGCTCTCCAGAGCAGCCCGGGCCTCGGTTTCCCAGCATGCAGCGAGGAGTGACGCAAATCACCACCTCTTCCTCATCCACCGCTGCTCTCAAGGCCCTCTCCCCCTTTCTTTCTTTCCTTCTTTCCCTTCATTATTTTACTTTTTCCTCACTCCCTTTCTCCCCCACTCTTTCCTTTCCTCCCTTCCCATTTCCTTCTTTCTTTCCCCTTTTCTCTCTCCTGCTTTTCTTTTCTTTCTTTTTCATAGCCCATTCTTTTCTTTCTCCCTCTCTCCCTCCCTCCTTTATTTCTTCTGTCTTTCTTTTCCATTTCCTTCCGTCTTCTCTTCCTTCCTGAGCATACCTTTTGCAGAGCCTGGTCTGAAGTGTCCCGACATTATGCTGGGGGAATCCTTTTCTCATAGTATGTACGTAGATACTCACATTTGGTTGAATTCAGTCTTAAAATATATTATATATATTATATGGCTCTCACTGAAATACATTTCCAAATATTTTGTATTCATGGCTCTCTGAGTCAAAAGGTTCCCGACCCCCTGATCTGAGGATGTTCCTTCCCAGGCATATGGGGAATGCAGGAGGATGTTTCTTCCTCAGGATCCATTCTCGGTGAACCTCCACTAAGTAGAAAAGCAAACAACCCTTCCCCACACCACTGGTTTGGTCTGGCCAACATTTTGACCACTTACCAACATATAAATAATGAATGATTTGTTGGTATATGGTAGCTGTATTTTCACAAAGGAAGCAAAAACTGGGGAGCACCCAGAAACTGTCTCAAGATGCTTAAACAAAAAGCCCAATGTTGGCCATCTTCTGCATGCTCTTCAGAGTTTCTTCAAGAGCTCTATAGAATCCATACCTATTTAGAATCAACAGTTCTCTAGACCAGGGATTCACAAATGAATTATCAGACAAATGAACACAGGTGAATAAAAACTGAATGTTTTATTTTGTGGTTGACATATATACTGTATATTCAAAGACACATGAATGTACCTAGACTGAAGGGAAATGGACCATCGGATTTTACAAGAGTGAAAGGTTAACACTCTCTTTCAGGCCTCTAGGGGCCAAATATTTGGGGCTACTTCGCCTCTTTTTAAACAGATTTTTGCATCAATAGTATTCACTTCTCTGAGATCTGTTGAGAAATAATGCTGTCCCAAGAAATGACTTATCACATACACCAGAGAAAATGCGTCAAGTAGGCAACCTGTGGTTAAAGAAGGCTAGATGAGAACTGTAAGCATACTGGATACATGTCCAACCCATCTCACGCTTTTCCTCTTTTCTTTATCAAATATAATAACGTGTGTTTAACTTATTACATGGAGTCCTCAATGGTCCAATGGATTAAAGCCTTATGCCGGCAGGACT
Source organism: Anolis apletophallus (assembly GCA_030556195.1). Lineage (NCBI taxonomy): Eukaryota > Metazoa > Chordata > Lepidosauria > Squamata > Anolidae > Anolis > Anolis apletophallus. Next base: position 53,647,335 of record JARBWK010000001.1, read on the forward strand.
GCTGACAGAAAGGTTGGAGGTTCAAATCCAGGGAATGAGATGAGCTCCCATCTGTCAGCTCTAGCTTCCCATGCGGGGATATGAGAGAAGCCTCCCACAGGATGGTAAAACATCCGGGCGTCCCCTGGGCAACGTCCTTGCAGATGGCCAGTTCTCTCACACCAGAAGTGGCTTGCAGTTTTTCAAGTTACTCCCGACCTGAAAAAAAGCTTATTACACAGTCGATGGAGGAGTCCTCCCAATCCATCTGATATCCCTATGTCACTGTTGCCCCCTTTTAAAATTGGGGCAAATTTTGTGCAGCTATGCAACTCCGTGCCAACAGAGAAACCCAAAGATATATTTTCCATCTTCTAAAACTGAGCAGTTCCATTTTTTAAAAAAAGGAAATGATAAAGGTAACACGGAAAAAAATTAATTTGTTTAATCATGAACATTCATCGACTGCTAATGGAAGTGTAATACTGGATGTTTCAGCAAAGGAGAATCGAGCAGCTTGAAAAAAATCACCCGCCAAACAAAAGCTGAAAAAGAAGTCATCGGCACATAGGACAACCTGCAGACAGATGTAGCATCACATTTTAAAAATGTACCTTTGATGCGTGCTGAGAAATTAAAGACAAAGGGAGTCAATTGTTTTGTTTTACAAAAGGTACTGACGGCCGGTCCATTGCCTATGGACTACTTTCAAAATGGACTTTGTATCATGTGATAGGACCCATAGGAACCTTTAACCAAAGGGTGCCAGAGATGGGGTGTAAGACTGTGGATAAGGTCCTTAGTGAAGGAACACCTAATTTCTTCTTCCTAAAATTACAAAAGTGTTCCCCTTTTTCCTGCTACTACTATAAAACCATTTGAAAGCTTCCTTTTGAAGTTTAAAAAAATTAGATCCTAAATAGGCAGGAACAGGACAATGTACTAATGCTAAAATCATGCTATGTAACTATTTCATATTATGTATCTGCAGGTTGTCCTTTCATAATCTCATACACCCCCCTGAAGAAAGTATAGTGAGCCTTCACATGCCAAAACACATTTCTTTGGTGCATTTCCATCAACATGCTAGGCATGATCAGAAAGGGAATTGAAAATAGGTCAGCAAATGTTGTATTACCTCTCTACAAATCTATGGTAAGGCCACATTTGGAGTACTGTGTACAATTCTGGTCTCCGCACCTCAAGAAGGATATAACGGAACTGGAAAAGGTACAGAAAAGGGCAACAAGAATGATCCAAGGGATGGAGCGGCTCCCTTATGAAATCAGGTTGCAACGCCTTGGTCTTTTCAGCCTTGAAAGACGGCGTCTAAGAGGTGACTTGATCGAAGTGTATAAAATCATGCATGGGATAGAAAAGGTGAATAAAGAAAAATTATTTTCTTTGTCACAAAACACTAGGACTAGAGGGCACTCCCTGAAGCTCCAAGGTAGGAAAATTAGGGAAATATTTCTTCACCCAGAGGGTCATTGGGTTATGGAATTTACTTCCAGAAGAGGTTGTGACAGCTGTCAGCCTGAACAACTTCAAGGCAGGATTAGACAGATTCATGGATACCAAGTGTATCGGTAGTTACTGAAAAGGACATTCAAGTGCCACCTCGGAGTTGGTTGAGGTAGGCAGGATTTCCCTGGGTACTGGTTGTGGGGGGTCGGGAGCAGGTCAGGGTTTTGCCCTCCCTTCTGCTCGAGATCCCCGTGTACAACTGGTGGGCCACTGTGTGATACAGAATGCTGGACTAGATGGGCTGAGGTCCGATTCAGCATGGCTCTTCTTATGTTCTTAACATGGGATGCAAATTTGGATTCTGCAGCATGCGAGATGTGCAAAGTATTTTTTAAAATGATCTTTATTGCATTTTCCAATATTTAAAAAGAGAGACATATATTACATAAACACACGTACATGGGTAGAAAAGGGGAAGGTCGGGGTGGGGGAGAGTATCGGGGAGGAGTGGGGAAAAGTGGGGAAAGGAAAGCTGGTGAAAAGCGTAACATTACATAGGGGAAATAGGGGTTACAAAAAAAAGATCGAATTAATATCTGGTTTACAACTTGTGATGGCATTAAATATCTTCGTCTTCTATTTTTCAGAGTAGTTATTTCGTGCCTGTATATGGGTATAAAGAAACATCGACATAAAGATCAGTGATTTTAGTTACACCCAGACTGAGAGTTATCCCTGGGGTATGAAGCTCCACCTCTATGTACATTCTGTCATACCTTATAATCCTACTATCCGACCTCGCCGGTCGCTTATACATCTAAATTTTGACTACTCCCTTATTTAACTGCTAGTGGAAATATCGTTTCCCCCCGGAGTCACCAATTCAGTGTAAGATTGATCTTATGCTCCCTCATAAAGTAGCTTTGGACGGGAGACCAATCGGTCTTTTAGTTCCCTTCCCATCCGTACTTCTAATCTCTTGGGTCAACCATTCCATCTGGATCATTTCCATCAATTTATAAAGCCATTCCTCCTTCCTTGGTTCATCGGCGGATTTCCAGTATCTAGCATAAAGCAGCTTGGCCGCTGTGGTTGTAGCCAAGAATATTGTCTTTTCATTTATATTCCAGGTTGGGTCTAATATCCCTAGGAGAAGCGTCTCCGGTTTTCTCTCGATCTTTTTCGAGAGGATTTTGTCAACTTCTCTTGATTATTATATTCCAAAATTTTTGGGCCTTTGGGCATAACCACCATAGGTGGAAGAAGGTTCCACTCTGGGCTCCGCAGTTCCAACAATTTGTTTTGACATTTTGGTATATTTTTGCTAGTCTGTCTGGGGCCAAATACCATCTATATAGGACTTTAATCCAATTTTCTTTGAATTTATAACAGCTAGAGAAGTTGGTATTATTTTCCCAGACAGACTTCCATGTGCTCCACTTTATCTTAATACCTATATTACGAGACCATTTTTTCACATGGTCATCTAATTTGGTATCACTTGTTGACAGCAATTTGTATATCTTTCCTACTAATTTTTTATCAGGCCCTAAAAGAACCCTCTCCCACTCATGCTGGTCGCCCTCGAACCCCTTTTTTTAATCTAATTTGAATTTCTCGGTGATTTGCTGGTATGTAAACCAGCCCAACTCCCTACCCTCCCTGGCTAACTGCTCCTTGCTTTTCAGCATATAATTCAGCCCGTTCCAATATAACAACTCCTTATAGGTATACCATTTATTATCCTGAAGTTGTCTTAGGCGAAAAGCCTCCACTGGTGATAGCCATGTGGGGGTCTTAGAGTATAATTTGCTAAAATATTTGTTCCAAATTCTAATTAGCGGGTCTCTAATGTAGTGATTTTTAAATTTTTGATCTTTGGTTATTTTATTATAACCTAGATAACCATGGATCCCGAATTTGAGGTCATAGCCTTCTAAATTCATTAATCTATTGTCATCTAGCTTTATCCAGGCTGTGACCCATGCCAAACAGTTAGCCTCGAAATATCTCCTTAAATCTGGTACACCCAACCCACCGCTTTTTTTATTCGCTTGGAGTAATTTCATTCGTACTCTGGGTTTTTTCCCATTCCAGATAAATCTTGATAGGTCTCTCGTCCAGATATTAAATTGAGAGTCTTTTTTGATGATGGGAAGAGCTGCAAAGAGGAAGTTCATCCTGGGAAGGACCATCATCTTCACTGCCGCGATTTTACCAAGGAATAAGTTCAACTTGGTCCATTGGTTAAGGTCTCTTTTAATTTTTTCCCATAACCCATCATAATTATTTTTAAATAGGTGAGAATTCTTAGGAGTGATGTTTATCCCTAAGTATTTCACCTTCCTTGTTATTTTAATATCACTTCTCTTTTCTAGGTCTCGCTGTTCCGAGTCATTTAGGTTAATAGTCATCATTTGTGTTTTGGTTTTATTAATTTTGAATCCGGCCAAATTTCCAAATTCTTCTACCCTTCTCAGCCACTTTACTAAGAGGGCATTGGGATCTTCAACAATTAATACTAGGTCGTCTGCGAACGCCAGAGTTTTTATAGTCTCGCCTTTTATCCTAAGTCCTTTTAGAGATTCATCCATTCTTATTTCCTCAAGTAATACCTCTAGTATCCAAATGAAAAGCAGCGGAGATAGGGGACACCCTTGTCTAACCCCTTTTTGTATGTTGATCGGATTAGTCTTTGACCCATTGACTAGAATTCTTGCCTTTTGTTTAGTGTAAATAGCTTTTATTGTGTTTATGATGTTATAGCCGATATCGATTTCTTTTAATAAGTGTTCCATGTAGTCCCAATTTGTTCGGTCAAACGCCTTTTCGGCGTCTAAAAAAATCATTGCGACTTTTTTGTTTAAGTTTTGATTGTAATATTCAATAATATCAATAATGGTTCGTATGTTTGTCTTAAGATGCCTATCAGGCAAGAACCCGTTTTGGTCTTTATGGATTTTCTGTTTTAGGTAGTCTTTCAATCTCTCTGCCATTATGGAGGCAAAATTTTTATAATCTGCGTTGAGCAGTGAAATTGGTCTATAATTGTCGGGCTGGGTTAGATCTTTTCCTTTTTTGCCAATCAAGATTATATTCGATTCGCACCAGGACTCTGGTACTTTCCCCTGGGTCAACACTCCATTGAAAACCATTTTGAGGATATCCGCTATCTCCGCGCTGTGATCCTTATAAAACTCTGCGGTGAACCCGTCGGGTCCCGCCGCTTTTCCCCGTTTTGATCTTAAGATCGCCCTGAGTATCTCATCCTTTGTGATTTCTTGATTTAATCTTCTCCTCTCCTCCTCAGAGACTCTAGCCATCTTTTTATCACTAATATGAGCGACCAACTCCTCCACCCTGATGTCCTCCTTCAGATAGAGATTAGAGAAATAATGCTCCAGCATCTCTTTTATCTCTTGTTCTGATGTTGCTTCTTTTTGTTAATATTTTAGCTTATGGATCACATTTCTTTTCCTTTTCTCCTTTAGCTGCCATGCAAGAAGCCTGCCCGGTTTGTTTGCCTGTTCAAAGTATTTCTGATTCGTATACCTTAAATTCTTAGCGATTTTTTCCAGGTCAAAGAATTCCAGTTGTTTCTGTAAGAGTTTAAGCTCTTTCTGAACCTGTCGGTTTTTTGGGTTATTTTTTAATTTTTCTTCGGCCTTCTTTATTTTGTTAGAGTTTCGTTGTACTCTTTTTCTTTTTTTTCTTATGGATAGATTGGTGTTTCATGAAGAACCCCCTCATGAAGGCTTTACTAGCATCCCAAATTATGTTGTTATTATTATTATTTTTACAATTAATTTCAAAGAATTCTTTGACCGTTTGTTTACTTTTTTCTTTTAACTTGTCGCCTTTCATTAGTGCAACCGGGTACTTCCAAATATATTCGGTATTCCTGTCCGCTATATCTAGTTCCACCCCGCCGTGATCGGATACCTGGCGAGGATGGATTTTGGCGGATCTTATAATGCTCGCTAAATTCGTTGATACCAAAATATAATCTATTCGGGACCATGTTTGGTGTCTATCTGAATAAAAGGTATAGTCACGAGTTTTTGGGCAATGGTCCCTCCACACATCTACTATCCCGGTATTTTTGGTCATTTGGAAAAAAGATTTGGGCAATTTGCCATGCAGTCTCGGTCGTCCTTTTCTTAAATGGCTCCTATCTAGAGCAGGATCAATCACCCCGTTCATGTCCCCCATGACAATTAGGCTATCATACTCAACGTCTAACAGCTTATCTTCAAGGACCTTAAAGAAGTTGGTCTTGCTATCGTTCGGCGCATATACATTACATATTAGCCAAGATTGATTACCATTCCGGATTTTCACCCCAATATATCTGCCCTCTGCATCTTTAAATTCTATTTTTGGTTGCCATACAGTATCAATATACAGGGCGACCCCTTTTTTCTTTTCTTTAGCTGAAGCCTCAAATAGTTCTCCCAGATTTTCTTTCCTCAATAGGTGTGTCTCACTATTTTTAACATGTGTTTCTTGAATCACCACTATATTAGCTTTTCTTTTCTTTAAATAGTTAAACACTCTTTTCCGTTTCCCCCCATTGTTAAGTCCGTTAACATTAAGTGTAATGCACCTGAGGTGTTTCATTCTATGTCGGATGTCTTGCCCTCCTCAGTCCCTTCTTTATCGATTTCTTCCTCTCTTTCTTCTCTTTCTTCTCCTACTTCCTCCTCTCCACTCTCGAGTCCGATATCATTTTCTTCACTGTCGTTATCTTCCTTTTTATTAGGGTTGTATTCAAGGTCACCTCCGGAAGCTTCCTCTTCATGGACCAGTGTAGGTTCTTTTGGGGTATTCCAACGTTTGGGGTGGTTGCCCCCTCGAATGTCTCTTTGACTCCCGACTTGGCCGTCCTCCTTTAGCTCTTTCTCAAATCTCCTCAGGAATTCTTTAGCTTTGGTGATCGAGGTCAACCAGTATTTCCTGCCTTTGAAGGTGGCCATGACCCCCTCAATTTTTTCCCATCGGTATCGGATATCATTAGCCTTTAATATATCCGTTAAGAAAAAATAGTCTTTTCTCCGATCAAGAATTTCAATTGGAATTTCTTTCATAATTAGGACCGTCTTTCCCTTATACAATCCTTTTGTTTTCCTTTGCCATTTCAGAATATCGTCCCTTATACATTTTAAAGAGTATGTAGCGATGACATCTCTAGGTACTTTGTTTCTTTTGGCAAAGCTTGAGTTAAGTCGGAAAACTCTGTCGACTTTCCCTTCAATGTATGACACTGAGGCATTCAAGATCTTGGCTGATATGGCGATGATAATTTCCTTTAGGTGTTCTCCCTCCTCTTCCTCCACCCCTCTAAAGCGGAGTTGATGCTCTTTGACATCAAGGTCCATTCTCAGTTGTCTTTCTTGATAGGAGCTGACTTGATTTTCCAGTTCCTCTACTTTCCCGATCATATTTTTTTGTTTGTTTTTGAGCTCTGAGTTTTCCTTCTTGAGGTTTTCCATCTCCTCTTTCATAATTATCAGGCCGCTGTTCAGGTTTGCCATTTCTTCTTTCATATCCGTGAGGTCCCCTTTTAGTTCTGACTTCATCTCCTTCAGCTCTGATTTCAGATCTTTCCGGGAATCGAGATGTGCAAAGTATTGATGAGCTACATTTCCCAAACTTGGTAACTGGATGCACATGGAGGAGAAAGCCTTTCCTTTATTAGTCAAATTTCAAAAATACCTTCAGTAAGACAGTTGACATCTCTACGAGATACTTTGATGACGGCAGTTTCTTCACAAGTATTCTGCTACCAGCTTAATGTGAAGACAGCTACATCAAAATGATCAAAGATAGAACATCCAAATCCATCAGAAAAGAGCAAGGAGTCATCCATAAAGTCACTGTAAGGCAAGTGCCATCCATGTAGATGTTCACACCATTTGTTTGGCAAGGTGACTTCTACCATGTCTCAGGAGTGTCTACTCAGGGACTGTAGACAACTCTGAGAGGTTGTAGTCTCTGTATTGCACATTTTGAAAGTGGCCAAAAAGCACCAAGAGCTGCCCTTATTTATTTATTTATTTCTTCGACTTATACACCGCCACTCCCAACAGCTCGGGGCAGTTTACACAGGTAAAAGGAACACAGTATGGCAGCAATTTAAAAACAATACAGAATTAGCTATTACGAGCATGGCTCAAAAGCCTGCTGGAAGAGGAAGGTTTTGCAGGCTTTATGAAAAGGCATCAGATCCTGCAGCACCCAGATCTCAGGTGGGAAGGCATTCCACAATGCAGGGGCAATAACTGAAAATGTCTCCCGTCTGGTGGCATTCCGTCACACTAGGGACTTCCAGGAGATGTTGATCCTCAGAGTGAGGCAATCCCTTAGGTACACTGGCCCCAGACCATGCAAGGCCTTAAAAGTTAGAATTAGCACTTTGAAACTGATCCAGTGCTCAATCGGCAGCCAGTGCAGCCGCTGGAGTTATGTGGCCTCTCGCCGGCTCACCCGCGAGTAGCCGCGCCGCAGCGTTCTGCACTAGCCTGAGCTTCCGGGTCATCACCAAAGGCAGGCCAATGTAGAGAGCGTTACAGTAATCCAGCCTTATGTGCTAAAGAAATATACAAAATAGTTGCTTTAAAAATATTTTATTTTTTTTAGAAAATACAGCATTTAGTACAGTGTGCCCTGCCTTTCACATAATCACCAAATCCACATTGTCATCCAGCCCAGTCAGGAATGTGCATCTTGTACCTTCTCCAAACCTGCTGTTCATGAAAGTTTTGGGACACTGTTAGTGTAGAAAAGGACACTATGAGTGTGCAGCCGGTGTCTAGCTTATCGTGGTGGCAAGTGAAACTCAATGATAGAATGAAGGACTCCTTGTTTTCATAATCTTGTCAATTAGTCTTTCTGACACAACTGCTATCTATCTACAATCTGCTAGGGCTTTGTCTGGACTAAACATATCACAGCTTCCTCTGAGGATGTGCAAGAATTTCCTAATTTTGTTCGTTGATAATTCCATTGATTCAATGCTATAAGCCTAGGTCTCTTGCAACACCACATGAGGGCTACTACGAAATGGCCCGTCATCTATATAAAACCCAAACCATCTAGATCAAGTAAATTCCAAGTACGAATATGGTGAATGCTCCAGAAATTACCCTGGCCTTAGAACATTATGTGACCTTAGGACAGTCTAATTCAATAACTTCAAACCACTTAAGAGTGGGAAAGACGAGCTCTTCTGGTTTAGTACTAGGCAGAGAAAATTTTGATGCTAGATCGCTATATAATAGTCAGTTCAAATACAATCAAAATCAGTATTTCAGGATGGGGAGCTGTTTTCACAGGAAGACTGTGAATACTCAGATCTCCCACACTCCAAGTAACATTCCTTGATGTTTTTGTGACCTGTTCCTAATGCTCAGCAAATGTGCTTCTGGTGGTCCACAGAGTAACTGGGGGCAGGGAGGAATTTTCCATTCCCATTTTGATGGGGACTGGGGAAGAGTAGCCTGGGGACCAGGGTGTCTTTACGGAGCTGTCAGATCACTGATCATCCTGTAAGGCTGGTTTTAAACAGTGGCACCTGGTTGATCTGCCACAAAAGGCAACCAACCAGATATTATCTGCAAGGCATAATACAGGCACCAGTGATGGACACAGATATAGGTGGAGACAAAAGATGGAGAGGACAAACAGCAGTCCTGTAATCTCTCTGAAAGACTGAGATTTGGCTCTTGGGGGCAGGTCACTGAAAAGGAAAGGACGAAACAAGAAGGGTGGTGCTGAGATGCAGAGGCTAAATATCATCTCTCTCCTTCATGGAAGTTTTGGCAGGTCCTTAAATTACAACTGATCATGAAGCTGATGTACTCATGGGAAGATGAGACCAACATCATGTTCTGTTTTCATACAACAAAAAGAAATGATTTAGACCAGTTTGACAGCATTCGAACCCTCAATTGAAAAAGAGAAACAGTTTAGAGTCTGTATCCTACGTAATTTCTTTTGGATTGTGTATGTGGCTTCAAATACCTATGGACTTACATGATGCCATCTATTTCATATGGCCTTGTATTGTTGAAGGCTTTCATGGCCAGAATGACTGGGTTGTTGTAGGTTTTCGGTCTGTATGGCCATGTTCTAGAAGCATTCTCTCCTGATGTTTTGCCTGCATCTATGGCAGGCGAAATGTCAGGAGAGAATGCTTCTAGTACATGGCCATACAGCCCGAAAAACTTGCAACAACTCATATGGCTTTCTTAAGCAAGTAATAAATGGTTTTAGCACTTCTTTCCTCTGAAATATAGCCTACAGGACCTGACATTCATTAGTGGTCTTCTATCCAAGCACTAATCAGAGTTGACCCTGCTTAGCTTCCAAGGTGAGATGGAGATAAGGTACTGTGATCCAAATCAGATTGTCATGTTAGAGGCAGGCCAACAGTGATTATTACAGAAACACTCACAAACAGGAGTGGGAAACTTTGTAATCCAACCATACCAGCCAGGTATGGTTGGATTACAAGCCCCGTAAGACTGAACCAGCATAGCCAACAATAAGGGATCATAGGAGTTGTAAACCAAGTTTCTCCTCCTTGCTTTGAATTAACAGAGTAATGTTGTTAATAGGGAGAAGAATATGAACCAGGAGATTTTGAAAGTGACTGCAACTAAAACACACAGCATCACTACTGTCATAGCTCATAGATTGTTTCATTATGCCTATTTGAATCTCAACTTCAAGAACCATGCTGATTAGAGTCAAATTTGGACTGTACTGTTCTCTCCATGCACCAAACACTGGAACCAAGAACGGACAATTTCAAAAGCATGATGAAGAAAGTCTGAAATAAACCACTCGAAATAGTCAAATAAGGTAAGTATGCAATCTCAGAATCTGAGAAATCTGAAACTTACATTTCTGATTTGTCTGTTTTTAGAATGGTCTACTGCATAATTATTTGAACCTGATTTTGGAAGTTATTTCTTTAAGACTAAAACTCCTCGAGTCTCCAAGGATTCTGGAAGTTATTGCTCGCTCTCATACATTCTCCAATCTCTATTGCTCTTGTTTTAATCCTGTTTTAAGTTCACTTTAGAGCAGTGGTTCTCAACCTGTGGAGTCCCCAGATGTTTTGGCTTTCAGCTCCCAGAAATCCTAACAGCTGGTAAACTGGCTGGGATTTCTGGGAGTTGTAGGCCAAAAACACAGTACCTTATCTCCATCTCACCTTGGAAGCTAAGAGGGTCAACTCTGATTAGTGCTTGGATAGAACCACTAATGAATGTCAGGTCCTGTAGGCTAAATTTAGAAAAGGACTTGAAGACATTTGACAACAAAAAGCCATTTTGTTGCAAGTTTTTCGGGGACCCACAGGTTGAGAACCACTGATGTAGAGTCTCCATAAATGTAGAAGGACTTGAAGACATGTGACAACAAAAACATTTTTTAAAGATCCAGGGGCAGATGAGCTAAAAGACTTCAAAGCAATTTTGTTCCAGCAAGGCTTTTGCATGAGATAAAAACCCCAGAATAAAAACCCCAGAAAATTAAGAAGAATTAAGAAGCTCTCCAATGGGTCATAAGTTGAATTTTAATCAAGCACAATTGATTGCATGACCCATCCAGAAATAACACATTTATCTCACTGATTTTCAGGTGTTCCTAAATTAAATTAAAATTTGTGGCCAGAGCCTTGTGGGAGCTTGGGTCAGTACGTACTACTTTGTTTGCCTTCAGAGCTGACCGACTGCTTCCCCTATTTTGGAACATGAGTAAAATTTTCATTGTGGAAGCCACCCCCTTCCTTCCACCTGCCTGAAAAGGATTTACAACAACCATTTCCAGTAAACAACATCTATCTTAGGGAAGGAACCACCCTGTGGGCAAAGTAGACTCCACATGGAACACAGCCCAATCAGTGATCAGTGATCTGTGAAAGTGCCAGCACTCCCTTGGCTGGGCAAAGCTCTATTGTAGAGCTACAATATATGTACCGTTATGCACAGGCATCAGTGCAGTGCTGGAATGACAGAAAATATGGCTGTGTGTAGTGACCGACACCTGTACAAACATCTTGGTGGGCCAAGGAACCAGATGGCTTTACAGTGTTCACAGAAAGTCCCCACTGGAGGCACTAATTGGAACCATCTAGCTTGAACAGCCTGTTCAGGCCCACATTTTCTCAGTAAAGTCAGAAAAAAATCTCAGGATGTTCATGGAATATCAGGCTGAAAGTTGGTAGGGCCATTGTGGTTTGCCAACTTTCTTTATACAAATGGTTGTGAAAAAGGTGTATTAGGGATGATATGAAAATGACTGGAGCCTTGATCTTTGTTAAGTCTAAGAGATGGCAATAGGACAGAGATTGACACTTGTTCCTAAGCAACCCTTGCCTTCTCTTCTTGTGTGACTATGACACCAACTGAGCCATCCAAGCAAAGCATGGGTTAGGAGGGGTATCACACCAGAATTAACTAACTGCAATGCATAGCTTTATAAAAAGGAGTAAGTGGGAAAACCGGACAACTTCTTTAACAAGCAATCTTGGCTCCTTCTAGGAATTGGTGGTGATAGTTCATAATTTTGCCATAAACAAGGCTAGACAGGAAGCACTGAAAGGGGATGTTAAGACAATTCACCAATGAAATGAATGCAGTTCTCAGGAATCCATCAAGGGAGGGAGCAGCAATATTGCACCCAAACAAGACACTTCTTTCTTTCTGAAAAAACCCACTACCCTCTGCAGTCCCTTCTCCAGAAAATCCACAGGCTTCAGATAAACAAAACAGAACACAATTAAAAGTGCAAGGAAGGTAGAAATAGAGCTGCCACATTCATATCTGGAACATATTCTCTCTAATTAAGTCTCAACAGCATATGAGTTCCAAGCAAACAAACCTGTCTCAGCAAGGGAATGGAATTAATGGTAGTGGGATACCAAAGAGCACACATAATGTTGTGATGTTTCCCCTCTATTTTTCCTGTGATTGAGAAGGAGCAACCCAAGACATAAAAGAATATGTGTGGGATTTACAGACAGGAAGGGAGGGAGGGAGGGAGGGAGGGAGGGAAGGAAGGGAGGAAGGGAGGAAGGAAGGAAGGAAGGAAGGAAGGAAGGAAGGAAGGAAGGTGGTGATTGGTTCTTGCTCTTCACATGTAAGCAACTCTCTCAGACAAATAAAAATTTGCAGTACAGATTCCAAGCAAGCCAGGTCACAATGTAATTTCAAACTAGAACAATTAGGGTTCCCCTTCCTACACACCCTCCCCCAGAATGTACACAACAACAGGGCAAAGGGGAAGAGAAGACACGGCAGCTCTCCCTCTCCCTCTTTCGCCCCCACATTTTGCCCCAGCTCCATGAAATCAGATGGACAGGACCCTGAAAGAAGAGGTGGAGGGGAAAAGGCTCTAGAGTTCAATGGACAGGCTCAGACGACAAGGTTGGTTGGAGCTGCAACTCTGGAAGCTGGTAGAAACTTCACAGCCCACTTTCCTGACCCCTGTCCTTCTGTCCATTGGGATTTAACTTTCTTCGCCATTCTCGCCTGGTCCTTTGATAAGTCGCTTCTGTCCTCTTTTCCCCACAGGCCCCTTGGGCTTGGCAAAGGCTTGCTTGAAAGCGTGCTGCTTGGGGTGGACTTCATCATACAAGAATTCTGCTGTCAGCTCAGCTCCATCATCGATTTCAATCTAGGATCAAGAAAGGAGTGAAACACAGTCACGGAGACATCTGGGCAGCAAAGGGTGAGAACTCTACTTTAGAACTTCTGCCTGGGACCAGCCTCTCCAAACATATTGGGCGTGCCCCCCAGCTGTGCAATCTCACTTGAATCGGCCGGCAAAGAGGAGGTGAAAAGGAGGGCAGGAGACTTTTGCTCCTCCAGAGTGGATGATGCAGCCTACAGACCAACTCTTCTCAGTGGCAGCTACACCTTGCTGCCTCACCCCCCCCCCCTCCAAACCATCCTCAGTTTACTGGCAAGTGATAGCTCACACCTGAGTTATGACACCACAGCCGATAAAATCTATGTTCCTCTGGACTTTTACCAAACTGATCATTAGCCTACTGCCATCATCAGATAAACTCTCCCCCTGCCCGCCTCAAGGACTTCATATCACATTTACCATCCCCCCAAAAGGCCCAGGATGTTTTTTACCCTACCCATTTTGCATTCAACCTGTACCTAAAGAACTTTGTGTCTTGTGGGATTGAGGAGGAGCAGGTATAATCTTGTGGGATTGAGGGTATAATAAGAAGGCCTGAAACACTATGGAGAAAGAGAGATGGGAAGTGGAGTGGGGGGAGAAGGGGTCTATGTTGATAATTGCAGCAATAATATGTTTCATGCTTATGTCTATGTTTGATGTTTTTACAGTTTAAATGGTTTTAATCTACAGTTATATGTTATTTGTTTACATATGTGATATTTTATATATATGTGAGGCATAGAATTTCCAATTTATTATGTTGTAAACTGCTTTGAGTCCCCCAGGGGTGAAAAAAGCAGCATAGAAATGCAGTTAATAATTAAAAATATTAATTCTCAGCAGAGGCAAGAACCTTTGCCTGTCACATAGACACATGCAATTCCCCATCTTGTCTTTTCCTGATGCCTCCTCTCCCCTTAATGCTATTTCTAAGATCTGAGCATTCCAAGTGAGTTCACTGAGGCTTATCATCTTTTCCTCATTTTTGAGATTGTCCATGCATTTGAAATTGTTCTTGACCTTTGATTCCACCCTTGCTTTGGGTGGAACTGTTTCCCTCCAGTTTCCAGCAAACTGAAAACATCTGGATCTCTTCTCTGAACAATCTTTGCTAACATCCACCTATCACCAGCTGAGTAATTCTCTCTTGAAGAATGTTCAGGTACTATCACTTTGCTCCTTCACACCACTCAGAACCTATAGGTCTGAATAATATTGTTAATCCCATCTGCAGGAATTGGAATAACCTACGTGTTGACTCTTCATTCAACAACCAATACAAGCCTTAGTGCCCAGCAAGGAGGAGAAGGATTTCCTGCTCCAAACTAAGCTTCAGAAGCAAGAGGTCACCACTTACCTTCTTTGCAATCTCTAGGCAGAAATCTTGCTCCACTGTGTCAAGCAGTCGGCTTTTGCAGCTGGAGTAAAGCATGCGCTCCTTGATGCTACATTTGTAACCAGGCATCGAGTAGATAAACACTGCAAGGAAATGGAAAATGGATCAGCCATCCCAGGGACCCAGGAACATTAATTCCACAAACCTAGGGTGAAGGTGCAGGGAATGACTGCCAGGTGCACAACAAGGAAATAGATTTTAGAGAAGGCAGAACACAAAGACTGAGCAAAATGTTTGCAATACAACAGTTTTTAGTCCATAGTTCCAAAGGCACCAGGTTTGGCAAACATAAATTAGCAAAAAGGAAATCAAAAATCACCTTCTCAGATCCATGCATTCCAAGTGAAGCAAACCTGCACAGGTGTTAGGTAAAGGTAAAGGTTCCCCCTGACATTAAGTCCAGTCGTGTCCGACTCTGGGGGTTGGTGCTTATCTCCATTTCTAAGCCAAAGAGCCGGCATTGTCCGTAGACACCTCCAAGGTCATGTGGCTGGCATGACTGCTTAGAGCGTTGCTAGTTTCCTACCGGAGCGGTGCCTATTGATCTACTCATATTTGCATGTTTTCGAACTGCTAGGTTGTCAGAAGCTGTTGCTAACAGTGGGAGTTCGCCCCACTCCCCGGATTTGCGACCTTTCGGTCAACAAGTTCAGCAGCTCAGCACTTTAACCCACTGCACCACTGGTATACACTGGTATATAGTAATATGATCCCTGTAGCTATGGGATCAATACCTGTGGTTTCACCTTCCTGTACCCAACAAGATATGTCTTCTTTTGGAATTTTCTTGGTCATCCAATGTGACTTTATGACAACTTCCAGAGGAAATTATTCATTTCAAAAGAGTTTACTACTACACTATGTAACAACATTTGAAAACAATGTTCCTGGTTTGAAAGCATTATTTCCTGTTTAATTGTGCAGTACCTAGTTTGAAAGTTGTTGTTATACTCTAGAAACCACATTTTGTGGCTGCCACAAACTAAGTTGAAGTGGCTGAAACCCAATGTGATATTCATTGAAAAACTATACCAAAATGTGCTGCAAGATGTCCTGCCTAACAAAGATTTTGCAGTTCAACAAACCTTTTCCATGTTTATATGATAGAACCAATTAGGAAATGACATTTATAACTCAGGAACAAAAAATAATGTTACATAGTGTTAGCCACAGTTTCCTATTTCCATGGTAATTTCAGGATTGCGTCCCTTCCTCCTTCTCTCTCTCTCTCTCTCTCTCTGCTCCCTCGCCCTCTCCCTCTCTCTCTCTGATTGAAAGAAGACAAGGTTGTCCAGAGCTTACCCACTGACTCCAGGTAATCGCCTTCGTGTGAATGCTTATACAGAAAGAAGTGGTAACGGGCAGAATCCTGAGGAATTCTTTTCGGCAGGTCTGCGATCTCAGTGGCATTTGTATGAACCAATTCTATAGTTTCCCGTTCCAGGTCTAGTTTCTGTTTAAATAAAGACAAAAAGGGATACTTTCACAACAACATTTGGGTGAGGATAAGCTACAGTGATAAAAAGGACGCAGCTCAGCACGCACACCAGATTTGTGCAGCAAAGCACGAGGCAGCTGAAGAATTGACGGAAAAGCTTCAGTGTGGCCTCTTACCAGCTGGATGTAATTGATTTGCTTCTGCTTGAGGAGCTGAATTGCCTGCTGTGCTTCTGGTTGCAAAGGAAAAGCCAGCCCCTGAAGAGTCTGGTGTTTGCTTTCCACGCTGATTTCAGTCTTGACCTGGCAACAGGGGGAAAAAACCAAGAGAAACAAACAAATAAATAAATCAACAGAAACAAGGCCAAGGAAATTGGAGAAAAAATGAAGAAGAGAAACTGACAGCAAAGCACAAACCATGCTGTTGGTACTCAGGGCATTCACAAGCTTCCTTGAAGGAAGAAGAGCCTGTGCCATTGCAGGCAAGAACCTTGTTTGAAGACCAAGATAAGGAGACCTGAAGGAGGCCAAGCAATGTTGCATGCAGTTGCATGTTCCTTTCCGAAAGGCTGTTTTCTAGAATGTCTGCTGGAAAAGAGCTTTGGCAACAGATGTCCAAACAAGACAGAGAGAGACATTGCTTCTCCCTTTGCCTGCATTCTATTTACATACGTTCCCAGCTGCTCTCTCACATCCTCCCCAAGCATAAACGATAGTATTATTAGTTTTTGCCTATTTTTGGTGCCAGCTCAGTGTTTGACCCTCTCTCAAGCAATGGTGTGACATTCCAGATGTTGCTGGACTACAACTCCCATCATCTTTCATCATGGAGTATGCTGACTACATCTGATGGCAGCTGTACTTTGGCAACCTTTGGAGGGATTCTTCTTCCTCCCACTCCCAGCTCTAGACTGATGTACCTCTACTGTAGGTTTTATGTCAGAGAAGTAAACAAAAATGACGGTTGACAAGGCTTGAGGTATAAAATTTTAGCTGAGAAATACTGGTAAAAACAAAGGGCTAGCACCAGTTATCCCATAGGAGCCCCCAGTGGCATAATGGATTTAACTCTTGTGCTGGCAGGACTGCTGACCAAAAGGTCAGTGTTTTGAATCTGGTGAGCGGGGTGAGCTCCCATCTGGCAGCTCCAGCTTCTCATGCAAGGACAGGAGAGAAGCTTCCCATAGGATGGTAAAACAGCTGGCTGTCCTCTGGGCAACGTCCTTGCAGACAGCGAATTCTGCCATACCAGAAGTGACTTGCAGTTTCTCAAAGCACTCCTGACATGAAAAAAAGTTGTCCCATTGCATGGTTTTGTTTTATACTTTTGTACAGTTTTTATCTGTTGTATATTATATGTGCACCCTGAAGTGCCTTGTAAGCTGTCCAGGGTCCATTTGGGGAGATGGTGGCGGGATATAAATAAATATGATGATGATTAATGGCCCACTAACTTATTTGATTTACTCTGGTTAGGACTAACTGTTGGACATAGCCCCAAATCCATAGCTGCAAAACTTACATCTTTCAGACATTTTAGATACTGATTTTGCTTACACTGGGTAAAGAAAAGGCATGCCATTTCTTCTTTTCTTTTCATCAAGCATACTGTGTGTACAGACCATCATTCGTATTCACGGTTTCTGCATCCACAGATTTAACCGTTCATGGCTTGAAAATACTTTTTAAAAAAATCTAAAAAGTAAATCTTGGTTTTGTCATTTTATATAAGGGACACCACTTTACTATGCCACTGTATATAATGAAACTACAGCCTTCATGGGTATTGATATCCACAGGGGTCCTGGATCCAAACACCAGCAGATACCAAGAATCTACTGTAATCCCGATATAAGCCTCAAATTGAAAACAAAATGACAAAACTCTTTATACTAGCTTTCTCAACCTCAAATCTTTCTTTATGCATAGCCTCAGATGAGTTTATTAGGAGGTGATTATTTATATAAAAGGGGGAAGCAGGGAGGTTTTCCTTGATACATAAAAATGATGAATTGCTACACATTCAAAACGTTGTGCCTTGAGAATTCAAGAAAAATACAATCTTTAAAATTCTAGTCTTCTGATATAGTAATTCTGAAAATATCTCTTCAGTATCTGAAACCAAATGGAATAGTTTATATCCTAACTTTAAAAAATGAAACTGAAAAAAAATCTAAAATAGTAGAAAAAACAACTTTATAAGGCTTCAGATAGAATCACCAAAGGAGAAAAGAGCTAACTCATAGCTTTGTAATTTACATAGAAGCAATAAAATAAAATGAAATAGGTCACACGCTTCATTAAGTAACCATCAATATATCACTTTCATTCTTTATAACAGAATGAGTGGCTAAGTCCACGTCTCCCCAAAAGGCAGAAAGACAACTTTCCACTAAACGAAAAATTTGCATTCTGATTTCTTGTCTCGGTGACCAGAAGTAATTTCTGTTTCATACATTTCAAACCTCTGAAGTAGTCTTCATTGGCTATTAAATGGTTCCCTTTTTGTACTGCTAATCATATTCCATTTTCGCCTAGCTGAAAAGTATTAAAATAACAGGATAAAGGTCCAGTACGTAGAAAAATATAGGAGTACCAAAATTGAAAGACAGCTGGATTGTCTGAAAACGGTATTATGTAAAAGATGTTAATGTATTATTCATCATTTATGAGCTAGAGAAGAAATAGTACTGAACACACTTGTGTAAATATAGATTTTACTTGTAGCTCACTAGTATAATCATTAGATACAGAATTATTACACACATGTGAGCTCACTATAGTGAGTAGATCCAAAATTAGTAAAGCCATACCAAAAATGTGACATGGTAGTAAAATCTGGACACATATTAACTATAGACTCTTGAGTTAAAAAGATGGATCATCTTTGAATAGGGTAATTGGCTTTATAAAGCAAGGAAGTTCTGAGATGTGCAGATAAATGAACAGTTCTCATAATGCAGTGTTTCTTAATCTGGGGATCGGGACCCCGAGGTGGGGTGGGGTTACGAGGGGGTTTCAGAGGGGCCACCAAAGACCATCAGAAAACACAGTATTTTCTGTTGGTCATGGGGATCTTGTGTGGAAAGTTTGGCACAATTCCATTTTTGGTGGGGTTCAAAATGCTCTTTGACTGCAGGTGAACTGTAAATCCCAGCAACTGCATCTCCAAAATGTCAAGATCTATTTTTCCCCAAATTCCACCAGTGTTCACATTTGGGCATATTGAGCATTCATGCCAAATTTGGTCCAGATCCATCATTGTTTGAGTCCACAGTGTTCTCTGGATGTAGGTGTACTACAACTCCAGAACTCAAGGTCAATGCCCACCAAATCCTTCCAGGTTTTTTTTCCTGTTGGTCATGGGAGTTCTGTGTGCCAAGTTTGGTTCAATTCCATTGTTGGTGGAGTTCAGAATGCTCTTTGATTGTAGGTTAACTATAAATCCCAGCAACTACAAATGACAAAATCAATCCCCCCCAATCCCACTAGTATTCAAATACATCCTGCATATCAGATATTTACATTACGATTCATAACAGTAGCAAAATTACAGTTATGAAGTAGCAACGAAAATAATGTTACAATTGGGAGTCACCACAAGATGAGGAAACTGTATTAAGGGGCTGAGGCATTAGGAAGGTTGAAAACCACTGTCATAATGAATAGAAGCTTCTAGAAGGAGCGGTCTAAAAGTCGAAATAATAAATAAATAAATAAATAAATAAAAATAAAAGCTGCCCTGACCCCCAGGATCTGTATTGGGTCTAAGTGACCGAACCTCTTTGAAAATGATCTGCAGTATTCAATGAAAAAGAAGAAAGTGTTTTTGCCAGTGATACTGAATTATTTCAGATAGTGAAAACCTAGGAACAAAGAATTATAGGATATCTACCAACAGTGTGCTTGTTACGTCTTATCTTTATTTGTCTTTTTCTCCCTCATCATCTTTTGCATTTTAATAAACATTTTATGATAGATGAGAGAGTGAGAGAGAGGAACATAGAAAAGGAAGTTCAGTATGAGTAAATGTTAAGTAGCACATATTGGGGTAGAACTTCTAACAACAGATAAACTGATGGGGTATGAATTTAAGTAAAGCAGGAAAGAGTTTTTCTGAATGGAAACATCAACTCTATATATACCGATCATGAAAAAGGGAAGTGCCATACTCACTATCATTAGGAAAAGACTGAAAATGAAATGGCTAACATAACAAAAGACTTGTTGAAATTCATGATGACACTGATTAGCAAGAGATAATGTGGTGAGAAACAAGTGTGAAGATGCTGTTCAATAGGGATTAAACAAATCCATAGAGGATGTTACTGAGTAGTATAGCTTCTTAGGGAACATTAGCAAAAAAGGCTTGCTATCTGTATGTCCTGCTTGCTTGTTTTCTCTGGGCATCTAGCTTTACAGCTCCTTCTTGCCACATGGGCAAAGGGATTGTGGGAAATGTAGTCCCAAAACGTTCTATTTCTAAACTCTAGGCATATAGTTGGCTATGATGAGAATGAGAAATTGAGCTAGTCTGATAATACAAAACTCTATGCATGTTCCTATCATGATCTTCACTACTCCTATAGGCGTTGAAGAAAAGTGTATTCATTACTACAGCATCCAGCTGAAAACAGAGAGAGGAGCTGTGTTCAGAACATAGCCAGCAAAGGGCAATGGAGGTTAGGAGCTGTGATTCTACTCGCCTGGTCTTAGTATAGGACGCAAATGGTGGCACCAACTCTTTTCTACACCGCTGAAACTCAATAAACAATATTTCTGTGTCAGTAATGAATTGGCTCTCTCCCAGGCTAAAGCCAAAGCAGTAATGTTGTCTGCAACTTTTGCACTGGGAGATCTGGACTTTATTCTATGAGGCACAGGGAGAAAGTACAGTTCTTCCCAATTAAAAAAATAATAGGAATAGTCTTGGACTAGTGAGAATAACAATAAAGACTGGGGGTTTTCATAAATTGGGTCCATTCAAGTGGAACAACAAGACATAACAATAACTGTGTGACTCTACATTTGATTTTTTCTGTTTTTTACGTTAAATCATAGAGGAGATATCCGCATGTTTATTGAGTTTTTTTTTTCTTTTGGCACCAACAGAAAATTCCTTCCTAGAGATTAAAGCAGTTAGAAGGGTACAATGACAGATTATCCTTATTTAGAGGAAGGAAACATGTTAAACTAGTATTCCACCCCATGCCCAATTAAACAAGCCCAGTTGCCGTCTCCCCCCCCCTCCCCCAATGGTCCTTTATAGGCCACCATTTCATTTTAAGCAGTCACACTCTTCAAATGAAGATGGCAAGAATATCAAATAGCAGCTAGAACTATTTGGATGAGAAACCCACAACAGCATGCACTCATATTATTCAGCAGTTAAACAAGTTGATATCTGAAGCATGGTGGATTCTACTTCTTCTATGGTCATTAAGATCTTCTGGGGAGGCCTTAATCTTGGCCCCACCTTTTTTGCAGGTGCGGTTGGTGGGGACAAGAGACAGCCTTTTCAGTGGTGGCCTCTCAGCTGTGGAACTCCCTTCCTAGTGATGTGAGATCGGCCTCCTCCCTCCTGACATTTAGAAAACAAATAAAATCCTGCCTTTGGAACAAGGTGTTCAGGGACTAGCAACAATGCAACAGATAGCTGGAAATCAATGTGACTTTAACTGGAATGGCACATGGACTCTGATTACGGACTACTCCCGGGGGTTGAGAAGGGCGGGCTAGAAATACAGTAAATAAATAAATAAATGGTTCTTCTAGTTGCAGTTTCAAACCCTGTTTTAATTGTATTTATATGTGATTTCTTTATGTGTAATGATTTAATGCTTAATGTATTCCTTGAGTCCCTCCTCGAGAGTGAGATAGGGCAGGATAGAAATATGGTAAATAAATAAATAAATAAATTCTACAATCTCTCACATCCTATACATTGGCTTTAACTGTGGTTCCATTAAATGTATCAGCCTGAGACAAAAATCTCCCTTATATTCATTGACTGTATTTATAAACCACTAGGCCAAGTAGGTCATATTTATCCCGGCAGTACTTAAACAATTATACTGTGGGTTAGGAGGGATATTACAGAGAAGAGAAACCATGAACTGGAGAAGAGCAGTCTTCAGGAGTAGCTATGTTGGCCACAAAACAAATTCCAAAGTTCACACTGTCTGCCTATCAGAGCAACCAAAAAAGTACAAAACTCTGTGTGTTTTTCAAAGCTGGCACAGAGAATTTTCTGCTTGTTTGGAAGACCTAATATGAACTTTGGAATGAAAGTTTATAATTGCCATCTTGATTAAACAGCAGCTGTTCTCTGTTGCTCCAAATTATTTCAGAAAGTAAGACAGGGAAAAGTCTAATTTATTCTATGAGAAATTCACATCACTCGTAGGCAAAATATCCTTCACATTTCTCTCAAGTCAGGAGCTATGATCATGGCAGAAACTAGATGCTGGTTTGTTGGAGGTTTTGCAGCTGTTTCTTTCCTTGGTTTGAGAGAAAATCAGGAAGGAAGTGAAAATCAAAAGAAAAATCCGCCTCGCAAGAGGGAACAGAACACAAAATGCAGGCAGCAAACCGCCTACCTCCTCAAGGTGAGGGTATTCAACCACTGATGGGCAGCAGCAGCAGCCCACTACCATCTGCCATGGAGAAGGTAGGGACGTGGAGTCACAATGTGACAGAAACAAAAAGAGAAAAAGTGTTACCCCAAAGCTTTAGTGTATCCCAGCTTAGGCTAATAGCATATCAAACCCACTCAGCGATGTTTTAAGATGCAGTTGCTCCAAAAATAGGTTTGGGAGTCAAACAACCTTGAAGATGCTACTGGACTACAACTCCCAGGACTCCTAGCTATTATAGTCAATCAGAAAGAATGCTGGGAGTTTTGGTTCCATGACATCAGGAGGCACATATAATTCCCATCCTTTATTACAATTATATGGATTGGTTTCCTACCTATAGGAACAGTGCGTCTTTTTATCTGACCTGGCATTTTCTATTATGGTTTCCACTTCCCTGGGAAACAATTGGCTCTTCCCAGGTTCTAGCTCAATATGGAAGACCACAAATAAATACAGCATCACAGTCAGGAATGTGTACCAATTGTATGTATAACAAAAGGCACAACTGCTGGGCAAAATGTTGGTGGAAGGTTTTGTTTCATACTGACAGCAAAGAACATGCCATTGTTAAAATGGAAAGCCACACAATGGCTATGTTCAGACACTGCAATAACCAAGTGATCTAAAAAAAATCAAGCCTTATAATTTACAAGAGGAGCTGCCTTGTATGTACTGCCAAAATATTCTTGCTTGGCTTCTCCAGGAAAAGCTGAACAGCTTTCTCCCAATTGAAAGGAAGCATGGGAACTGGGGACCCTTGTGTTACAATTGTGAAGGCAGGGGCCATCTAGCAGGATGACTCTTCCAGCACAGCCTTGTCTAGCCAGCTTGGGGAAGGAGGCTCAGATGCTTCATCATAAGACAACACAGGATTATGGCAATGTGGGCATCTCTATTGGTCTGGATCACTCTGCCCGGCCCACCTGGATTTTGGCTGGAAATTTCGAAATGTGATGTATATTTTGTGAAATGTCATCAATCATAGCACACATGGGTAAAGATGTACCCTTATTTCATTTGGGGAGTGGGGCTGAGGCCAAGAAATGGTAACATTCCTAAAAAAAAGACCACAACTGAACTGAGATTAGAACTGGGACTTTGCACATTATATCCTTTATATACTATACAATGTGTGAGCTCTACATAGTTCTAAATCAGGCAACACTAATTTGCAGATTATGTAAACTGCTGAAGAGGCAGTCAACTTCAGTAACTGTTCTTTCAAAGGAAGGCTCCAAACTTGCATCAGGGTTAATGTATGCAAGAGAAGACCCTCCCGAGAAAGAGAGAACTCTGAAAAGAGAGAGATAAACAATGTCCAGCCTACCATCTCAGTGTAAGACTCCTGGGAATCTGAGTCCTAAGAATAGGTGGAGAGAAGAAATAAAATAAGCAAAATCAATGAGGAGTCAGCAGATAGATCCATTTTATAAAACACTACCTCAAAATCAAATAGAGGACAACAGTATTTATGTGTAAGAGGTGTTTTGAGGATTTAGCAGGGGAGAGGGGAATGAAAGCAAAAGAATACTTGGAGGAGAGAGGCCTACCATCTCACTGCTGGAGGCCAGGTAATGGAGATCCTTGGAGCAGAAGCAAAACAAAAATGGGAGCAAGGTTAGTTCTACGCTCAACTCCTTTGGAAGAGTCCAGTACAGAAACTGATCAAAGTCTTTGGCTCAACCAAGAAAATGATTTGAGATATCTAAATGTTTTAGCAAAGTTTTACAATTTTCTAAGGGAAATAAAACACATTTTTATCCATTTAGGTTTTCTACAAGAGTTTTGAAAGAAGATGCCACATGAACGTGAATAGAGGGCATTACTTCAATAAATACTAGAAAAAAACACCCCCTAGTCATTTTAAAAAAATTACCAGGAAAACAAGAAAAAGGTAAAAAGTGAGCATTCTGTGGTTGGATCATCAACTCTCAAATCCATAAACCTTATGAGTCTTTTCCCCTTGCTTTGCATGAACTACAATTAGCTCATGCAAAAGATTTCAACTGACCATTATCCCAAAACAACAGTTTCGTCATGCAACTGAAATGAGAAACTGCAGTTTAGTACAAACCTCTGATTTTACTCAAGTGTACTATGAAGGGAACTTATCAAGACATATATGTATGGACTGAGCTAGTATAACCAAAATGAAGATGGAAGGTCCAGATAATAGAGGCATTAAAGACTCCCCAGTAATGCATGCCTCTCCTTCTATCCTCAAACTGCCTTCAACAAAAAAAATTCCGTTCATGATAGCATTTCAGTAATAAAGATTGTAAAAAAAGGAAATATAATTTAGCAATGGCTGAGCTTTCAAATATGTATATTTTTGCCATCACACTTATTTCATCTTTATATCCACAGAGTTTACAAAAACAAGAGAATATCCCCAAACTTTAAATATAGTTTTTACAACATGTTAAGTTTCTTCAAAGCTAACATAAAAACTATGAAGACAGCCTGGGCTTATGGACCTACAATCTATTGAACACTTTCCATTGAATGAAGTATGCTTAGCCATTATGGAAACCAAAAACCAAATACTGAAGGAGAAGGAAATACATAAGGGCGAGGTTTGTCTCCTGCTACTAAGGAATGCAATATGAAGGTATCATGACTATGTCCTATTTAATGCTGGTGAAGGATAAAGTGCGGCCAGTACTTTTATGCAGGAAATCAAGAGTAAGGAGCATGGGGGGTGTCCAGGAGAGAAAGTAGGACCAGACAATCAGAGGCAGCTAGAAGCAGGGAAGGGACAGAACTGTGCCCAATACCTTTCAGTTGTCAGTGGGCAGTCTGAAGAAAACTGTTGTGCCAAGAGGTACTGGATGTATCTTTGTACAAAGCCACTCACAAGTAGGTATCAATGGTGTAACTTCCCACTTGCACATGTGTAAGTCATCAATAACTCAGCTAAAAATTAAACATCCATGAAGCCTGGAGGTTTGCACCAAAACATCAAATTATGCAAGATGTACCAATTTGTAAGAGTCTACTTTTTGTGTAAACATTGCAGACCAGGCCTATATACATTTGCTCAGAAAAAAGCACCATTGTGTTCAGTGTGGCATATTACATTTGGCAAGCATATTCCTGCCTTGGTCAGTTTTGTTCTGCATCATTTTATCATGTGTATGATAAAGCTATGCTAAAGTGTTTTTATACTTTTTAATGCCCTTCTCACAGTTACAGAAAAGATGTGGCCATCTTACAATGGAAAATCTCATCTTCTAATGGAAAAGGGAACCTTTGCTATACATATAAATGTGCAGACTGGGACAGAGAAAGAAGCATTTCACAATTTAAGAATGCTTTAAAATTCAAGTTGAATAAGCCAAATCATCATGTTCTAGAGATCAGAGCTGCTTGTCAATCACAGGGCTGCCACTGAAATGCAGAACTCCACCAGGTTCACGTGCAAAAAAATCTGGTCAGAGTACAGTAATCCTTCACTACTTCGTGGTTCGCTTTTTGCGGACTTGTTTCGCGAGTTTTTGTGGTACCTGACTATTGACATCGACTGGGGGAGGTGCTGCTCCTGTCGGGCCACGCGGTGGCAGACAGCGAGTGGCTCTGCCTGGCAGCCAATGGGCATTAGAAAGGGAGGCTGGTGTGCGGGCAGGGCCTGAGGCATGGCGGGGAAGGCCTGCTGGTCACGAAGTGCGGCCTACTGCGTTACTATGACCCCGGAAGTGGTTTCGGGGGTGTTTATTGGGTGGACTTGCAGCAGAGGCGTGTAAGGAAGTGCGAGGGCTAGACAGCACATGCATGCGTAGATGCTTCTTATATTATTATTATTTCAATTTGCTAAACCGCCCTTCCCGAGGCTCAGGGCGGTTTCCAAGCATATAAAACACATCAAGATAAAACATCCTAAAAACACTCTAAAATACCATAAACAATCATGGTCAATTACAGACACATAAAATCGGATAAAAACACACTAATCAGAACAAGACAGCACGGCTAGGCGAGGGATTGGCAGTTCAAGCACCGGTGCTTGCCTGAACAGCCAGGTCTTGCACGACCTAAGGGAGGCCATCAGGTCCCGCAGGGCCCGCGTCTCGGCTGGCAGCGAGTTCCACAGAACCGGGGCAGCCACCGAGAACGCCCTCTGCCGTGTGCTGGACAGCCTGTAGGTTTTCAGTCCTGGGACCTCAAGCATGTTAAAACCCTCTGAACACAGTGATCTTCTGGACACAATATATGCCCAATGAAAGTGGAGCGCTTTCTAAAAGTTGCTACTCAACTAAAGTGACTGAAGGATTTCGTTTATAAGGTAAATGAAAAGGTTTTCCCCTGACATTAAGTCCAGTCATGTCTGACTTTGTATAAATATTAAAATAAATATAGCGTCCCTGGAACATAACACCTGTGGTTAGTAAGGAAACACTTATGTGAAGGTGCTCTTGGACCATGGGTCGGTGCTTTAGCCTCTGCTTACTATTTCTCCACATATATTTCACCTTCACTCTTGCAAATGAGTGACCAAGGGGCTACTTTGGAGGTGGGGATATCAGGCATCACTTCTTATATTGGATGTTCCTTATGTGAGTCCTGGAAAACCTAGCATATATAGAGTTTGTTTATTTATTTATTTATCGCATTTGTATTCCGTCACTTCTCAACCCCCAAAGGAGGACTCAGGACGGCATTACAATTAAGCCCCATTAGAGGCTACTACAAAAATTACAACAATAAAATCACATAGTGCCATGTAGTAAAATTTGTGGGGAGGGGGCTTTTGGGTAATATCTGTTTATAGTTTTAATTTTATGCTGTAAACCATCTGGGCTCCAGAGAGAGCAAAAATCGATTGTAACAATAATAAAAACCAATAAAAACCAGTCTCGACAAATTGGCAAGCATTATTTATTAAACAAGATGTTTCCTATTTAAAGGTTACTGATAATGTGGTAATTTTATGGAGAAATATATGACAAAGTTAGCTGAAATCTACAAATGGTCCAACCCTGTCTGCAGGCTCACTATCTAAAGATTCAATCTACTGAAGTGAAAAGTGTCCACAGGGACAGGGTGATTGGCAGCAACACTGCTTCCTACCCTTCCAAAGCTGACTTTTCAACTACACAGAAAACTACACAGAGAGATAGAACACTAACCTTTTTACAGAGTAAGACAAAGTTATACTGTTGAGTCCTGCCCCAATGTCCCAAAGATCTTTGATGAAGAAACAGGAGTGCTTAGACATTCTTAACAAAAACTACAATAAGATGCTTATTACTTCAAAACTACAGGTTTCAACATTCCCAAGGCAAGTCTATGCTGGACACTGTAGAAATCTTTATGATATGTAATGAGACAGAAGTCCTTTCATTTCAACATTTTG
Source organism: Anolis apletophallus (assembly GCA_030556195.1). Lineage (NCBI taxonomy): Eukaryota > Metazoa > Chordata > Lepidosauria > Squamata > Anolidae > Anolis > Anolis apletophallus. The sequence continues at coordinate 53,675,308 of JARBWK010000001.1, forward strand.
GATTTCTGATAGATTACAGATTTTGTTTACATCCACAATGTACTCTTTCCCAACCCAAAGAGGATGCCGCATTTGGGGGGGACGACGACGACACACGACTGTATAGGAGATGTAATAGAATTAAAGTTTTCCAATTTGCTCATGGCAGTTTTCTGTTCCCCAAGACAGATAAGCAACCCACCCCCACCCCTCATTTCAGTCCACATGGCTCTCCATTGGCACCTCCTTGTTGTGGGGGAGAGGCTAGCATATCCTAATGTGTGAGCTACGCTGGCGGTGGCATAATAACCACCGGTAGGGCCTCCCATGCCAGACAGGTCACAACCGAAGGGTCTGACAAAAAGTGTCAACGGGCAGGATGGGGTCTTTAGCATTTTGGCAACCATCCTAAGAGAAGGAATACTCTAAATTCAAACCCAGGCAGATGGTGCTCATCTAACCCTGTAAGGTCAACCATCTAAGAGAAGGAAACTCAAATCACACCTACGACCTGATGACCTTGCTGCCACTGTCCAAGCTTGCTAGGCCCCAGCAGACGAACCTTTGGTTTAAAGGGTGAGGCCAGTTCTGTGCATGCTGCGCTCCATCAGAAAAATCCATTGCACATGCTCGAAGGACACATCCAACAACGCGCTTGTAGAAAGCGTGGGAAGAGTCCTTCATAAGAATCTTCGCTCGCGAAAGTAAATGGCAGTAAGTCCACGTGTTTAATTCTAAACTTCTCAAAATTTATAACCATTTCTGATCTGACAACATTTTATCACAATTCTGAAATCTTTTAATATGTATAGCATTTTTCAATGGATACTACCTTCTTTCAATCCAGGGGGATTGAAAGAGGCCATGGTAAGACCGCTGCTGAAGAAGCCGAATTTAGACCCTTCGGCTCCCTCCAATTACCGGCCTGTTTCCAACTTGCCTTTCGGCAAGGTAATTGAGAGGGCAGCAGCGGATCAGCTGCAGCGGTTCTTGGAAGACACAGCTGGACTTGATCCCTTCCAGTCCGGCTTCCGTATTGGGCATGGGACGGAGACCGTGCTTGTCGCCATTACAGACCAACTTCGCCGCCAGCTGGACCAGGGTGGATCAGCCCTGCTTGTCTTGTTAGATCTGACAGCAGCATTTGATACCGTAGATCATGCATTGTTGACCCACCGTCTAGCCGGCTCCGGGGTTGGGGGGACTGCCCTTAAATGGGTGGCCTCCTTCCTCCGGGACCGGGGACAACGTGTGGAGGGGGGTGGGGGGTCTCCGGGAGACTTCCACTTGATTGTGGAGTCCCCCAGGGGGCCATCCTCTCCCCCTTATTATTCAACGTCTATATGCGCCCCCTGGCCCAGCTGGCCCGCGACTTTGGTCTGGAGTGTTATCAATATGCAGATGACACCCAGCTTCTGCTGAGAATGGACGGCAGGCCGGATACCGTACCCGATTGTTTCCATCAATGCCTTGAAGCCGTGACTGGATGGCTGCGTGCCAGCCAGCTGAAGGTGAATCCGTCGAAGACGGAGATCTTGTGGCCCGGTCGGCCTGGACTGGATGGGTGCCGGTTGCCTACCCTGGATGGCGAGCGACTTAGACCGTCACCTGTTGTTAAGAGCCTGGGTGTCCAACTGGACCTCCTGCTGACCATGGATACTCAGGTCTCCGTGGCCAGCAGGTCGTCATTTTTTCACCTACGACAGGCTAGGCGACTGGCATCCTACCTTTCCAGGGGCGACCTGGTCACGGTGATCCAGGCGACGGTCATCTCGAGGTTGGACTACTGTAACGCCCTCTACGTTGGCCTTCCCTTGTCGACAATCCGGAAACTCAAGCTGGTGCAAAATGCCGCTGCTCGCTTGCTGGCGGGAACGTCAGTGAGGGAGCACATCACGCCCATCCTTCGGCAATTGCACTGGCTTCCTATCAAGTACCGAATTGCCTTCAAGGTGTTGGTTCTAACCTTTAGGCCTTACACGGCCTAGGGCCTGCGTACCTGAGTGTAGCACCATTGACTTTATACTTTGAATACTGCATTTATTGGACTATTTACCTTTTGGACTGTTTTATATTCAATAAACTAGTTAGCCTTTGATACGTCTCCGTGTGTGTGTTAAAGGGGCAGTTCTAAGTCGGCGTTCGTGACACTGAGGGACCACCTTGCTCCGTATATTCCCCCGAGATCACTACGTTCGGAGGAATTGAATTTGCTCCTGGTGCCATCAATCCGCGCCTGCCACTTATCTACAACTAGGCAAAGAGCCTTCTCTGTGGCAGCTCCGGTGTTGTGGAACTCCCTCCCGGACGACACCCGAGCTATTCCAGAGCTTATCCCGTTTCGCAGGGCCTGCAAGACTGCCCTTTTTAGACTAGCCTTCAACTAGGCAAACCAGCCTAGTGTAATTCCTTATGTAATGGTACCTCTGGTCCAAGGAAATGCTACTGCATTTTATCTTGTTCCTCGGGATATGATGTGTGTTTTTATGTTTTATGTTTTATTGTATGGCTGCATGGATGATACATGTTGGCCTATTTTATATGCTGTTATCCGCCCCGAGCCTGCAGGGAGGAGCGGAATACAAGACCGAACAATAAATAAATAAATAAATAAAAATTTCTGATTTGACACATACAGATTGAGTAGCCCTAATCCAAAATGCTTGGACAAGTGGTATCTGAATTTTGGATATTTTAGGATTTTGAAATGCCTGTATTTGAGATATTTTATAAATGGGACTCAAGTCTGAACATACAATTCATTTAAGTTTCATAGACACATTATGAAACTTAATTTGATACATATTTTAATAATTTTGTGCATGAAACAAAGTCTGAGTACATTGAACCATGAGAAAGCATGGTGTGGACAAATTTCGATTCTTGAGTATTTCAGATTCTGGAATTCCAGAAAAAGGATGATCAACCTCATGGGAATACACAGATTCTTCTCAGTCTTTTGTTTCTTTTTTCATGCGTGATTTGCACTTTCAGGAAAGAGAATGGTCCCTTCAAGACTTCGCAGCTTCTTTTATGCAAACACATCATAGGAAAACATTCTTATCAAGGTGAAGGACACCTCTAATATGCAATTTACGTTTTCTAACCTTTTGAAATTTGGAATCGACTTAAAAGTGAGGCCCCTACTGGACTTTAATACCAGAAATTCCAACGGATTTGGCTTTCAGAGGCAGAGTACCACAGCTATGTATAAGACATAAGAACCTTACTGCTCAAGACTACCAACAAACATCAGCTGACAGTCTTGTTTCACTGCAGTGAAATCCAATGTATTTATGTTGCAATCCCGTGAGTGTTGGCCTGCTACTTACGCAGCTTATGTTATATACTCATGTGACACTAGAAGAACATTACAAAAACTCGTAACACCCTTCTGTTGCAATATTCATAGAAACTAGCTGCAAGACATTCAGTGTAAATGCTACAGTCCTGGGAAAGGAAAAGAGTCATTCCTAATATACCAGCTTAATGCTGTCTCATGAAGTCATATGAAGTACAGAAAAGCCATGTTCCAAGAAGTTGGTGTCCTTCCTTTGAAGCAAAAGGGATACAGAAGGCACTGCACAAACAGGCAGACATGCACTAATGACATAAGGGATTCTTTGAAAAAGAACAAGAAACACAACATCCTAATTGTTTTTCCACCTTGCACCTACAGAAATCCACAGCTTGGTTATTAAACCTGTGGATTAAGCCTGAAAGCTTCCCCAGTGAAAAAATATGTGTAATCGTTACAACTGGCCTGATACTGTTATTGCCTCCGATAAGACTACAGGTCAAGGCTAGTAGAGGCTTATCCTTGGATCTGCTAGTGAGCCTTAGTTAAATTCAAGAAATCCATCTAGTTCACATTCACAACATGCACTCTAATGGAATGGGTGGAGGGAAAGGGAAAAACGTAAACTTCAAAAATCTCAGTCAAGCTCTGGGATGGAGGCGAACCATGACAATGTAAGCCAGGTGATGCCATAGTGTTAGCAGCTCTTGGGAATCAAGGATAATTAAGCCTATGGCCATAAGTAGATTTGAGTCATTAATATTGGGTGCTAGGAAAAAAGTACAAATAAATATTTCAGGTTTTAATCTTTATGGCTCTATACGAGGGGCCATAAATGACTCATTTTTATTTCTCGGAGACATTGTTTTCATTAAACCAGACATTTCAGCCTGAAACTGTTCCTGATGTGTAAGTTTATATCTTACACATCACTCAAGAAAGCAGGACAAAAACAACCAAAAACAAGCAACGGGAAGCACTTACCTGAGCTGTTTTATCCTGCAAGACACAGGCAAAAAGTAGCTTAAATTACACAAAACTACTACAAGACTCACGGTAAGGCTAAAATATTCATCTTTTCATCAAATGAGAAGCCTTAAAGTTTACATGAAACTATGTCTCATGACTAGAATCAGAATCATAGAATGATAGAGTTGGAAGAGACCTTGTGGGCCATCCAGTCCAACATCATGCCAAGAAGCAGGACGATCGCATTCAAAGCACCCCCAACAGATAGCCATCCAGCCTCTTTTTAAAAACCTCCATGGAAGGAGCCTCCACCACACTTTGGGGTAGAGAGTTCCACTGCTGAACAACTCACAGAGTTAGGAAGTTTTTCCTAATGTTCAGGTGGAATCTTCTTTCCTGTAGTTTGAAGCCATTGCTCCGCGTCCTAGTCTCCAGAGTAGCAGAAAACAAGCTTGCTCCCTCCTCCCTATGAGTTCCCCTCACATATTTATATATGGCTATCATGTCTCCTCTCAGTCTTCTCTTCTGCAGGCTCTCTTTAAGTCGCTCTCTTTGTTCTGACCAGGGGTGGGCAGTTGCCGGCCCTCAGGTGTTAAACTTCACTCCCAGAAATCCTAACAGCTGGTAAACTGCTTTCTGGGAGTTGAAGTCCAAAACACCTGGAGGCACTTGTTTCTCTAGACCCTTGATCATTTTAGGCACCCTCCTCTGGACACATTCCAACTTGTCAATATCTCCCTTCAATTGCCTAGTCTTCCAATTGCCTGGTCTTCCAAGTCCTCATAATGTGTTGGAGTTTGGTTGTGGTTACACAGCCTATACATATACAATATGTACTCAAACAATACTGTTTCCTGCAATGGGTGAATAGGTGACTCTTGGAATGAAAAGCCTATTCCAGAGCCAAGGCTGTGTGACTGTTATGTGAAATTCTGGTAAGATTTTCCCCTCTTGAGTTGAAATGCCATGATGAGATAGCACACGTGAAGGGTGATGTCTGCTACTAGACAAAAGGCAAGACGAGTCTGGAGTCAGAGGCAACATTGGCAAAAGGGAAAGTGGGGCAAAGAGGTGTTTGCTGACAATGCTTCCAAGCAGTCATAGATTGAAAGAATAGGTTTCTGAATTTCTTGTGTGGTAACTCAGGCTAACAGGTTACATTCAGGTGTCCAATCAGCATTGCGCAATAGACAATATGGCCAGTAACTAAGTTACAAGCTTTGAGCTTTTTAAGGAACTGAAGGGATAGCAAAAATACTACAACAAGAGTCAAGAGCCTTGAGGATGAACTAACGAGACATAGGGGATATCTGCAGGAGTCTTATTCCTTATCCATGTAAGTACAATACCTGAACTTTCTCAATCTCTCTCTCTCTCTCTCTCTCTCTCTCTCTCTCTCTCTATATATATATATATATATACTGTATATATATATATACACACACACACACACACACACACATATACACACATACACATACATACATACTCTTTTTCTAAGTAGAGACCAATAAATTTCATGGTGTTTCATGGTGTTTGTGCTGGCAAACTGCAGAGAGTGTGTGTGAGAGAAATACACAATCCAGAAGCTGGACTGGTGATTTAGGCTTTCATGAGTGATAATCAATTTTCTGAGCTTGTCCCCAAAACAAAAGTGACAACTCGCCTGCCACAGTGACACTGGATCACATGCACACTGACCCAGCAAAAGAACACCAAACAGAGAACGGCTCTCTTCACAGCCTTGTCAAAACCATTCAACCATGCAGAGATAGAGAGTGGGCAGGGAAGATAAGTGGGGAAGAAATAGCTCTCTGGCAAAGTGGGTTGCTGCCACCAGAAATGGTGACAGACGTATTTGGAGAAGAGTGCAGAATGAGAGATAATTACTAGGCATAAGAATGTTTCACCAGCATTGCTGTAAAGGTAGCTGAGAGGAGAGACATTGGTTAGGGCTGCACCTGATATTCACAGGTCCAATGTGACAGATATTGGAAAGCAAGAACTAGTGAAGTGAGTGGCCTTTTAAAAAAATAAGCTGACCTAGGTTATGAAGTATAGGTCATCATGATTCATTGGTTTGGCACTTTCTCCCTCTGCCTGTATAGGGATCGTGAAACCTTTCAGATAGAATTGAACTGCAACTGCCAGAAACTCTTGCTATTATAGCCGGTGAAATAAAATTTGGGGACTGCAAATTTGGGGAATTTTTTTTTGCTCATACCTGATATGACATGCACAGAAACTTAGGAGGATGAAACATATAAGGAAATCAAAATTTGCTATCCATATCAGCTCAAGATGCTTGGATTCCTGGCCAATACTTTAAAAGGTGTCTTTCTACACCTGGTATGTAATATGAAAAACACAATCTGAAGAAAAACTGGGAAAATTGTTCTCCAAGTTATCATCCACTTTCATAAGTATCACTAACAGGTAACTTTATCCTATAAGGCAGGGGTGCCCACACTTTTTCAGCATGCGAGCTACTTATATTAAAACCAAGTCAGAAAGATCTACCTACCTCCTCAAGGCTGGAGAGGGGAGGGGGCGGGGTGGGGCTTGGCCAGAGGGGGCCGAGGCAGGCTGTGCCAAGCCCCGCCCCATCCCCTCTGGCTTTGGAGCTCCCAGCAGCTTCTCCAGGCTTGAGGATGGCAATGCCAAGCCAGTGGTGGCATAGCTAACACAAGGCTGCCTTGGCCCTGCCCTCCTCAAACCTGGAGCAACTACTGGGAGTGCCGAAGCTGGGGGAGGGGCTTGGCACAGCCTGGCTCCGCCCTCCTCTGAGAAGCGATCCAGCTGGGATCGACCTCCTTCCGTCCCGGGATCGACTGGTCAATCACGATCGACTTCCTGGGCAGTCGTGCTATAAGGGATTGTAGATCCTGCATATGTATTGGCCAATACAGACAGGTTGGAAAAATCTATCTAGGGATGGGTAGCACGACCTGCATTATGTGCAGTCTTTACATCTATTATATGCGGAATCCCAGTCAGTGCAGCATCTTCCCACTCTTGCATTCAGTAAAATACAAGGGTGACGTGTTTCATGTGCCTTCAGTTATCAATGACACTGAGCAATATACAGTGGGCCCTTGTTATAGATTGGTTCCAGGACTCCTCACATGCCTCAAAAACCCATGCATGCTCAAATTCTCCTTATTGAATTCAACTGGGTAGTATTGTGTATTAGAATCCACAGTAGATTAAATCCATGGATCATGAATCCATGGATATAGTAGGCCCAGTGTATTTATTTTGAAATTATCTGATTTTATAAGAGCAACACAAAATTAAAGATGGCAAGATTTCCAGGCAAAGGTCGGCTAAAGGTCCTACATGATGCTCTGTGAGAGGAGAAGCTTTGGTAGCAGTAAGACCAGCATCTCGAGAAATTTCTGGCTGGTTGACTTCTCTCTTGGATCAATGGGAGTATGGAAGATCACTCACAAGTACCGAAAAGCTTTGCTACTTGCAGTGCAACTGTGGAAACCAAGTGGTTGGACATGGGCAGAGCAAGATACCATCACACTCAAGCAGCCAAAAGCAAATCTTGTAAGGACGACAAAGCGTACCATCATGGTTTCATTAATTATCTTATAACTTAATGTTTGAACTTTACTGATGTTAGTTAAAGGGATCTTTGATTCTGAAGTGACAGAATTACCTTGGTGAGTTGGCCTCCCTATTTGGACTTTAAGAATTAAGAAGAGAGACTGTATTGATTATTTGAAGATTCTAAGTAGATAAGATTTTAAGGAGAGGATGATAGTAGTTAACAGATAAGAGAGAGATACACTGATTATATATTTAAATAAATGTAGAAAAGAAGATAGGATGTAACTTTAATTTTGTGCCATTCTCTCTTTTCTACTCTTTTCTTTTTTCTCTTCTTTTTCATTATAACAGGCTTTCTTGAACATAAGGTTTTTAAAGAAAGAGCTTTTTAGAGCAGGGTGTAAAAAGGTAAATATTTCCACTTGACATTAAGTCTAGTTGTGTCCGACTCTGGGGGGTGGTGCACATCTCCATTTCTAAGCTGAAGAGCCGGCGTTGCCATTATATGCCTTCAAGGTCATATGGCTGGCATGACTCCATGGAGCGCTGTTACATTCCTGCCAAAGCAGTACCTATTAATCTACTCACATTTGCATGTTTCGAACTGCTAGGTTGTCAGTAGCTGGGGCTAACAGCAGGAGCTCACCTCACTCCTTGGATTCAAACTGCCGACCTTTCGATCAGCAAGTTCAGCAGGCTTTTTAATATTACTAATAATTTAATTCCATTTTAATATTGATTAGAAAACTTACACTTGTTATAAGTTATAATTTATCTCCTGCTTTAAAAAAAAAGATGGTGATGATGCTTATACTTGAGAAGACAGGATTAGGAATAATTACCTGTGCACAACACACACTGTTCCTTGAGTAAAAAACCAATATGAGCCTATCCACTGGCCACATTCTCCTGATGCCACATTATCCCAATCAGTTCCAATTTTTGCCTTTTAACCAGTTGTCTTTTGTACACTGCTTCCTTGCTCTCAATCATTGGGAACAGCCACTTTTGCTTCTAGCATTTCTCATACTCCCTCCAACGTCCACTTTGGGAAGCCACCTCTTCCGCTCAGTCCATACTCCTCCTTTTACAGAAGGGAAGTTCCTGGCTGCTTTCCCTCCTTCCCTTTTTGTGGATACTACAATTTCCATCTCCTGGAAAGTTCTGGCTACGTATCTGTGTTTTAGAAACATGGGAGGGAAATGTCTGCCTCCTGTCTGCTTTTAAACTTTACATGATCCCTTCAGCTTTACAGGATAGCATCCTCAAAGACCTAAGTGAACATAAATGAAAATGCAGGATGTTGTACGTTAGATGCTAATTCTCACTGATCCAAGCTTCATACACAATAGGGACACAAGACATTTCAAGCTCAAATTGTGGCAGGTTAAAACTGGTTATGGTGCTATGTAACAGAGCAAGTGGCAAACAGAAACCAGTGCTTAGACCAGAATGTGAAGCAGGAAGAAAAATACCAAGTGAAGCACGTTATTCTTGTAATAAATGGGAAAATTGTATTAAATCGTTGTTATACTATCATCTTAACTTTGGAAGCTTGGGATTCAAATTTCTTACACCTAAAGGCCATTGAATTCAACATACTATTTCTAGAAAGGACAACAGTTTTGAGTCCAAAACTTGGGAAACATTTTTTAGATGTACAACTCCCAGAATCCCTTAACGAGAATGGAACACTAAATTCTGAAAGGTATAACCCAAAAATGTAACTTTTCTATCAAGCACCAATCATGTGTGGACCACAATTTCCTATAGGTCTGAGGTTGCTTTAAGACAGTTGTTCCCATTTCTGAGTCTTTAGATCAGTGTTTCTCAAACTGTGCTCCTCCAGGTGTTTTGGACTTCAACTCCCAGAAATCCCGACCAATTTACCAGCTGGTAGGAATTGTGGGAACTGAGGTCCAAAATATCTGGAGGAGCACAGCTTGAGAAACACTGCTTTAGATAATGTAGATTTACAGCACCCATGATCCAAAACATTTCAGTTGAAGAATCAAAAATGAGAACACCTTTACCAGGTCTCGGACTAGAAGTGTTTTGGATTTTCTCAAATTCTGGAACATTTGCATATACATGAGATATCTTGGAAATAGAGCTCAAATCTCAACACAGAACTCATATACATCTTGTACACATAGCATGAAGGTAATTTAAACACAATATGTTTAATAACAATTTTGTGCAAGAAACAAAGTTTGTGTATACTGAATCATCAGAAAGCAAAACTGCCACTACCTCAGTCACCCCATGTGGATAATTTAGGTTTTTTAAAGCATTTTCAATTTTTGGATAAGGGATACTGTACCTTAAAGCCACCATGAGGTTCCACAGATAGTTAGAATGTACTTCCTTGTTGTCTTTGCTTCTTATGTGGAGTTACCCCACTACACTGGCAACAGTATGAGGAGAAATATCTATCTGCCATCCAGAGCAGTGGTTTCCAACCTCTGGACCTCAACTCCCAGAAATCCTGGCCATTTTACCAGCTGTTAGGAATTGTGGGAGCTGAAGTTCAAAACATCCAGACTGAGGACCGATGGTTAGGAACCACCAATCTAAACAGGCATACTCAAACTATGGCTCTCCAGCTGTTTGGGCCTCCAACTCCCACAATTCCTGACCACTGAACAAGCTGACTAGGGCTTCTGGGAGTTCGAGGTCCAAAGAGCTGGACAATCGGGGTTTGAGGATGCCTGATTAGTGGAGCAGGCAATCCACTGGCAATAAATGCCAGGATTCATTCACCAACATTCAAAAACTATTCTGCCTCAGTGAAGGCTAAGATACAACTTGGAGGACGTTGCAAGGTTTACAGTGTAGGCAGGACCAGACACCAACCCTGTTGAGGGAACAACATGTTCCTCTGACTCTCAGCCAGAAATACATCATAGCCCGGAAAGTGATCTGGCCCACAAGTAGGCATGCAATCACAGTGAACCTGCCACAATGTTCATTTTGGACAATACTCCTGACAAAAATGACGGAAAGGATATGACTATTTCTCTGCACAGCAATACTCTGGAGCCAGCCAAATAAAGGTAATAAAATAAACACGACAAAGCTATGAGGAAGGAAATGGACAAGTAAATCAAATTACTGCCAGACAGCACATTTATAATGATTGATGGTAATTCTATTTTTTTTATCCATTTCCTCCTTGCAGTCTCCTCTTTCCTACAACTTGTTTGTGACATCAGATGCCTTTCCCTGGCATTTCCAAACAATGTCATGCAGTTCCCCTTCCTTTAGCCAGATCCGATGGCCATTTTAAAGGTGTCCAAAATAGATTCAGGAAAGAGAACACTGCCATGACTGCCTCCTTCTGCCGTCACCATCACAGCAGCAAAGCCATAACTGCCAATTTCAGTCTAATAGATAAGTTTGAAATCATGCTGCAAGGGCTAAGACCGTCAAGGGAGTAGGAATGCAGGGATAAATGTCACAAACTACTGTTTGCTCACCTCATTGATACGGATCTGCTGAAGCTCTTGTTCAGCTGCTGTCAGAGGAGCTGGAGCAGAGCAGGACGACACATGCTTCTGGTAACCGCTAAGCGAGACATCTTCCTGAAGGTGAACAAGAGAAGAGACATAGCAACCACAGATCTAGTTCAAGCATGACCAAGCCAATTGGCATCTTGACTTCAATGATGGAAGACATATGCGCTATATACATGGACATGGTATGTTATAATCAGGTGACATCTTCCTTATTAGCTTTCTGACATGATGGACAGAGTGCCATGGGAACCGTATCTCTCTATAGGATCCTATTAGAACATTAAGATTTTTGAGGGAGGCTTTCCTCTCTAAGCCCCTACCTTTTCAGTCTTGTTTGAGGGAAACAAAGGAGAGCGCCTTCTGAGTAGCTGCTACCAGGCTACAGAACTCCTTCCCCAGAGAGGTCAAGATAGCGCCTCTCCTTGCTCTTCTTCCACTGGCAAGGAAAAACATTCCTATTCTATCAGACTTTCATGATGGGCTTTTTAGAGTGTACTTAGGATTTTGTTTAGTTTTTAGATTTTTAAAAACTGATTTTTAAGAAGGTTTGAACTTTACAGATTACTGAACTATTTTTAAATGACACACATCTTTTGTGTGATTTTTTAACATACACTGGTTTTAATAACTTGTAAGCCACCTTGAGTTTAATAATGGATGGGAGGCTTTGTGTTTGACATGTGATGTTTAATATATCCTCAAGAAATCTGGGAAAATGTCTCCAGCTTAATCAGGGGTCATACTGTACTACTGCCGAGAAGAAAATACCAATGCCAGCAGATAATGGGCCACAGGTGGTTTAGTTGTATATCCTCTGGCCAAAGACAGATGTAACTTGAGGATTCCTCCCATTGGATGTAAACACACAGTTGCAGAGAGATGATCACAAGTGCAAGATTATTCTACAACAGCCTCATTTTACAAGCACTGCTGCCACCTCATGGATCTTTCCTTAAACCACAGGACCAAGAAAATCTTTGTTGGCAAATCAGATTTTGCCACTTATTAATGTATAAAATGATCTTACATTTCATCAAATGGCGCAATCCAAGAGATACAGAGTACTGTACACATATAAATCCATGCAACTAGATGTGTCTGACTGGAACTCACTTCCAGAGGAGGTTGTGACAGCGGTCAGCCTGGACAGCTTCAAGGCAGGATTAGACAGATTCATGGATACCAAGGGAATCAGTAGCTACTGAAATGGACATCCAAGTGCCACCTCTGTGTTGACGGAGGCAGGCAGGATTTTCTCCTTTTTAGTTTTTCCTTATGAAGAAAAAAGTAGGATGACAATTAATGAAACCCACAAGCTCCAACTCTGATACCTGTAAAATTTAGCCTATACTGCACCCCTCAAAACTACTAAATAAACCTTTCCTAAAAGAAATATGGGGCAGTGAGAAATTCCACCATAGTGGCTTGAGTACTATCAACAAAAATAATTTGTCAGGAAGAATAGCATAATACCAGATATGAAGGAAACGATCACATTTATGGTCCACTGACCACAAGGGCCATGTTACACGGACAACTCAAACTGGGACCCCACTCAGAAATTATGCACAGACAACTCATTCAAACTATATATCCAAGCATTTGAGGTCTGTGTTTCAGTCATCTTTTACTCTCATGAGAATCCAGACAACACAGAACTTGCAAGGCAGGCACATTTGAGTGAACTTGCATCCATCCACAAATCTGTATCTGTATACCTTTATAAAACGGAATGTTTGTGTGTATGTGGAGGGCGGAAGGGCGGAAGGGCGGATTGTGGCAGCCACTTTCACAGGCAAGGGCGGATATGTGGCCAGGGGGGAGCCCACTTTCACAGGCCAGGGCGGATATGTGGCAGCCACTTTCACAGACCAGGGCGGATATGTGGCAGCCACTTTCACAGGCCAGGGCGGATATGTGGCAGCCACTTTCACAGACCACAGCGACCAGCGCGGGTGATGGACCTGCACCAAACTTGGTACACATAACCCCCCTAACCCCCTTTACGGCCTGGCGCGGGTCGGGGGACATGACCCATGGATTATGGGATTTGTAGTACTTTCCAACACTTTGGTTCCCACAGACCACTGAGGCCACCAAAAAGGACCAATACAGACCACACTCAGCACACACAGCCCCCATGACCCACTCTACGTCCTGGTGCAGTTCGGAGGAGGGAGGACCATGGATGATGGGACTTGAAGTGCCTCTACTCACTTCCCAAGTCCGCTGCAACCCTCATCCAATCACTGATTGAGACCAAACTTGCCATACATAACCCCCATGGCTGCCTTCACGTCCTGGTGAGGTTTGGGGGAGGACTGACAATGGATGATGGGATTTATAGTACTTTTACACCCCTCTGTTCCCACAGACCACTGTGGCCCCCAAAAAACACTGATAAAGTCCACACTTGGCACACAGAGCCCCAGTGACCCAGTCTACATCCTACTGAAGTTTGGAGGGGGACAGAACATGGATGATGGGACTTGCAGTACCTTCCCTCACTTCCCAAGACTGCTACAAACCTAATCCAATGACTGATCAACACCAAATCTGGCACACAGAGCCCTCATGACCCACTCTACAGCCTGGTGCAGTTTACTGTGAGACGGACCACGGATGATGGGACTTGAAGTACCTTCACTCACTTCCAAAAAACAATGCACCCTCATCCATTCACCAATACAGACCAAACTTAGCACACAGAGCCCCCATGACCCAATCTACATCCTACTACACTTTGGGGGGGGGGGGGAACAGAGATGATGGGACTTGCACTACCTTCAGTAATTTCATGATACCACTGCAACTCCCAATAATGATAGATCAAGACCAAACTTGGCACACAGAGCCCCCATGACCCACTCTACATCCTGCTGCGTTTCTCAAATAACCCGGACAGGGCCGGGTCCCCAAGCTAGTAGGAAATAAAGGGGAAAGGTACCAGTCAGTTGCCTGGAGGGAAAGTACAGGCAATCGCCAAGTTGCAGAAAGATTCTGTAGGTTTGTTTTTAAGTTGAATTTATATGAATTTGGAACAGGTACATTTTAAAGTGTAACTCCAGCCTATATGTGATATATATATACAGTATATACTGTATATATATATAGAGAGAGAGAGAGCGAGAGAGAGAGAGCGCTAGATAGCTTTGGAAAGCAAACAGCTTCGCTGTTTGTGTCCCTGTGGTAATTGGACTTTGAAACATTTGGCTTATTATGGAAACAAGGATTGGAGATAAAGCTTCAGTGGAGACACCTTGTCCCCATGATAACGCTTTCCGGTGTGAATTTCCCTTCCTGTTGTCTCAGTCCCTTTCTTAACTATGAGTTATTTGTAAGTCGGGTGTTTGTAACTTGGGGACTCCCTGTATACATTTTCTACATAGTTTTTTCTTCTCCAATCTTAAAGAAGTAAAAGCTACCCAAAGGAAAGTGAAAGTGGAGGATTATACTCTAACTTCTTGTTGCAGGATTTTGAGCATTATGGTATACAACACCAATAATGTTATTCCCTAAGAATTGCATTAATCAGGAACATGAATTTGCCAAATTTCTAGTCCCTATTTTACAAGCGTGGAAATCACTTACAACATTTCTCATTCTTATCACAGGAAGGCAGCCTATTGAGAAATCACTGGCTTCTGGCCACAGTTCTTGACTCCAGTGCAAGAATGAGAAAAGGAGTGTTTTGCCTCTTGCTGAAGTTGCTATGGTTTGCGCAAAAAATGTCTCTATGCAAAACGACAGACATTTCCTTTATGAAGAAAAGCACAAGCACATCATAAGCACAGAAGGACTAGATAGCTGATTACAAATGCAATTACTCCATTAAGTGCCTCTAATTTCTATTTCTATACAGTGAGGCACCAGCTGTTGTGAATTTGTGCAGTTCATGCAACAACAATGCCAACAAAATTCTTGCACATGTGAAACTTCTCCTGAGAGCAGCAAAAAATAACCCTGCAAGGGAAAGATAGTTTGGCAGGCAAGTATGAATTATCAGCCCTACCTTAATTGTTCCGAAAAGTTCATCTTTTACATGTCCACCTCCAAACTCTTTCTTCACTGTTGCTCTGGTTGCAGCATAAAGCATTTTCAGTCTAACCTGGTCAGACAAAGAAAGAAAGAAAGAAAGGGAAACACTATCAGTGTTGAGGACAAGCCACTATATGGCTCCAATCATTGAGCATCCAGTTCACAGAGGTCCAATAATGTTGGAACTGCTGGGCCATTTGTGCTTCTGGAACTTATTTTTAAGAACCCTTCTTATTCAAGTGAATGTTCCCCTGTAATTATACTTTTTAGAAGTACAGCACAACCCATGTATCCATGGGATCAGTACCTGCCATTCATTTATCCACGTCCATCAAAATACGTCCTCTCTAAACATTTTCTAGGTCCTCCGGCATGACTCTATGGTAATCTTGTACTGGAAATCTTTCATTTCCACATTATTCACAATTTCATGTAACTATCTAAAGTGCAGCAAGTTACCCCTCCAATGCTATAACTGTTGTCAAATTCGTGTTGTAAAAAGTTTCACTCACCAGAAAGGGTTTTTTTTTTAAAAAAAAAAATTACAACTCCCAGACTCCTCCAGCATTGAACTGTCTTATATGAGTCTACACTGGCTGTACAATGCATTATAGGGCAGTGTAGATGGGGACTCGGTTACCAGTACTTGGGCCATTTTCATGCATCGCAGGTTCATTTGGACCTCTCTCGCAATGAAGACAGAAACTGGAAGAGATACAGTACTCTGAAATATTTTTAGAATATGTACACTCTAACTTCCAAACAACAAAACACTTCAAGGAAGCTCAAATATGTGAAATCCCAATGAGTCTTAAAAAGTATGAATGCAGTATAAGCTGAAGAGAAATAACAAAATAAATTTATATACCATTTGTTAAACAACTTAACAGAAAATCTTTGAGCTCAGAAGAATGTGAAAATCACCCTATGAAGGATTTCCTTTTGGTTCAAAGACCAACTGAAAGAAGTGAGTTGCACAGTTTTGATAGGACTGATGAAAGCAAGCACCCAGATGGAGGTCTACAAAGTAAGATCTTGAGATATAAGCAAGTTCCTATGGAGACAGCACACCTGAAGGTACAATAAGCCCTTGCAATTTTGAGTAGAGGTAGGCAGAAAGTAGATCTTGATGTTGTGTTCCTGGGGTATCTGAATCAGACTGACAAGCATTTTAACTTCTACTTGCTTCACAATAACAACAAAGGGAAAACCCACACACATATTGCTCTAAATAATGCTGTGAGGAGGAAGGAATTAATCAGATATGGGTATGTGACAATTTTATTAGTTCTTCTGGATCTTTCAGCAGTTTTTGACAGCCATTGACCATGGCATTCTCCTGGGCTGCCAGGTTGGGATGGAACATGGGAGTCATTTTTACAGTGGACCCATTCCTACCCGAAAGAGTGAACCTAAAATGTGGTGCTAGGAGAGTCTTTTTCATCCCTTTTAGGCCATTTACCTATGGAATCCCCCATGGCATTTACGATTGACATGAAATTGCTGGGAAAGGTCACCCAGAGTTTCAGGGTTTAGTGCCACCAGCATGCTGATGACATCCAAGTAAGCTGTTGCAGTTATAAACAGGTATTTCTTGTCAGTAAAGAACTGGATGCAGGCAAACAAACCGAAGCTTAAGCCAGACAAGGCAGAGATAACCCTGAACAGTTACCTGGGAAGGCCAATTGCTTGAACACTGTTCCCATCCTAAATATCTCGGCGTCACCTTGGATCAAACACTAACGTTTAGGAAACACTGTATGAATACCAAGCACAAAGTAGCTGCATGCAGTAACATCCTGTGGAAACTTACTGATAGCTCATGGGATGCAAAACCAAAATTAATAAGAACATCAGGACTGGCCTTGTCTTACTCAACTGCTGAGTATGCCTGTCCTGTTCGGCATAAGTCTGCCCACGCAAAGTAGGTGAATATAGTACTGAACAAAACGTGTAGAATAATCACAGGATGTCTCAAACCTGCAATTGCTGATAGATCTACTGTATAAGCTAGCTGGCATTGCCCCTTGTAATATGTGATAGGGAGAGAAATACGGTTAAACACTGTGAAAGCCATTCACTGCATCGCTATCAGCCTCCTCCCAGTAGACTCAAATCAAGGAAAAGTTTCATTAGAACCACCACTCCTCTTAATGTTCCCCCAGGAATAGCAAGTGTTTCCCTCCGGGCAGCTAAACCAGAAAATCCCTCCAGGGGCAAACCAAGAATGCACAACCTGGAAGTCCCTGAACAGACTCAGAAGTGGAGTGGGCAGATCAAAAGACAACCTGGCAAAATAGCACTTCCTAGAAGAATTGTCCACCTTGTGCAACTGTGGAGCAAAACATACAACTCAGCACCTGTATGCTTGCCTGTAATGCCCAGCCTCATGCACAAAAGAACTGTTTAAAGCTACAGACAATGTGGTTACTGTTGCCAGCTCTTGGTCTAAAATTATTTAGCTGCTTGTGTTCCATGTATTTTATCAGTTTTATGCTTGTTTATTTATGCAATGTTTTTGACACAAAATAAATAAGTACATAAACCCTGAACAGTTAAAGGGTAGATCAAGAAATCCCTATTCAACCTGTGCTGGATGACTGGGTTGTCATCCTCAAATGTTGTGAGGTGGCTATATGGCCATGTTCTAAAAGCATTCTCTCTTGATGTTTCGCCTGCATCTATGGCAAGCATCCTCAGAGGTTGTGACCTCACAACCTCTGAGAATGCTTGCCATAGATGCAAGCGAAGTATCAGAGAGAATACCTCTAGAACATGGCCATATAGCCCGAAAAACCTACAACAACCCAGTGATTCCAGCCATGAAAGCCTTTGACAATACATTGTGCTGGATGAATTTCAACACCCTCTGAAGGCCCACAGTTTGGACTCACCCTAAGAGTAAACCCTGAACCTGGCTACTCAGCTTTGAATGGTGGTTAGGAGTGTATTTGCACAATTAAAACTGGTACACATCCTGCACCTTGTCCTAGGGACACTTGATTTGGCCAAGGTGACACCCAATTCAGTTACACCTGATTTTAATTACTGCAATGCAGTCTATGTAGGAATGCTCTTGAAGAACGGAAACTCCAGCAGACTGTTAATAGGGGTTTATTATAAAAGTCCATGCATCTCTCATTGCAAGAGCTCATCTGGCTATAAGTTGGTTTCTGAGCACAATGCAAAGTGCTGGTTATGACCTATAACTCCATACAGTTTAGATCCAAGGTAGTGCTCAGACAGGCTCCCCCCATGAGCCTGTCTGAGCACTAAGATTGTTGGAGGATGCACTTAACTCAATCCTACCTTCTACTCTGAGATGGTTTGTACAAGTACTTGGAAGGGCCTTCTCTGTGGCTGCTCCCAGACCCTCTACCTAAGGAGGCATCTTCTTTCCTAACCTTTTCCAAGCAGGTGAAGACCTTTTAATCCCAGCTTGACTGTTTTACCTGTACAGGAGAGGGCTTAAGAATGACCATAGTAGAACATTCTGGCCATACTCCACCCTTGTCCCCTTTAAGGCTAAATAGACAGGTACTTGTTGTTTGAGTGGCCTCCAAGATTCAGTCAGAGCAAAATTTCTTTAGCTCTCCGCCAGATGGCAGCATAGCTCTAATATGAGAAGAGATTCTAAGACCAAGAGTTCTGCAAATATCCTTAACAAGAAAAGTGCCAGGGAATGAAAGAGAATGTGCAGAGAATGTGCTGAAAGAATGCATATGCATCCCTCAATACTTTCTCTCTACACTGAAATAATATTTCCTACAATGCCATCACATGTAATGCTATTATGCCATTATTTAGGATATGGATTTGGTATAGGATATGTGTGTCTGTATCGGTGTCTTATAATCAAGCAGATTACTCATGTGGTTCCTGTTTTTATAGGCTGTTAATACATGAATCCAAAAAATTGTGAGAAAGATTATAATGTAATTCAGCAGGTAATAGGCAAAAAAGTCCTAATCAAATGTCTATTTGACCCTAGGCATTGAAGATTCTTACCTTCAATTGTGTATGCCACATGGCTCCCACTTTGTTTTAAAAACAACAACACAGCAGCACTGTGGACACAAGTAACCATTATATGAGACTAGGACAATTCACTTAATGGGCTGTATAGACCATTAAATAAGACAAGACTGTGCCTAGAGCTTCAAAAGAAAGGGGCACCATATACATTTTCCCTTTGCTGAATTTACTATGGACCATATGCACCCATTGTGCAAAATCACAATGGGTGCAGCTGAAGCAGGTTATACAAAAGGGGGCTCCTACAATAAAAGACTTTGCCATCAAAAAGTGGAGGAAAATTTTTCAAACATAAAGGGGAAGCATGTAAAAATATTTCCCAATGTTTTGTTTCATTTTGAAAACTAAAATGTTATTTTGTGTTATATTATTTTTTATATTTTGAATTAGTTATATGTGGGGGCACCAAAATCTTTTAAGTATTTAGGGCTTCTCAAGGTCTGAATCTAGTCCCGGCTGGTCCAGAATGCTTCTAAGTGGAGCAATCTCTCAGCAGCCCAGAAAACTCATAGCAACCCAATCTCTCAGCAGCATGGAGGACCTCTGATGAAGACACTGCACTGGTTATTAATCAGCTATAGGACCAAATCTAAGGTTTTATTGGGAGTATATAAAGCCCTATGCAACTTGGAGTTCACTTACCCAAGAGACCCAACTCTTCCAAGCAATCCTGTCATTAAAGTCACTTCTCCAACTCTCTACAGGTTTTTTTGGAGCAGGGCATTTAGCATGGTGGAATCCATTCTACAGGATATCCTTACTTCAAGATTAAGCACACTCTGACAACTCTTATTGTTATGTTCATGTTGGTAACACCTATTTTGTCCAAGCCTTCCTACACCCAGCTTGCCACACATTTTTTGGTTATTGTAAATATTGATTCCAAATACTTTTTTATACTGTGTGTTTTATAATTGTTGAGCACTGCTTTGAAATCTATAGATGCTAGTGGTTTACAAACATGTGTATGCCAAGAAGCAGAGACAAAGCCATTCCAACAGAATGGACTGTGGTGAATATTTGGTGTGATAATCAAATTTCTTGTAGTCAACTACATCTTGAAAAACATGAAACAGTAGAGACTAGAAGGAGGCGATGGTTGATGTTTTTCATTTTGAACCTCATTACTTTTCACCAAAGGAAACCTAAACTAGAATGAGTGAATTTGAATGCAATCGCATAGTAATTAGAAGCATGTACAGAGTATTACTGAATATATCTAGATACAAAGCTATAGGCAATCTACATGCTTCTCAAGAATAGTGCTATTTCCCTAGGTGGTATAGGAATGTGTGAAACAGCTGTTCCACAAAGAAGCAGTAACAATACCTTTCAATCTTCAACCCCCAACATGCCAAGTAATTATGAACCTTAGAATGGGAACTCACATAGAGTTTCATTTAAGGGAAGTGCAATCTAACACTTACTGGAGAATTGTCAGGAGACCAGGAGATAAAAAGCCACTCATAGCCCTGTGCATTCTGGGTGTCCAGGCGGTAGAGAATGTAACATGGTTCCAGTTCATCCAGCAGCGGCAACACAAAAGAGTCATAGTCTTTATCCCACCGCCGAGAGAGTTCTTTGTAGGCTCCAAGAACCAATTGCTCTAAAAGTCAGGGCAGTGGGAAAGTAAGGAAGAGAGAGAAAAAGAGAACATGCATAAGCAAAATAAATGTTATGCTTAATATAGTATGCTAATAATAATAAAATTTATTTATAACCCACCCTATCTCCCCAAGGGAGCTCAGGGCAGTATTCAAGCCAGAGGAACTTACAACACTCAAAGATCCTTGGTACAGCCCATGTCCTCTTGGTTATAATAACGTACATCTAATATTGTATTCCTTCTAAGAAACCCTGTGAAATTCTCATGGTTCCAGAAACAAATACAAGCATTTGATAAAGAGGAAATATATTGCCATGTTTTCCCTCATCCATTAGTTAGTGGGGGTAAAGTATAGCCAAAAAAGCCATCTGTTTTATGTAATTAATAAAGCAGGTGTGGGTTTTAAAAAAAAATGACAGCATACCATTTCTCTGACCATAATTACATTTCAAAGCTTTATAGGCATTAATGCACATATGGAGTTTCTATGCAAGCATGGGCTTAATTCGCAACTGTCAAGAACATGGTGGACTCATTCCTCATTGTCCTGTACAGTTGTCTATGTGCCTGGATCCTCTTGACTAAGCTGCAATGTGCTGACACATAGAAGCGACCTAGAACCGACACTGGTGAGATGTAAAGAACACAAGGAACACAAATGATTTCCTTCTCCTCCAAACATCAAATGTGCTGATATTAATTTTTTTTTTTAAAAAAAATAGAGGTATCATGTATTATAGACATGTATCTAAGCATCCATGATATTTATGTAGCTGGATAATCCACTTCAAATGAAAAAAACACAACTTGCAATCATTATTGTCACTGTTGTCATCAGGAATGCAACAGATTATAATATCAGCTCTCCCTAGGAATGCAAAATCTCTCTCACATCATGTCAACTATTGATCCATTTAGGTCAGTATTGTGTGGATTAACTGACAGCAACTCTTTAAGGAACCATTTAGCATTCTTCTTTCCCATCTGGAGATGTCAGACTGAACCTGAGACATTCTGCATGCTTTGCATGGACTCCACCATTTGGTTACAGCTGCTTCCTTCTCCACAAAAACAAGATCTGCGTAACGACCCTGATGATATCTATAACTAAGTGATGATCACTTGTGTTGCTGCCTGTAATAATGCCAAACATAATCTCGAGAGGAAAAACTGTGAGACTTGGAATGAACACATTTCTTCCCTTGGCTTCAAGGTTTACATAACAAGAGTTGTATATTGGTTTGAATACTGGACTTGGATTCTGAGAGACCAGTGTTCAAATCCCCACCCTACTATGAACGCCCACTAGTGACTCTGGGAAAGTTACACTCTTGCAATATTATAAGAAGGCAATGGCACTCTCCTCTGAATAAATCTTGTCAAGGAAACAAATCTCATAAATGACAGGGTCACCACATATTGGAGTCAACATGAAGGAAGATGCCACCCTCAACAAAAACAACAAGGTTATGTTCCAATCTAGCATTTTCGGGTAAAACCTGAAGACAAGGAAATATTGAAACCTTGGGGAACCATTTCTAAGCAGAAAATGTCTACGCTAGATCAATGTTTACATACATAGGAGGAAATTTAATACATTTCCATAAGTTTGGTGGGGTTTTTTTTAATGTTTTGCTTGTACTTAATTTCTGATTCAGGGAAAATGCTAAGCAAGAACTACCAGCACTAAGATCTACTGAAAATGGCACTGGTGGCTGCTGTCTTCACAGAGGAGAGTGACATTTATTTATTTATTTATTGGGGCTTCTTCGCCGCCGACTCCCGAGGGCTCGCGGCGGCTCACAGAGCCAGTGGCACATCGCCAATGGTTAAAACATAAGAACAGTTAAAACAATTAAAACAGCAAAATACAATATAACAATTAAGCAGCAGCAATATCGCAGCCCGGAGGGTATAGACGAGGCCTAATCACCAAAGGCTTGCCTGAACAAATAAGTTTTGCAGGCCCGTCTAAATGGCAGCAGATCTCTCAGGGCTCTGGCTTCAGCCGGGAGGGCATTCCATAGTGTGGGAGCTATAACGGAGAACGCCCTCCGGCGGGTCGATGTTAAATGTGCCGACTTCGCAGATGGTACTACCAACAGGTTGGCCTCTTCAGACCGGAGTGATCTCACTGGGCAATATGGGGTGAGACGGTCCCTCAGATACGCTGGCCCCAGGCCGTGTGTGGCCTTGAAGGTAAGAACCAGCACTTTGAAGGCGACCCGGTGCTCAATAGGTAGCCAGTGCAGATCCTGCAAGATTGGTGTTATGCAGCATCCTGCTGGTGCCCCAGACAGGAGCCGGGCGGCAGCGTTCTGCACCAGCTTGAGCCTCCGGATCGACGACATAGGCAGGCCAACGTAGAGCGTTACAGTAATCTAGCCTGGAGATGACCGTGGCTTGGATCCCCGTGGCCAGGTCGCTCCGGGAGAGCTAGGGGGCCAGCCTCCTTGCCTGGCGGAGGTGGAAAAAGCAGCCTTGCTGGCCATGGAGACCTGGGCCTCCATGGTCAGCTGGGAGTCCAGCTGGACACCCAGGCTCTTCACAGACGGCGCTGGATGCAGCGCCGCACCGTCCAGGGTCGGAAGCCGGGCACCGCCAAGCCACAAGATCTCCGTCTTCGCCGGATTCACCATCAACCTACTGGCTCGCAGCCATCCAGTGACGGCTTCGAGGCAATGTTGGAAATTATCGGGGACGGATCCCGGCCTGCCCTCCATCCCCAGAATGAGCTGAGTGTCATCGGCGTACTGATGACAGGTCAGCCCATAACTCCGCACCAGCTGTGCAAGCGGCTGCATGTAGATGTTAAATAATAGAGGGGAGAGAATGGCCCCCTGAGGGACTCCACACATTAATGAGGAGCCCTCGGAGACCTCCCCCGCCTCCTCACACGCTGAGACCGCTGGCGGAGGAAGGAGGACAGCCATTTAAGGACAGTCCCCTCACTCCGGCCATGGCCAGGCGGTGGATCAAAAGATTGTGGTCGACCGTGTCAAATGCTGCCGTGAGGTCCAATAACACGAGCAGCGCAGACCCGCCTTGGTCGAGCTGGCAGCGGAGTTGGTCTGTGATGGAGACCAGGACCGTCTCCGTCCCATGCCCCGAACGGAAGCCGGACTGGAAGGGGTCTAGCCATGTTGTATCATCTAAGAAGGACTGCAGCTGCTCCATTACTGCCCTCTCAACTACCTTGCCCAGGTACGGAAGATTCGACACTGGGCGGTAGTTGGAGGGAACCGCAGGGTCCAATGATGGTTTCTTCAGTAATGGAGCCACCACCGCCTCTTTTAAGCACTCTGGAAAGACTCCTTGCTCAAGGGAGCTGTTTATGACATTCAACAGAGGCCCACGTAACCCCTCCAGGCAAGATCTAACATCCATCCGTTGCATCATCTGTTTTGTTTGTGCCACAGTTAAGTCTTCCAAGAAAGCAAGATCAGACTGTGTCTCTTAGGAACACTTTAGTCTCACGCTAGCTAACTCTCCTGGATCCATTGTCTGTTCACCACAGCCAAGTCTTTTTTTAAAAGTTCTTTTGATATATAAACACACAACAACAACAACAACAACAGTTTAAGATATGGAGGAATTATAATAGCAGAGAGGGCAATTAAAAATTGGGAGTATTGGTGTGATTAATATCATAGCCCCAGAAATGCTCACTTCCCTTTAGCATGGAAAACATATTTTCAAATAAGCAACTACTTCCTGTGATGTTATGTTAATCTTGCAAAGTTTTGTTGGTAGAGGAAACTGTGAAGATTTAGTTATTTGGAAGGCTTTCCTTCCACTGTTTACAAATAAGCAGATTAATAGTGCCTTTTGGAGAACAACACATAAACCGAACACTATTTCTCACCTGAATGAACAGCACTGATAATTCAGAAGGTCTCAGTACCCAGAAGACGACAGATGCTATCTAATCATGGAAGTTAAATAGGGCCATGCCTAATTATACTTTGAATGGGAGACTGAAATATACCTTGGAGCAACCGGTATTCCTTGGCAAACCACCTCAGACTGTTCTAAGAAACCCCTAGGACATTCATGGGGTTATTAAGTCAATATATGGCATAAAGTCACACACTTGCATGCACATTGGTGTTTCCATTGTTCAAATATATGTACACACTCATTTCTGACTCTTCATGACCTCATGTGACAGTATAGATGCCTATTTTGTATTATGTGATTACACCTATACCTAGCATACCTTAATACAAATTAGTTTCCCAATTCGTTTCAGGGGACAACTGAGAAGCAAAACCCACGTTTGAAAATCTCATAGAGCACAGGCACATGCTTTGAACTGAATGCTCTGTCATTCATAGACCCATAGTGTTGCCCTCTGTGATCTCAATGGCCATCTTCAGCTAGAGCAGTGGTTCCCAAACTTTTTTGGCCTACCGCCCCCTTTCCAGAAAAAAATGTACTCACCGCCGCCCTAGAAATTATTTTTTTTACATTTTAATAGAAATTAAACAGAAAGATATATGTATTAATATTTCTACCTTTTTCGTAAAATATAATAAAGTTGTAAATTAGAAACATTGAAGTTTGAAATTATGAAACTATTTATTGAACTTAGAATAGAAAGGTAATACAAAAAAGTTAAAACATTCGAAATCATCTTAATGAGAAGGGTGAACCTGGTATGCTGCTACCAACCTAGTAATCCTCGCCTCTATTTTCGCCAGTAATCTCAAATCATTGCGATTGACTATTTTGCAATCGGGCTTTTTTGTTAATAAATTGGTTACCGCACTGAATCCATGTTCCACTAAATATGTTGAAGGACATTATTATTATTGTTATAAGACTCAACCAGTTGGAAGGGAACCCCAAAGGTATTATTATTATCCCTTGCTTGGCGAGAGGAGGGAGCAGGAGGAGGGAAGGAGAGAGAGACACACACAGAGAGAGGGATGGTAGCCTGTCACCTGGCTCACCCCACCACCCCCTTACAGGGGTTCAGTGCCCCCCAAATGCTCCTGAGCCTTCCAGAGCCCCCCTAGATTGCCCCACCGCCCACCAGGGGATGGTACCGCCCACTTTGGGAACCACAGAGCTAGAGTATGCCCAACAGATAGATGGCCAACAAGGAGACCCTACCATCAGTTTAGACAAGTGATTCTGTTGCTGAATGACTCTCACCGCCCAAGATTTCCTTCAAATATTTAGTATATTTTCATACGAGGGTTTTAACTAGAATGTTAAATTATGCTTTTAATGTCATTTGTCTTATGGGGATTGGGAATGTATACTTTTTAAATGTGACAAACTGTTAATTTCACATATGTCAGAGTTTATATTATTATATTTTATGTTATGTAATCTGTCTCTATAATGTTGTATGTCGCTTTGATTCCCACATTGGGAGAAAATTGGGATAGAAATAAATAAATAAATATGATTATTATTAATAATAATTAAAACATACTGTCCTGGAACTAAAAGCCATTAGACCAGGGTCTATTCTCCACAAATTTGATAATGATTACCTCCACCACATCATATAAATCATTGATAAAAAATACTGCGTTGATCCCAGGCCAGGACTCTGAAGCACTCAAATTGAGGTCTTCTTTTAGTCTGAGGAACATCCACTACTAAGCATTTGTTGTAAGTGTGCACCCTCAAGCTCAGTTTGTCTTGTCATAAGTTCCTGTGAATGAAATAACCCTGTTATTCATAACCTTACTCAGGTATTTCAAATGCAGAACTGCAAATTGTTTGACTGAGACAATACATCTGTAATGCAGTCTTCTTCTTTGCTTTCTTACTTCTGTTCTGACAAGCATTATTATAATTTCTTATGAGTAATGGAGTCTCATAATTTGGCCAAAATAAAATAGGTTCAATTGAGTCATTTCCTGTAAGCAAAGCAAAGTGAAGACCTTGCAGATCATTCACTTTAAATAGGGCTGCAACACATTTAAAGGGTTATTTATTTTAGTACCTAACAAAACTGCAGCTGTAGATACTATTTTACAGTAAGTTTTTCCTCTTTTCTAGGAAAAGGAACACCAACAGGGGTCACCAATATTTCTGGGCCAAGTGGGGACATCTGTAACAAATTAGTTTCCCAATTCGTTTCAGGGGACAACTGAGAAGCAAAACACACGTTTGAAAATCTCATAGAGCACAGGCACATGCTTTGAACTGAATGCTCTGTCATTCATAGACCTATAGTGTTGCCCTCTGTGATCTCAATGGCCATCTTCAGCTAGAGCAGTGGTTCGCAAACTTTTTTGGCCTACCGCCCCCTTTCCAGAAAAAAAAGTACTCACCGCCGCCCTAGAAATTAATTTTTTTACATTTTAATAGCAATTAAACAGAAAGATATATGAATTAATATTTCTACCTTTTTCGTAAAATAGAATAAAGTTGTAAATTAGAAACATTGAAGTTTGAAATTATGAAACTATTTATTGAACTTAGAATAGAAAGGTAATACAAAAAAGTTAAAACATTCAAAATCATTTTAATGAGAAGGATGAACCTGGTATGCTGCTACCAATCTAGTAATCCTCGGCTCTATTTTCATCAGCAGTAATCTCAAATCATTGCGATTGACTATTTTGCAATCGGGCTTTTTTGTTAATAAATTGGTTACCGCACTGAATCCATGTTCCACTAAATATGTTGAAGGACATTATTATTATTGTTATAAGACTCAACCAGTTGGAAGGGAACCCCAAAGGTATTATTATTATCCCTTGCTTGGCGAGAGGAGGAGGAGGGAGCAGGAGGAGGGAAGAAGAGAGACACACACAGAGATGAATGGTAGCCTGTCACCTGGCTCACCCCACCACCCCCACCGCCCCCTTACAGGGGTTCAGTGCCCCCCAAATGCTCCTGAGCCTTGCAGAGCCCCCTAGATCGCCCCACCGCCCACCAGGGGATGGTACCGCCCACTGTGGGAACCACAGAGCTAGAGTATGCCCAACAGATAGATGGCCAACAAGGAGACCCTACCATCAGTTTAGACAAGTAATTCTATTGCTGAATAACTCTCACCGCCCAAGATTTCCTTCAAATATTTAGTATATTTTCATACGAGGTTTTTAACTAGAATGTTAAATTATGCTTTTAATGTCATTTGTCTTAAGGGGATTGGGAATGTATACTTTTTCAATGTGACAAACTGTTAATTTCACATATGTCAGAGTTTATATTATTATATTTTATGTTATATAATCTGTCTCTATAATGTTGTATGTCGCTTTGATTCCTACATTGGGAGAAAATTGGGACAGAAATAAATAAATAAGATTATTATTAATAATAATTAAAACATACTGTCCTGGAACTAAAAGCTATTAGACCAGGGTCTATTCTCCACAAATTTGATACTGATTACCTCCACCACATCGTATAAATCAGTGCTGTCCAACATCTACCGGACCGGGGGCCTGATGTTTGGTCACTGATGACCTGGGGGCCACTCGGCCCGCCCCGCCCCGCCCCGCCCGGCAGCAGATGAAGGCACCCAGGAGGCGATCCAGGCGAAAACTCTCCCGCAAGCCGGGTTCTCGCTTCCCCGAGCCATCCAAGCTTGCAGGAGGGGTTTCGCCGGATCTCGCCTCCTTCTGGTCAGAGGGAGGCGTGAGCCGGGCAACAGCTCTCTCGCAGGCCTGGATGGCTCGTGGGGAAGCGAGAACCAGGCGCCGCTTCCCCACGAGCCATCCAAGCCTGCGAGAGAGCTGTCGCCCAGATCTCGCCTCCCTCTGGTCAGGGGGAAAGGAGGGAGGGAGGAAGGCGCCCTGGCAGGGAGAAGGCAGCGGATCGCTGCCTCTTCCCTGCCAGGCCCTCCATCCTTCCTTCCTTTCCTCCCGGCAGCGCGTCCCAAACGGAACGCCGCTGCCAGGGTGAAAGGAGGGAGGAGCGTCCTGGCAGGGAGAAGGCAGCGGATCGCTGCCTCTTCCCTGCCAGGCCCCCTCCGTCCTTCCTTCCTTTCCTCCCAGCGGTGGCGTCCCAAACGGAACGCCGCTGCCAGGGTGAAAGGAGGGGAGGGAGGCGTCCTGGCAGGAGAAGGCAGCGGATTGCTGCCTCTTCCCTGCCAGGCCCTCCGTCTTTCCTTTCCTCCCGGCGGCGGGGCCCCAAACGGGAGGCGTTGGAAGGGGCGGGGGGATGCCCGGCTCCTCCCTCCTTCCAAGGCACCCTGGCAGCAGCTGAAGGTGGCGATTTCACCGCCTTCAGCTGCTGCCAGGGGGCCTTGGAAAGGAGGGAGGAGCCACGGGACATCCCTTCTCCCTTCCAAGGCATCGGCGCCGCCGAGAGAGGGACAAGGCGGCAGTACAGGGAGCAGGGGCCAGCTCTTTTCCTCCTGCCTGTATTGCCTCAGTCTCTCTCTCTCAGTGGCGCCGCTGCAAACTGCCTCGCAACGGCGCCGCCGAGAGAGGGAGAAGGGCGATACAGGCAGGAGGAAGAGAGCTGGCTCCTCCTCCCTGCCTGTATCGCCCCCTCCGTTCCTCTCTTGGCGGCGCCGATGCGATGCAGTTTGCATTAGCGCTGCCAAGAGAGAGAGAAGGGGCGGTGTAGGGTGGAGGAAGACAGCTGGCTCCGCCTCCCTGTACCGCCCCTTTCTCCCTCTCTCGGCGGCGCCAATGCAACTGCATCGCATCGGCGCCGCCGAGAGAGGACGGAGGGGCGATACAGGCAGGGAGGAGGAGCCAGCTCTTCCTCCTCCCTGTCCCGCTCCTCCTCCTCCCCGGCCGCCATTATTTTCAAAAAAAATTGATTATTTTTTTTAAAAAAAAGTCTTGCTGGGGGTAGCGGAGGCCGTGTCCAACAGGCTGGGGGGCCGGATCCGGCCCGCGGGGTCACCTGTTGGACAGCCCTGATATAAATCATTGATGAAAAATACTGCGTTGATCCCAGGCCAGGACTCTGAAGCACTCAAATTGAGGTCTTCTTTTAGTCTGAAGAACATCCACTACTAAGCATTTGTTGTAAGTGTGCACCCTCAAGCTCAGTTTGTCTTGTCATAAGTCCCTGTGAATGAAATAACCCTGTTATTCATAACCTTACTCAGGTATTTCAAATGCAGAACTGCAAATTGTTTGACTGAGACAATACATCTGTAATGCAGTCTTCTTCTTTGCTTTCTTACTTCTGTTCTGACAAGCATTATTATAATTTCTTATGAGTTATGGAGTCTCATAATGTGGCCAAAATAAAATAGCCTCAATTGAGTCATTTCCTGTAAGCAAAGTGAAGACCTTGCAGATCATTCACTTTAAATAGGGCTGCAACACATTTTAAAGGGTTATTTTAGTACCTAACAAAACTGCAGCTGTAGATACTATTTTACAGTAAGTTTTTCCTCTTTTTTTGGAAAAAGGGAACACCCAACAGGGGTCACCAATATTTCTGGGCCAAGTGGGGACATCTGTAAGTTGGAAGCAAGTCAAGAGATACTCTCATAAAAATAGTTGCTATGAAGAAGGGAGTTACTTATTCACAAGAGAGTTGCTATGGTGGAGAAGACCACTCAGTGAACATTCATTTCCTAGAAGATAAACAAAGGCATGGTTTTCTGCTCCAGTACTCACTTCATAAAAGGCAAACTGACAAAACTCAGAGACAAGTGAGTGAGTAAAAGACTGGGAATGAGGCTCTGAATTTTAAATTCCAAAATATGTGCTTACCTTTAAAATGTGTGCACACACACATACATACAGAGTGTATTTATCCATAAACTGGTGATATCAGAGAACACAGAACCCATCACCCCTTCACCCCATCCACAAAGAGACATCATATACCAGGCAAAACAAATACAGATAACAAAGCAAAATACTCTCCGTATTCCCTATCACCTTTTCCAAGTCTCCCCTCAGATATTCCCTACCACTATCAACCAATTTATCTTTTTCAGTTTTTCTTGGTTGTTGGGTACACCTGTAAATCATAGAGTCATAAACTTGGACTCCAGCAAAGGATCGCTGCCTTGTCAACTTGTATGCAGAACACATCATGCAATGTGCTGGGCTTGACGAATCCAAGGCTGAAGTTAAAATGCTGGAAGAAACATTAACAACCTTAGATATGCAGATGATACCACTTTGATGGCTGAAAGCGAGGAGGAGCTGAGGAGCCTTTTAACCAAGGTGAAAGAAGAAAGTGCAAACGCTCGGTGGCAGTCAAACATAAAACAAAAAACAAGATTATGGCAACCGGACTGATAGATAACTAGCAAATAGAGGGAGAAAACATGGAGGCAATGACAGACTTGTATTTCTAGTTGCAAAGGTTACTGCAGACGCAGACTGCAGCCAGGAAATCAGGAGATGTTTACTTCTTGGGAGGAGAGCAATGGCCAATCTCGATAAAATAGCTAAGAGTAGAGACATCACACTGGCAACAAAGATCCGCATAGTTAAAGCAATGGTATTTCCCATAGTAACCTATGGATGTGAGAGCTATACCATAAGGAAGGCGGAGCGAAGGAAGATAGATGCTTCTGAACTGTGATGTTGGAGGAAAGAAGATCCAACCAGTCCATACTCCAAGAAATTATGCCCGACTGCTCATTGGAGGGAAGGATACTAGAGGCAAATATTAAGTACTTTGGCCACATCATGAGAACAGAGGAAAGTTTAGAGAAGACAATGATGCTGGGGAAAATGGAAGAAAAAGGGAAGAGGGGCTGACCAAGGGCAAGATGGATGGATGGCATCCTCAAAGTGACTGGCTTGACTCTGAAGGAGCTGGGGATAGTGACGGCTGACAGGGAGGTCTCAGGTGGGCTGGCCCATGAGGTCACAAAGAGGCAGAACTGATTGATTGACTGAATAAACAACAACAAAGTTGGAAGTCCACAGAGCCATCTACTTCAACTGCCTGCCATACAGAAACACAAGGTCAAAGCAATATCCAGTCTGTTAAAAAAACCTCCAGAGAAGGAGACCACACCACACACTGAGGCAGCCGCATATTTCACAGTCACAGTCCAAACAGCAACTTGCAATTTCTCAAGTCACTCCTGACATGAAAAAAGGGCCTTGCCATCAGAAGGACCCTCCTAATGTTTACACTGAATCTCCTTTCCTGCAGTTTGACTCCAATGTTTCATATCCTAGCTTCTAGAGTAGCAAAAAGCAAGCTGGCTCTATCCTCAATATGACATCCTTTCAAATATTTAAACATGGCTATCATGTTACCTTTTAACCTCCTCTTATCCAGGCCAAACATCCTTTGCTCCCTAAGGCAATACTCATAGGGGTTGGCTTCTAGCCCTTTAAACATTTTGGTCACCTTCCTCTGGACACATTCCAGCTTGCCAATATCTTTCTTGAGTTGTAGTGCTCAGAAAAGGACAAAGTATTCCATGTGAGATATAGAGTGGCACTACTACTTCCCTTGATCTAGACACTATACTCCTATTGCTGCAGCCACAAATCACATTGGCCTTTCCAGCTGTCACTTCACACTGTTGATTCATGTACAGGCTGAACCTCTCAGCTGAAACCAGCTAGCATTTCCATTTCCTAAGAATGCCACATGGTGCAGATGCCAGTCACAGAGCCATCATGGGAAATAAAAATGGCAGTGGGACTGGTGCTTCCATTTGTAGCATGAAAGCTTCCCAATGACTATTTGTGGTAAAGAAAAGAAAAACTTCCAAATATCAGAGAGTGGGTTGGAGCCTGGCATGCACCAAGGGAGAGTCAATGGGTCCACGAAACCTGCTGATAGAGCACACACACACAGACACACAAAATCCAGAAGGAATCATCTTTAGATTTATTGAGAAGTAACAGGAGAGAAGGACAAGTTCTGAGCAAAGAAAAAGCTAGAATAGTGATGAGAACTTACTAACAGGTTTAAGGTGAAAGTATTTGTCTGTCGAATGCACTGGTGTGATTTGTGTGGGTATGGAGTTGAGGCACATGGTTGGTTAACATTTATACATCTATATTTGCTGAAGTTTTCCTTCTGGTCAAATAAACTGACTTAGCCAAGTACACAGAGTGAATGTAATGTGCTTTCAGTCACCTTGATTTTCAAGTTGAAGCAAAAATAAATCTCTGACATGTGCGGAGTGCTGATAACCGTTCTTTCCCATCCTCTTTTTTCATCCTGCTTCTCATCACACTGGACAGGCCTGACCTCAGATTCAGAGCTGCATCACCTACATATGGCAATCGGAAACCGACCTACATAAGGCAGTCATGAATAAGCTGTGACAAAGATACACACACATCTTACGCACAGTGGAGATATGCACCAGGCTGTCAGAGCCAAAAGTAGCCTCCCGGAATATGTCCAACAATGATTTCCTGAGGGTTTCAAGATGAAGATGCCTATCTTGCCCCACATTTTAAGGTAGAAAACCTTAAAGTCAGCCTTCAAAGTCAGTGCATGATCTGTACTTATCTTTATTTTATAGTATTGTCCAAATAGCTGTGATTTCTGTCTATCCCTTTCTTGCCAAATTTATATGGCATTCCATTTGAAACTCAGCCCAACCACTAAAAGCAGCATCTGTTTCCCCTTCAAAATCAGTTTATTTAGGTGGGTATCAAGCTACACTGCTTCAGGATCCTTCCCAAAAACACTGAATTGTCACTCTAATTATTTGGGCACCACAGCAGGAGAAGCAACGTATTACATGCACACAATACAACAGTTTGCAGCTTTCACGGGCAACCCTTTTTACCTGTTCAGTCACGTTACTGCAGTTATCATGGCAGAATGCTGCTTACCTCTGCAATTCTGTGTAGCCTGCAGCACAGACTCCTGTTCTACCAAGTTCTACCCAATTCACAATATTATCTGATGGAAAGCCAACCACCACTGCCTTCCAGAGGTGTCTTTCACGCCCGTATGAAAACGCCCTATTGAGAAAGTCATGCAGATGAGTCTGCAATACACAAAAAGATGCATTATACTGACACATTGTGTACTCTGATGGCGGTAGCTATCCATTCCAAGGTAGTTATGGACTGCATTGGAGAATCAAATCTGCTTTGGATAGCATTGAATAAATCACTTTACTATATCCTATAGCTTTATTCAACCCCCCCCCCACCAATTACAACTTTGTTCTGTTCTATTTTCCATCAGATCTGAAATAAGGTGGTTTTTTTTAAGTCACTGCAATAATAAAGTGGGAATTTTCATACATACTCATATTTGAAAGCATTTTTATAGCATTTTCTCTGATATGCATACTTAATAGAGGCCTGATTTCCATAATTATAATAATGTTGTGTGCTTTATTTATTGGAGAACTGTACCACAAAGGTTTGAGTTTGGGCTCCCATATTAGGAAGTAATTTTTCTCAGGCAGAATATAAACTTAATAAACAAACTGTTAAATTATGTAAAAGCAAAAACAAATGCATATCACTTTGCTTAATTTATAAGGGATACAAATTCCAGCATTTTCTCAGAATTTTCTTGATGTAATGCTTTGAAATGATTTATCTATGAAACCCTGAATATTCATAGCACTTACATTTTTCCTGCCACCAAAGGTTTATTAATTTCCCAGCTTAATCATTGCTCCACACCACTAACATATGAGGAGCCCCCAGTGGCACAATGGGTTAAACCTTGTGCTGGCAGGACCGCCGACTGACAGGTCAGCGGTTCGAATCCGGGAGAAGAGGTTGAACTCCCTCTGTCAGCTCCAGTTCCCCATGCAGGGACATGAGAGAAGCCTCCCACAAGGAGGATAAAAAATCAAAACATCTGGGCGTTCCCTGGGCAGCATCCTTGCAGATGGCCAATTCTCTCACACCAGAAGTGATTTGCAGTTTCTCAAGTTGCTCCTGACACAGAAGAAACCTCACTAACAAACTCTAGAAAACATGGTCTTATCAGCTATTTCAGCCAATGTGTTCAATGACAGGAAACAAACGACAGCTTTATTTAAAAGGCTGAATCCCCATTAATCTGTATATCTGTATCTGTATACCTTTATAAAGCGGAATGTTTGTATGTATGTATGTATGTGTGCGGAGGGCGGGGGCGGATATGTGGCAGCCACTTTCACAGGCCACAGCGACCAGCGCGGGTGATGGACCTGCACCAAACTTGGTACACATAACCCCCCTTACCCCCTTTAAGTCCTGGTGCGGTTCGGGGGACATGGCCCACGGATTATGGGATTTGTAGTACTTTCAAACACTTTGGTTCCCACAGACCATTGAGGCCACCAAAAAGGACCAATACAGACCACACTTAGCACACACAGCCCCCATGACCCACTCTACGTCCTGGTGCAGTTTGGAGGAGGGTGGACCATGGATGATGGGACTTGAAGTACCTCTACTCACTTCCCAAGTCCGCTGCGACCCTCATCCAATTACTGATCGAGACCACACTTGGCACACATAACCCCTATGACTGCCTTCACGTCCTGGTGAGGTTCGGGGGAGGACTGACAATGGATGATGGGATCTGTACTACTTTCACACCCCTCTGTTCCCACAGACCACTGCGGCCCCCAACAAACACTGATAAAGACCACACTTGGCACACAGAGCCCCAGTGACCCACTCTACATCCTACTGAACTTTGGAGGGGGGCAGAGCGTGGATGATGGGACTTGCAGCACCTTCCCTCACTTTCCAAGACTGCTACAAACCTAATCCAATGACTGATCAACACCAAACCTGTCACACAGAGCCCTCATGGCCCACTCTACATCCTGGTGCAGATCGGAGGAGGGTGGACCATGGATGATGGGACTTGAAGTACCTCTACTCACTTCCCAAGTCCGCTGCGACCCTCATCCAATTACTGATCGAGACCACACTTGGCACACATAACCCCCATGACTGCCTTCATGTCCTGGTGAGGTTCGTGGGAGGACTGACAATGGATGATGGGATTTGTAGTACTTTCACACCCCTCTGTTCCCACAGACAACTGCGGCCCCCAACAAACACCAAGAAAGACCACACTTGGCACACCGAGCCCCAGTGACCCACTCTACATCCTACTGAAGTTTGGAGGGGGGCAGAACATGGATGATGGGACTTGCAGTATCTTCCCTCACTTTCCAAGCCTGCTACAAACCTAATCCAATGACTGATCAACACCAAAGCTGCCACACAGAGCCCTCATGACCCACTCTACATCCTGGTGCTGTTTTGTGTGAGATGGACCACAGATGATGGGACTTGAAGTACCTTCACTCACTTCCTAAAAACAATGCCACCCTCATCCATTCACCAATACAGACCAAACTTAGCACACAGAGCCCCCATGACCCAATCTACATCCTACTACACTTTGGGGGAGGGTGGACCAGAGATGATGGGACTTGCAGTACCTTCAGTAATTTCATGATACCACTGCAACTCCCAATAATGATGGATCAAGACCAAACTTGGCACACAGAGCCCTCATGACCCACTCTACAACCTGCTGCACTTCTCAAATGACCCGGGCACTGCCGGGTCCCCAAGCTAGTACATATATAAAAATAACTAATCAGCTAACTGAGAATAAACTAAATCATCAAATAAAAATAATTACTTGATAATTAACTAAAAATCAGATAAACTAATTGAGAATCAACTAATCTGAAATGTGATGCTGGAGAATAGACTGCCAAAAAGGCAAATAAAGCAAACTGACGTCAGCCTCAGAAGAAAGCAAAGGCAACTTCCCGCTGAAGAAATCTGCCCCCCCCCCCCCCAAATCCCTTTCAGGTCTCGAAATAACTTGAAGGCGCACAGCAACAAGAGCAAATTAAGCCTAAAATCTCTCTAAAAACCACAAGAATTAAACTGAGGCTATTGGGCTTTGGACATATGAGATAAATAACATGCTTCATCGGAAAAGACACCATGTAAGAAAAATTGAAAGAATTTCTGTTCCTTGTTTGAAAGTGTTATTTCCTGTTTAATTGTGTGGTGCTTTCGAAGTAGTTGTTATACTCCAGAAACTTTGTTTTCACGGCTGCCACAAACTATGTAGAACTAGTTGAGACTCAATGAGATATGCATTTAAAAACTATAGCAAAATGTACTGCAGGATGTCCCACAAAAACCAAGTTTTTGCAATTTAATAAACTTTCACCATGTCTTCATGATAGAATTAATTAGGAAATGACATTTTTAACCCAGGAACAAAAAACATGTTATTTAGTGCAATGTTTGTTGAAGGTGGAGATAGTATCAAAAGGGGCAGGCTAAATTACAGGTGGATAAACTTAAGCAAGCAAGGCATGGTTGCTCTGAGTCTGCAAGATCTGAGCAGGGCTGTTGAATCATTTGGAGGTCTCTCATTCATAAGGTCACCATAAGTCGAAATCAAGTTTAAGGCAATTAATAACAAAATTAGGAAAAGGCTAATTTATTTATTGCCTTTTTTCAAAACTGCAGGAAACTTACTACATACCATTTCTCAGACCTACCAGTTCACTGCTATTTTTCCTGGGCTGAGCCTCTACTCGCTAACTGTGGGAACTCTTAATAATTTCTGGTGCTATGAACTCTTACTAAAAATGCTTCGCCTCATAAACTGGGATTTGTTTAATAACTGTATAATTGTTTGCTAGGCTATACAGTTCCTTATTCATTAACCAAGCCACTCCAGCTTTGAAACATTTCTGTTATCCAAGCATTCAAAAGCTTATGAAATGAATGAGACATTAGCTCAACATCCCTCATTGTCCAGAGGCAGATGTGGCAGATCTCCAAAGCACATATTTTCGTAGCTGCAAAAACACTCCACAGAATTGACGGCATTATGTATTTGAGAGAGGGAAAGGGATGCTATTAAATGTGTGTACAGTATTTATTTCTAACACATATATATGATAAGAACAAAGTCAAACACATGTTCAATTTTGTTCACAAAGATTTCCTCCTATTCTTGAATTTTTTGTGTGTGTCAAGAGCAACTTGGGAAACTACAAATCGCTTCCATTGCGAGAGAATTGGCTGTCTGCAAGGATGTTGCCCAGGGGACGACCGGATGTTCTGATGTTTTACCATCCTTGTGAGAGGCTTTTTCTCATGTCCCTGCATGAGGAGCTGGAGCTGACAGAGGGAGCTCATCTGCACTCTCCCTGGATTCAAACAGGCAACCTTCAGGTCAACAACCTAACCTTCAGGTCAGCAGTCTTGCCGGAACAAGGGTTTAACCCACTGCGCCACAGAGGGCTCCTCCAACCTTGATTAATACAGTTATAGAAGTATCTTTAGTAACTAACTATACCTGACTGTCTTTCTCCATCATGCACACATACATGGTGGGAAGGAGAGCAACATGTATTAGTGACACACTACTACCTTTATTGCCACTGAAGAACATTAAGAGAAGTGATATTGCTTCAAAGTCTTCTGTTGCAATGTACCATTTTAAAATAGCACTTCTCTATATGCTAGCAGCTAGGGCATCCTTGCAACATTCACAGCAGTTACTATCTTGCTTTATCAATTATGCTGATGTCAGTCGTTTGTGGCCTTGAAAGGGCAGAGAGAGAGAGGATGCTTCTGCAAAACGTTCCTGACTGGAGGAAATTCTGACTCACCACAGAGCCAACAAGGCAAGAACTGGCAAGCCCTGTTACCTTCTCTGAAGCCACACTTTAAGATAGACCCTTCTTTTCTCTCTAAAAACTAGGGCCATTACAACAAATTAAAAGAGGAACAACAAGAAGGTGGTCACCAAAGAAGTCCTTATATTTTAATCTGCTTTATTAATATCTCATCCTTTACCCAGAAGCAGGATTTAAGGCCACGTACAAACTAACACAGACACAATACTTATACAAACATATAAAGAGTATCATTAAGATGTAATTACATGATTAATAAAATTATAACCTATTTATAACAGGCATTAATGAAAAAAATTGTAAGTCAGTAAAACCGGTAGCTTGCCAATATTAAAAGACCTTTCTTTAAAAACTTTCAATTTTCAAAATTTTGTTGGAAAAATTTAAAAAAGTTTGCCTGCTGATTTAAATATGCTGCATTATTTATCAATGCAAGCTGAATCACCTTTTTGTTGCTACTACTAGGCAGTCAACATTAGAAAACTGCCAAGTAGTAGCAACAAAAACAACAAACAACAAAAACTACAAAAACAGAATAATAGCATTAAGCAAACATTATGATAATTGTATCAGTCAAGATCCTGTATCACTGAATAGGTTACGAATGTGTAATTAAATATTGTCTCCCAACTTGAATTCCCAAACCTCAATGATGGAGGCATATCTGCTGACGAACGCGGCACAGGAAGATGGTTCATCTAGCTACTCCCACCAGCAGTCTTCCTGTTGTGCCCCAATCACCAGCAGAACATGCTTTGGAGAAGCAATCAGGCTTTGTTATTGTGATTTGGGAGGCATTTCCAATCATGCCTCCCAAATCACAATAGTGAATATGTGAGCATAACTGAATATGGAGCAGCTACAGATCTGTAAATCCAAGTTACGAATCTGTAACTAGGATGTTTTTGGTTTTAGATTCACTTGTATTGTTGTGTTTTCATGTTTTTCACAGTTTATTGTTTTTATTATGTTTATTGTTTTTCTATGCTGTTATATTTTATGATGTGTTGTTCGGGCACGGCCCCATGTACGCCGCTCCGAGTCCCCTCCGGGGAGATGGATGCATGTTATAAAGTATTATTATTATGTTAGCCATTATCTTCTGTTGATGATAAGTAAGGCCAGTGGCTGTTAATACTGACATTTGCTGGATTTTTATATCACTTGGCTTTAAGATTTTTTATCAGTTTGTTATTAGAAGTATCAACATTTTGTCTCCTGGTGTAATTTGAGAGCAAGAGGTGATGAAGGAAAAACATATTCCTTCAGTGAAAATGCCAGGAAGAAATAGGGTTAGGGATTAATCCCTTGTTCTGAAGTATTTTATACAGTGTGTATTCCAAAAAATGGAATCAGAGTAGGGACTTGTTTAAACAAGTGAGAAACAAAAAGACAGTATGGTTTCAGCAGTAAATGTAATTCTTGAATCATACTTAGAATAAATGAGACATTTGCATAAACCTGATCTCACAGGCCTGAATCTTACTGGTTAATCTTATCATTAGCAGATCCAAAGAATTAATGATTACAAGATTACAAACACATTGGTAAATCCCGCATATGCAGAACTATGTACAGGCAGTTCCCAAGTTACAAACTAGATAGGTTCTGTAGGTTTGTTCCTAAGTTGAATTTGTATTTAAGTTGGAACAGGTACATATTTTAAGTGTAATTCCAGCCACACACGAGCACAGGTTCTTTACTTAAAATGGAACACACGCACACACCTCTCTCCATGTATAACAGTGGTTCTCAACCTGTGGGTCCCCAGGTGTTTTAGCCTACAACTCCCAGAAATCCCAGCCAGTTTACCAGGTTGAGAACCACTGATGTATAATGAAGACTGTTAAAACTGCTTATCTCTTCTCAGATGTGTTTCATCTCAACTAGGCCCAGTAGAAACTGAACCTGGAAAACAAATAAATGAATTAGTAAAAAAGGAAGACCTTAAAAGAAAAAGCTATGAAGAACCATTCAAGAAATACTGGAAAAAATCTAAAAAGAAAAGAAATTGTAAACCAAAGAAAATAATATATCACAAATCAGATTGCTTTGTACTTTGAATTTCACTGATAAACCACTGCCAATGTCAACTTATAAAAACAGTTTGCAAGAAAGCAGAAGTTCAACTATTCTCAGAGAGCCAGAGTTCGCAGTTTTCTGGCAACAAGTCATAGCAATACAAGGGAAAACATCATTTTGTCTCTGTTTAGTCTTCCATCTATCATGGTAGTTTATTTAAAAAGAAAAATACTCAGTTCTCAACTGCTACCACTGCTTCAGTTTCTCCAGTTCATTGCAAACATTTATTAATTGCTGATTGTGACATAGTTACACTTTAAAGGAGCTAGCCAAGGTCATTAATACTAGCTTTAGTAATTCACTGACCCTCTGACATGAAAGACACCATCCACTATTGACTTTCAGTTATCAACCATGCCATATGATATAGAATAGCCAACATGGTATTAGGTCTCTTTGAACCTGGGACTCCGTTTTATCCATGTTTCCTTTCTACACGTCCTATCCTTTGGATTGTGAAGCAAGACATTGCCATGCCGGTGGTGTGCCTTCTCACTGGAGGTACCCTTCATACAGTTCTCCCTTTCCCTGTAACACCTTACCCTTCCTTGGCCCTCTTTACAGCATTCAGATTTTTGTAAAGATTAGAAATGCTCCCAGCCAGAATCATGTGTCAGACAATGTACCCACTTGGCAGAAACTGGCCGTACTTCCTTTATACCGATTTAAACATGAGACAGTCCCCCTGCGTGATAGGATATGACACACGTTACAACTCTAAGCCAAACCTTTGTTGCAGAAAATGCTAAACTATAACTTTGTGTCCTGGTTTCCAATAGACATCACAACCTCTGAGGATGCCTGCCATAGATGCAAGCGAAACGTCAGGAGTGAATGCT
This sequence comes from Anolis apletophallus, assembly GCA_030556195.1. Lineage (NCBI taxonomy): Eukaryota > Metazoa > Chordata > Lepidosauria > Squamata > Anolidae > Anolis > Anolis apletophallus. The sequence goes on from JARBWK010000001.1 coordinate 53,716,766, forward strand.
TGTAGAACATGGCCATACAGCCCGAAAAACCTACAACAACCCTATAACTCTATGAAGCCTGAACTAAGTATCAACAAAGTCCTCTTCCTAGACATGCAGGACAAGAAGAGTAAAGGCAAGAACATGGAACTAAGATAACCCTTGTAGCCCCTTTCAGCTCTAAAATTCTCCATTATATCTCAAATATTAAGACATTTCTAGATTTGCTAAAATTGCCTCCAGATTTTTCTAGTCTAACCATAAGATACATACAGAAGACTCAGTCAAAACTGTGTATACCACCAATCAAAAGAGGTCGATTCTTTTGATTAAAACTGAACGAAACTGTTCACTGTCCCTGTGCTCTGAAGCGGGAAAAGACTGAAAGACCAAGCCAAAATGAGCTCTTTCTTTCTTCGCGTACACACTTCACAAGGGTATTCCGAGTGAAACTGATGAAACTGGAAAGCAAAATTGTGCAGAAGACTTGCACTTAAAGGCAGGTTTTCTGATCTCTCATTTACTATCTACAGACTGGATAGGCAACAGTAGAGGAATAATCCAACTTGTGCAAATTGGACAGAAATATGTCAAAATTCAGTTAGACACATACAAGGGACATGAACAGCACTTTAAAAAACTGAATTTAGTGACTTGGAGAGTGCAGTGGCAATTCTGTACAGCTGTCTGTCTCAAACACTTCTAATAGCGTGGTCAAAGGCTTTCATGGCCGGAATCACCGGGTTGCTGTTAATTTCCCGGGCTGTATGGACATTTTTTCTGGAACAGGGCTATACAGCCTGGAAAACTCACAGCAACCTACTTCTAATAGCACTTGAGTTTCACCTTTAACAGCCGTTGCATAGATTTATATTTTTCTTAATGTAAGAAAGAAAACAAAACTAAAGTTTGAATCAGCTCTTTGTTGGAATCAGCATAAGCATTTATTACTTTATAAATGTGCAGCAACATTTGTTTTGTTTTGTTTTTAATTTGTCACCACAGTCCTTCTTATCTGTATGTTGTAAAATTGCTTTGTTGATTTGCTAAACATTTATACTGGCCACACCTTGGCTTTGTGAGTCAAAGAAATGCTAATGAACAAAGAGTTTCTCTTTAATTCCAAAGATTAGAAATAACAAACGTTATTCTGTGGTAATACCATGAGGCAGGGTGGGTGGAACCTGAAAATCCAGCCACAAAACTATTACAAAGAAAAGACTGTGTTTAATGAAACACGAGGAACCATTTCTTCCAACAATGCTCTCACAGATTTGATGTTATGTTCCTCAGGATGAAAATACAAGTCTTAGGCTGGGGATGTAGGCCCACTAAATGATTGGAATCTGCAGCTTTCGTTGTTCCTTACCACTGGGAACCAGGGCTGATGGGAATCACAGTCCAATATTATCTGTTAGTCCCCCGTCCCCCCCACTATCTTCTCAGGTTCAGGTGCCACCTCTCCTCTACAAAATTGCCAACTCTGTTCTCCAGCATTTACTACCGTGTTTCCCCGAAAGTAAGACAGCGTCTTACTTTCTTTTGACCCCAAAATCCCCACTACGGCTTACTTTGGGTACGGCACATTACCGTGCCCGAGTAAGCCTTTCCCCTTGGCCGCCGCGTCACTCGGTCCCGCCTCCTCCTCTGCCTCCTCCGCCCGCCGCTTGCCTCCTCCTCCGCCTCCGGTGCCGCCCGCCGCCGCTTGCCTCCTCCTCCGCCTCCTCCGCCCGCCGCTTGCCTCCTCCTCCGGTGCCGCCCGCCGCCGCTTGCCTCCTCCTCCGCCTCCTCCGCCTGCCGCTTGCCTCCTCCTCCGCCTCCGTGCCGCCCGCCGCCGCTTGCCTCCTCCTCCGCCTCCTCCGCCCGCGGCGGCTCCGCCTCCGGTGCCGCCCGCCGCCCCGCTTGCCTCCTCCTCCACAGTGGCCCCATGCCTGTGCCGGGCGCGCTCCAGGCCTTCTGCCCATGCGCGACTGTCTGCGCATGGGCAGAAGGTACCGCAGAAGGTACCGCCGGCGCGCTCCAGGCCTTCTGCCCATGCGCGAATGTCTGCGCATGGGCAAAAGGTACCGAGCGCTCCCGGCGCGCCCGCATCAGCGCGCCTGCGTCAGCGTCAGACGCGCTCAGTACCTTCTGACCATGCGCAGACATTCGCGCATGGGCAGAAGGTTTGAGCGCGCCCGGCGCAGCTGCGCCGGCGCAGGCATGGGGCCGCTGTGGAGGAGGCAAGCGGCGCGGGCGGCACCGAGGCGGAGGAGGCAAGCGGCGGGCGGAGGAGGTGGAGGAGGAGGCAAGCGCGGGCGGAGGAGGAGGAGGCAAGCGGCGGCGGGCGGCACCGGAGGCGGAGGTAGGCGGCGGCGGCGGCGCGGCAGGCGGAGGCGGCGGAGGAGGCGGCTGGGTACGTCTTATTTTCGGGTACGGCTTACATTAGCCGACCCCTGACACCCCCGATACGTCTTACAATCGGGGTGTCATACTTTCGAAACACGGTAGCTGCTAAAAAGGAAACACGATGAATGTGTGGTGATAACCTTTATGGCTATTCGCTCATAATTATTGTTCTGGTTTGGCCTAGTTTCAGGCTACCATCCATAAAATGTACAGATTGGAGCCATGAATGAACTGGCCTGCACTTTGAGATTTTCCAGAAGGCACCATGTCAACAAAAATGAGAGGGATCCTACTGAAGAAGCAACAGACGTACAAAAAGTGCCACACATCTTCAGAAGTCATAAATATCAGCTTGTCACATTAATCACTTTTACTTGCACCAGAACTATAGAGTCAGAATTGGAGTCAAGTAGTCAGAGACCAATTTTGGGTGGAGTTTGAGTCTGAAGAAATTTACTGACTCTGATTCTGGCTTCAAAATGTTTTAAAAAGGGATATTATAACAATGTACTGCAAATATAAAATTTTATATTTATATTTTACTTTTTGAAAAATTATGAAATACCTAGTTGTTTGAATTTACTTTCACATGAATTTAGGAAAGCTTTGAAAATATTAATCAAACTAAAATATGTTGCCTTGGGCAATTTATATTATGTCAGCATCAGGGGAAGGCAAAGGCAAATTCCATCTGAAATCCTGTGAGAAAGTTGCCTTAGGGACTGCCATTTCCAAGCAGACAGCTTCTCCAATGTTGGACTTCCTTCAAGACCATTTTCACCATGGTCCTTTTTTCCTGCTGTTGCTGCTAAAGAAAGGAAAGAATTGGCAAAATCACCTCTAGGTATTCCTTGCCTAAGAAAACCCTACGAAATCCATGGGGTTTCTATAAGTCAAGAGGCAACTTCAAGACAACTGCAAGACACATACCATGGTGACTTCCTAAATGAGACATCTACCAAAGTCAACCGCGCTGAAAACAATAATCCTAAATATGTGCACAGCAAAAATCTGAGAAATGCACCAAAATATTCAGAGGATAGAAAATTTAAAATGAAAAGATACTGTAAGTTCTCAACATAACAAAGATTTTACTTAGTGCAATTTTATGGGTTACAGGTTAATCCAAACTCTTACAGATTTCGTCTCTATATTATCAATCCTTTAGTTGAGTCATCTCATCTGAGCCACTCACATGGAGGTAGTTCCCTTAACTGATATATTCTCCAACAGCCTTCCAGATATTGTTGGGCTCGAAACATTCATCACCATAGGGCATGCTGGCTGCTAGGACTCTCGAACAAGAACTGGAGAGAGCTCTAGAAATGATAAGCTGTGAATCTTGTGATCAGAGATATCACTGGAATGTGTTTTAGGTTGACGCCCAAAAGATCAACATGTTCGTCAAGCCAAGTCATTGTTTTCATTTCCAATCCTTAAAGAGCCAGAAAAATGGCTGCTTGCCTTTTCAGCCAAGCAGCCATTAGAGCCACATCTTATACAAATCATTCCAGCAAGGCTCTTTCTCTTGTTCCTAGCACATCTACTTTTGTGCTCTGCTGAAGCAACTATAATTTCCTTGAACATACTTTGCTCTGTGAGGAAATGGAAATTACTTTGAAAATCTCACAGCACCGCACCCTTGAGGGTCAACCTGTAATGTTTTTAATGTGCATCAGATCATTTTCAGATCATTTCCTGAAGCCAGGGCTTCCTAACATTAGAAGCCAACCTATCAAAACAAAATACTTCAGGGACAAGGGAAGGAAAAACATCTGAAGGCTCATGTGGTTTAGTCAGAAAGGAGATCAGATGGAGCAGCAGGGCCCCAGGATTTGGAAGGGATAAATGATGGCAAAGGGAGGGTGGTTTATATTAAAAAATGTGTCAAAGCTTTTCTGTTTTTTAACACTTGGGAGTGGGGATTTGCTTGATACATGGATAAAGCACAGGATATACTGTTCACAAAACAATATGAAAAGGGCTGAGTGCGTCTAAGGAACATTCATGAGTTTATACCTTACTGCAACCACCATATTGATAGACAAGAGGGACATATACAGACATTTATTTGTTCACCAAATACAATTAGAAAAATAAAAGCGTTAAGTTTATTTTACACTGTTCTCTTGTAGACCTTGTGTTATAGCCATATGTCATATAGATAAAAATACCTCATTTAATTATGACTAAGTGTACTTCTTACACTACCTTCAGTTAGTTCTAAATAGACTAAGACTGAATCATACTGAAAAGACAGGGCATGTTTCATCCATCTGGATTCATCCTAGCAAACTTCTTATGAGATATAAGAAGATCATGAACCCGAAGCACACACATGAATTGGTTTTCCATATATAGTGACTAACTCAAGTTCCACTGGCCTCTTTGGAAAATTCTATTCTCAGAAGCACAGTCAGATTTTGTATAACCTTCTCGGGGCCAATGAAGTGGAAACATAGATAAAGTGCATTAACTGCGGATTAATCACAAGACTCTTAAGCACTCCGTAGGCTTGAACTCATTTGGACAAAGTAAAATTTGCCCAGACTGCTTTCTAATCTTACTGTTCTGTGCCTTCAAATCTACTCCAATCTATGAAGACCCTACTGTGGGGTTTTCTTGGATTTATTCAGAGGAGGTTCACTGCTGCCTTAATCTTAGGTAAAAAAAAGTATGACTTCCCAAGGTCACCCAATCATTTCCCATGATTGAGAAGGGATTTGAATCCGCATCTTCCAAAATTCAACACTCAAACAGCTGAACTATAGTGATGCCCCAAGGCAGGGGTGCTCAAACCTTTTAAGCAGAGAGTTGGCTCACAGTTCCTCAGACTGTTGGGGAGGGGGGCTATAGTGTGAAAAAGACATGAACTAATTCTTATTTGTAGGGCAAAAAACCATGAAAAAAATACAATATTTAAAATGAAGAATAATGTTAACATAAGCTTAGCAATATGTCAATGGGAAGGTGGGCTTGCTTTTGGCTGATGAGATAGTCAAGTTAATTAAGGTATTTGTTGTTGTGTGCCTTCGAGTTGTTTCAGACTTAGGGCAACCCAAAATCTAAAGTTTAGGGCAGGTAAATGACCTTGAAGTGCTACATTCAGACCACGGACCTTAGTTTGGGGACCCTGCTCTAAGGGGAATCTACTAATCATAATGCAAATCATAACTCACTCTCTAAATTATCTCGTGGAATTCTCCAATGAAAAGAGTGCAGACAAATACATCTATTTGGGGGAAATGATATGCAGGCAGTCCCCAATTTACAAACATCCAACTTCCTGAGATAATAGGAAGTGAGAGAAATCTACCTCTAAAAAGGGAAAATCACTCCTGGGAGAGCGATCATGGAAAAAAGGTGTCTCAACTGAATGTCTACCCCAATCCTTGTTTCCACAACAAGCCAAGTTTTTCAATATCCAGTTACCACAGGGACAGAAAATGAGGTGAAATCCTCTGTACAGGGGACAACACAGACAGCAAAACAAACACCACAGGGGTTTTTATTTATTTATTTATTTCGGGATTTTACCCCGCTCTTTTCAACCCCCAAGGGGGGACTCAGAGCGGCTTACAGTACGGCACAATTCGATGCCCACATAATAACAATATAAAACCCAAAACACTTCAACAATTAAAATACATTAAAAATACATTAAAATACAACTACATTAGCACCATACATATTCACTCTGGATTAAAACAATGTTCAGTCCATAAAAACATTGGCCATAATCACCCACTTTCATTAAAAACCAATCTAAAATGCTGCCTTGTGCTGGTGTACGAATGCCTGGTCCCACAGCCAGGATTTTACTGTTTTCCTGAAGGCCAGGAGGGATGTGGTGGATCGTACATTAATAGGAGCGCATTCCACAGGCGGGGAGCCACCACCGAGAAGGCCCTATCCCTCGTCCCCACCAGCCTCATCTGAGACGTAGGCGGGAGCGAGCAGGGCCTCCCGGATGATCTTAGATTACGAGGTGGGACATAGCGGCTGATGCGTTCGGACAAGTAAGCTGGGCCAGAACCGTATAGAGCTTTAAAGGTCAAAACCAGCACTTTTAATTGAGCCCGGGGTGGACAGGCAGCCAGTGGAGCTGACACAACAGGGGTGGTATGCTCCCTGTATGTAGCTCCGTTAGCAATCTGGCTGCCGCTCGCTGGACTAATTGCAATTTCAAACTGTCTTCAAAGGCAGCCCCACGTAGAGTGCGTTGCAGTAATCTATTCGGGATGTGACCAGGCGTGGACGACCGTAGCCAGATCAGACTTCCCAAGGTATGGGCGCAGCTGGCGCACGAGTCTTAACTGTGCAAAAGCTTCCCCGGCCACCGCTGAGACCTGGGGTTCCAGGCTCAGCGATGAATCCAGGATCACTCCCAAGCTGCGAACCTGCGTCTTAACGGGGAGTGTAACCTCATCCAACACAGGCTGTAACCCTATGCCCTGTTCGGCCTTGCGACTGACCAAGAGGACCTCTGTCTTGTCTGGATTTAGTTTCAATTTGCTAGCCCTCATCCAGTCCGACACAGCGGCCAGGCACCGGTTCAAGGTCTGGACAGCCTCCTTGGTGACAGGTGGGAAGGAGTGACAGATCTGGATGTCATCTGCGTACAGATAACACCTTACTCCGAAACTCCGAATGATCTCTCCCAGCGGTTTCATGTAGATGTTGAATAACATCGGGGACAGAACTGAACCCTGAGGGACTCCACAGGACAACGGCTGTGGAGCCGAACAGGTGTCACCCAATGACACCTTCTGGGTACGACCTTCCAGGAAGGATTGGAGCCACTGCAGAGCAGTACCGCCAAGCCCCATGTCTGCAAGGCCACCCAGAAGGATACCGTGGTCAACGGTATCGAAAGCCGCTGAGAGGTCCAGCAGAACCAACAGGGACACACTCCCCCTGTCGAGTTCCCGGGTAAATCATCTACCAAGGTGACCAAGGCTGCTTCAGTACCATGTCCCGGCCTAAAGCCAGACTGTGCCGGATCAAGATAATCAGTGTCTACCAAGAACCCCTGGAGTTGCGCCGCCACCACACGTTCCATGACTTTGCCCAAATAGGGGAGATTGGAAACTGGCCGATAGTCCACTAATTGAGTGGGGTCCAGTGATGGTTTTTTCAACAGTGGTTTTATAACAGCTTGCTTTAAGCTGGCTGGAATTTTGCCCTCCTGTAAGGAGGCATTAACCACCACCTTCACCCACTCTGCCAAACCCCCTCTGGCTTCCTTTATCAGCCAGGATGGGCAGGGGTCTAGGATGCATGTAGTGGGCCTCGCCTCTCCAAGGATCTTGTCCACATCCTCGAGAGCTGAACCAATTGAAACGAATCCATTAAAACCGGACAAGCAGATGCTCGTGTCACATCCTCAGAGACTGCCATTAAAGTGGTATCGAAATCGGAACGGATCAGCGCCACTTTATCCGCGAAGGCCTTAGCAAATTCTTCACAGCGTACCACCGAGCCGTCAGGGATCTCGCACTGTGGCGGATTTAAAAGACCCCTAACGACTCGGAACAGTTCCGCTGGACGGTTCTTCGCGGCGGCCACCTTGGCCGCGATAGATGTTTTTTGTGCGGCTTTTGTTGCTGCATCATAAGTCCTCAAAAAGGGGACCAGGCGCGCACGAGCTGATCTGCTCCGCTTCCGACGCCACACGCACTCTAGCCTCCTCTTTTTTTGCTTCATTGCTGCCAGCTCCTCAGTAAACCAAGGAGCTGGTTTAGCTCGGTTACTCAAGAGGGGGCGTTCTGGAGCGATTGTATCAATAGCCCTTGTTACCTCCCTGTCCCAGAGAGAAACAAGAGCCTCGACAGGGTCACTTACCAAGGAGGCGGGGAAATCCCCAAGAGCCGTCAGGAATCCATTCGGATCCATTAGTCTCCTGGGGCGGACCATTCTAATAGGTCCACCACCCCTGCAGAGGTGGAAAGGGACAGTGAGTCTAAACCTGATCAGGTGGTGGTCGGTCCATGGCAAAGGAATGATGGTCAGTTCCTCCACTCCGCCACCTTCATCCCATCCCTGGCAGAAAACCAGATCTAAAGTGTGTCCTGCACTATGGGTGGGACCTGATATTAGCTGGGACAGGCCCATGGTTGCCATGGCGGCTATGAAGTCCTGAGCCGCTCCTGATAGAGTGGTCTCGGCATGGACGTTGAAGTCTCCCAGCACGATGAGCCGCTGAGACTCCACGGCCAGGCCTGAGACTACTCCAGCTAGCTCGGGTAAGGAGACTGTAGTGCAGCGGGGTGGTCGGTACACTAGCAGAATCCCTATCCTGTCCCGATCACCAACCCTTAGGCCGACACATTCGAACGTGGTTGACTGCGGGATGGGGCACCTGGTCAAGGGGATGGAATCCTGATAGACTACTGTGACTCCCCCTCCCCGCCCTCCCGGCCTCGCTTGGTGCTGTACGGAATAACCCGGTGGGCAGAGCTGGGAGAGATTAACCCCCCCCCCCAGCCTCATCCAACCAGGTCTCAGTTATACAAGCCAGGTCAACTTGTTCTTCAAGAATTAAATCTTGTATTGTTGATGTTTTACCATTGACTGACCTGGCATTGAACAGCACCACTTTCAACCAGGAGGGGCCGCCTTCCTGGGTACTCAGCTTAACTTTGTCAGGAGCCCGGTTTAAATTTATTAAAGTTCTTGCACAGATTTTGGCCGAATTGAAAATTTTGAGTGTTCTCTTCTAGGTCGAATTGGTAATTTAGATCCATCACAAATTCTAGGCCGAATCCATACTTTGGGTCTCCCTTTCCCGCATCTTCCTCTCCCAGTCACCACCCCGATAGGAGCCCCCCGCCCGGGAACCATCCCTCCTGCATGTTCTCTCTCCATATCACCCAGTTGTACGCCGTAAAGGGAATCCTGGTTTAGTGCACTCATATAAAATGTAGATCTTTCGCCCGTAACCCTTCCTTCCCTGCAGCTTCCACCTCCCTCCGAGTTGTTGTAGACTATTAACAATGCACAAAGTGCAAGTGCCAGCATAAAGTGCGACAGACCCTTCCCTATGTTATCCAAAGCTTATATAAGTGTAATTCCAGCCATATTCTTCCAGCTGGAATTAAACTTTAAAAATATGACTGTTCCGACTTACACACACATTCAACTTAAAAACAAACCAACAGAGCTGTCTTGTTCACAACTTGGGGACTGCCTGTACAACAATCCATCACCATCATAGGAATAGGTAATGAGGACATGGGATAAAATCTTCACAATTGTGGTGTTCAAGCTACAGAATTCCCTCCCGAGGGAGGCTAAATTGAGTCCCTTTCTGTTCTCTATCCTCAAGTAACCCTTTCTTATGACCTAGGCTTTTGAATACTAATAGGCCATTGGCAGCAAAAAAAACTTTTTTGATTTGGGCATAATCTATTTTAAACATTATTTTTCTACAACAGATGAATCCAAATGTTTTCTTTGAGAAATGCTTCTAGTCCATATTCATGAATTAACTTCACCTGCCTCATGTCAGCCTATTCACCACCACAGAAACAACATTAATAAAGTGGAGAGTGGGATGTGAAAAAATGCTACGTGACACAGCAGCAGCATTCTTCAGGAAGTAACTGATCTCTAGCAAACAAGAAGTTAAGGAAAGGAGACTGGAAAAGTTGTTTTTTGAATTGTAAATTCTAGGACCCTCTCCTTAGTTTAACTAGCATGTTGAGTTTAGACACCCCCCCACTTTTCCATACTGTAACAAAGAAGTAATTTGTGGACCACAAAAGAATCACTGAGCAGAGAAGCCTGCAAATTGGGCTCTATTGCCTCAAACAGGGAAATAAAAGTCCCCTTAAAAGGATGTTCCTTCCATTAAAACATTTGTGTGCAGAGGAAACAGCATACCAGGGAAAGGACAGAACCCTAGCCTAGCTTTCACCTAGACATAATTACATTTGGGAAAACAATCCTGTTAAAGAGCCAGTGTGCAATCTGCTACCAGATATTACTAGAAGCATTTGATAAATTTGAGAAGCATTTGATAAATTCAAGGATATGTTTCCAAAAAACAGAGCTAAAGAGATGCAACAGATGTGTCTGATCTAGCAAAACTCTTCCTGTGTCTATACACATTTTTGTATGCAGCTGCACTATTTATTTATTTATTGGCTTAAAGAAAGAAGTTTCTTTCAGAACAGTTTCATATGAGAAGCCTAAACAAGGAATAAATTCCTCTGACAGCAAAATCCTACCAAAATCATTTCAGTAGACATGCACAGCATGGCATTGCAAGAGGGATGCGATGTTTGCTCTTTGACACAAGTTCTACAAGTAGACATGCAAACATCACCACCTGGCAATTACAAGAGAACTGGGATCTTTGCATTCTCCTAGATGACACTGTAGCTGCTAGCCTACCAGATGATAAAACTAAGATACACTGAAAAATACTTCATTTTCTGCCTGAAAGACAAGTCTAGGAGACTGCTAAAATGAACTTGGAGAGCAGAACAGTTGCCTCATCAGCTTAATCAGCTCCCACTGACCTCAGCAAGGACAAATGTTTAAAACACAAAGAACTTCATAATGTATCCTACAGTTTGGCTAAAGACATAGACATGAAATCAAAACAATATCCCTTGATCTTTTGAAGTTACAGCTGTGTTGCTTCCATATGACACCACGGTATTTCAATTGCCTTCATAATTTTTTTTCTATGCCCAAGTTAAAATCCAATGAAATTTGACGAAATGTAGCACAAAGAAACAAGCTGGTGGAAAGAAACCAAATTAACATAAACTTACCATCTTCAATGACTATCTTCATGAGGCGGATCGAACCACTCCGAGCCTTGGCAAAAAAGTCCTTTAATTCCGTAGTGGCTAAAAGAATCAAAAACATGTTGATCAGGATCTGAATAGGCAACCCAAACAGTATTCCACTCTTCAACACAATGAGAAAAGGGAGTAAAAAGAAAAACTGGTAGCAGGAACAATAAAATCTTTTTCTAAACAGAAGATTTTGCTTCTCCTGATAGAGACTGTATGGCGAAGTATGGCCTCACACAGAAGTTTCAGAGTTAAATACCGGCTGGAAGCACATGTGATCCAGTGAACTTGATACTTGGCTTGGGTGAACATAATATCCCAAATTTAGCAGATACTTTGGCCTGCAAAGCCCGGGTGGGCTCAGGTGACAGGTTATTAAATATACAGTGTATCCCGAAGTATATACAAAGCGGGGGAAAGGACAGCAGAAAAGGGTGGTAGGGATGATGAGCAGAAGCAACTCTGTTTTGCTTCTCAATCCCAAAACATGTGACCTCTCCCCAGAAGCCCGCCGAGCACCGCTGAGCAAAGGAACAGACAGACATTTAGAGGAATCAGAACTAGAGCTTCTCTGGCATTTGTCCTCTGCCTGTCCTACTTTGACCCTCCAAGGATAATCTGTTATGAACCTGAAAGAATGGCAACCATCTGAGACCTCAAAGAGGTGGGCAGATGCTGCCATGTGAAAACCTGCTGGTAGTATGTTAAAAACAAAAACAAACGTTCCCTTGATGTATATCAGTAAGGATTTGAGCAGCTTTGGTCTGAAATGGTGTAATTACCCCAAATATTCTCATTCCTTTCACCAAACAAGGGCACAAAAAGCTCTGAAATAACCGGCAAGTGGGAACTATAGTTGCAAGATAGCATTCATTTCACTATGAGAACACTTGATAGCAATAGCTGAATGAGCAGGAAGGGGTTACCGACATATAGGCATCATTGACTTCAATATCTAAATAGAATAAATCACTGTAAAATAATATATATTAATGCTTATTAAATATACACAAGATGCTTCTGAATAGCATCTGATTTCCAGTTCTGTGCAGTCTGGCTTCTGAATTAATGGTGATATCGACTGACCTAATGCCACTGTCATACTGGGCCCCACTGACATTGGCTTAGAAATCAGAAAATCAATTCTGGCTGTTCTTGTTGTTTTCCTGAATTAATTTTACCTGCATTATTTTCAGTTACAACTGCACCACTCACTGCTCATTCCAGAACTTGGAAGAGTTACTCTTTTGGAGTATGATTCCCAGTGGCTATGCAATACTTGGAGTTGTAATTCAAATGAGTTTGTATCTTAACCATGATCTAAATTGGGGTTGCAAATCCTAGTGAAGTGGAATAATAGTCAGCATGTGTTCTTGTGGCTGACTGATCATTTCCAAATCATGGTGTATTTCTGCATCACTTCCCTGTATTGTTTACCATGCTTGTTGAGCCATGTTTCAAGATCAGTTGAGGGAACCTGATCCTGTTAACTCTATCACGGCTGACAGAAAAGTGTAGCACCTGTCAGTTGCTTGTGGAGCTATACTGGCAAAAGTCAGGAAATTCATTTCTCACTAGTATGTTTTGTGGCAGTGTGGGCTTCATAAGAAAGACAGTGTCCTCTCTGCGAAATATCAAATGTGGGTTTAACAGGGATTAATTATTTGCCTCTTACAAGATCCGAGCTTCCCAATATTGTGCTGGCAGTGCTCATTACAAGCATCCTTTGTAATCTGGAGAGTTTAATCAGACTTAGTAACAGAGAACCTTTGAAGGAAAGGCTTAACACACAATGCCATCTGTAAAGGTGGAGAGTGAATGCTCCGCCAATAGCCAATTTAGCTGATTTACAAAAGGAGACCACTGCAATTTCACTTATTAGCAAAGAACAGCTTTGAAAGGTTCCCAGAGCAATCACTCAACAGTGCTGAGGTTCATCAATTCCAGCCACCAGCAGAGGCCGTATCTGTTCCACTTTGGTCCCTGTTTATCTCAAAGGGCAAAACACGCACCTCAATTTGGGTACAAAGATGCCATCAGATAGATAGATAGATAGATACAAACATACCAAGGATCACCTCTGTATTTCTAACTAAACAGGAAAATGGAAACACAAAGGCCCAAATTTGTCTCTTATAATAAAATATACACTTGTCTCTACATCTTAACTCTACAGCCAAGTCCTTCATCTGCAAACAGTTTAAAACTTTGCTAGGAACTGGTTCCAGAAGAGGATAAGGATGAGAGCAAAATATCAAATGAGGAGCAAATGAACAGGGCACAGGAAATTTATAGGGAGGGACAGGAAGTTTTGCAAAACATCAAAAACCACAACTTGCATAAAGTCCTGCCCATCCTCTAAGTATCAAGGACATGAGTTTCTCTCTGGCTTTCTTCTGCAGCAGTTTCCCCCAATTTTATGACTTTCAGATGGGCTTCGCATCAACATCCATGATCCCTAGCCAGTCTGGCCAACTGGGAGTTGCTGCCCAACATATCGGAAGGGCACTATCTTGAAGAAGATTGACCAACAAGTTTTAAATCATTACACTGCAATGACAAGAGTTACATTACTCCCTTTAATTGCCTTTGCATCATCAACTAAAACCACATTTACACTTGCAGATTACAGGTGAAACATGGGAGGTGAGAGTTCTACTGAAGTACAAGCATCCAGGGATCCATTTTAGGGGTGTCCTCCTCATTCTGGCAGCAGAATTGATGCTGGGCAGTACATGTCCCCTCCCTCAAGCCCTCACTTGTTTGATGGTTTGGAGAAGTTAACAAATAGTGGAAAGCCTCCATATTACTTTATCAAAACATTTGTGCAAGAACCATTGCTTTTTTTCTTACAGCCTTTGCACTTGCACTGAGGTGTTGCTAAGCAAAGGAGTGGCAAGAGTTCTTTCCCTACTTGTGCCCCGGCAGAGAGAAATTCAATATATCGTGAGCCATCTGTTTAAGGCAGAAGATGTTGAAGAAGACGGGAAATGGATTGCAAGCACAAATGGAGACCATCTCTAGTAGGCTGAGCCAGAATTTGCAAAGCCCCCATTAAAATATCAACTTTGCAAGTTCAGTCCATAGCTTTGCCAGACGGGTGTCTTGGCCAAATTAAGACATACAAGTGGTACCAATTTCCAATTGGTAAGGGGGTCAAGCAAGACTACATTCTGTCACTCCATCTGTTTTAACATGCAAGCTGAATATGTCATACATTAAGCAGGATTAGACTTGGAGGAAAACTCAGCAGAAGGAGGTGTGAAAACTGGACCATTTAAGACATGCAGATAACTCGATTCCATTAGAAGAAAATAGCACAGACCTGGAGCGATTGCTGAAGAAAGTGTAAAAGCAAGAATACAGCTGAACATTAAGAAAACAAAATAATTTACATAACTTTGAAGTCGACAATGAAGACATAAGAAATAATTCAAGATTTTGACTCAGTCATTAATCAGAATGGAGGCTGCAATCAAGAAATCAGAAGATGACTAGGACTTGGAAGGGCACCTATGAAGAACTAGACAAAATCCTGAAGTGTAGAGAGATATAACTGAATATTAAAGTTAGGATAGTCTGTGCCATTGTATTTTCCATTTCTATGTATGATTGTGAAAGCTGGACAGTGAAAAAACTGATAGGAAGTCAATCAAATTCTTTGAAGATGTGGTGCTGGAAAAGACTTCTACAGATACTATAGGCTGCTAAAAAGACCTATAAACTGGTTCTAGAGGAAATCCAGCCTGAACTTTCCCTAGAAGCTCAGATGACTAGACTGTACTTTGGACATATCATGAGAAAACATGAATTGCTAGAAATGACAATAAGGCCTAGTAAGGTAGAGGATAGGAAGACCACATTTCAAACTGATGGATGTAATCAAGGACGTTCCAGCTCTGGGTCTGGAGGACCTGAGCAGTGCTGTGGAGGACAGGGTGACTTGGGAGGGCTCTCATCCATGCGGTTGCCCTAAATTAAAGTTCACTTGGTGACATTTAACACATTTCACTCGCCTGCTACCAATCCCAGACTGGTAACTTAAAGCTATGGCTATGCGTACCTTAGTTGGCATTGATTTTCAAATCACACCTCATCATTGAAAGTGTGTGAATTCTTTAACTCAAAGGTTCTCAAACATTTAAAGCCGCAGGGCCCTTTTTGAAGAAATAGTTTATTCTTTCTTGGAGCCCAAAGAAACTTTTGGACACAGGGTCATATAGCATTTTAAAATTTGACAGATGGGTAAAGAATGTTTCTGTAAACTAATTGGAAAAAAACATGAACAAATTCCTATGCACACTGCATAGAAAGAAAGAACTCTCTCTCTCGGCATTACTTCGCGAACGAAGATTCAGGAAGGACTCATCCCGCGCTTTTTACAAGCGCGTTGATGACTAAAGAGGCCAATCTGAGATAGGCAAGTTCGGTTGCAGAAAGCACAGCGGAAAGTTTCCTTGGGTGATGTTGTTTCCAAGTTGCGGTTCTTTCTGCGTTGTCGTTTCTCTTCGAGACCCATTCGGCGTGTCTTCTCGAAAGAGGCCGCAGCATTGTGGATAGTGCTTCTCCATGCCTCCCGATGTGAGGCCAGGGTGGACCATTGTTGGTGATCAATCTGGCCAAGCCTGAGATGTTGTTTCAGGGAGTCCTTATATCTCTTTTGGGGGCGCCTCTCTTGCGCTGACCCGTGGCGAGTTCGCCGTAGAGTAGTATCTTTGGGAGGCGGTGGTCCTCCATCCTAGAGACGTGTCCTGCCCAGCGCAGCTGTGTTCTCAATAGCATGGCCTCAATGCTGGTGATCCCTGCTTGCTCAAGGACAGCAACATTCGTCACATAGTCGGTCCAGTGTATATTTAGGATTGTGCGAAGACAGCGCTGATGAAAGCGCTCGAGGAGTCGTAGGTGTTGGCGATAGGTGACCCATGTTTCAGACCCATAGAGGAGAATGGACAGTATGGTAGCTCTGTACACACTGATTTTGGTGCTTTGTCTCAGGTGCTTGTTGCTCCAGACTCTTTTGTGAAGCCTTCCGAATGCACTATATGCCTTTGATAATCTGTGATCTATCTCTTTGTCAATCTTGGCGTCTGAAGAGATGATGCTTCCCAGGTAGGTGAACTGCTGAACGGACTTAAGCACAGATGTGCCTATGCTGACGTGAGGATGGTGGTGTTCTTCCTGTGGTGCGGGCTGGTAGAGGACTTCTGTTTTCTTCAGGCTGACTTCCAGCCCAAACAGCTCTGCAGCTGTTGCAAAGCAGGATGTGAGGCGCTGCAGGGCTGCTTCTGAATGGGCGACAAGGGCAGCATCGTCAGCAAAAAGTAGCTCACGGACTAGATAGTTTAGAGTCTTAGTGCGAGCCCTCAGACGGCTTAAGTTGAACAAGCTACCATCAGTACGATAGCGTATATATATGCCGTCTTCTTCTTGTAGGTCTGCCATAGCCCTTTGGAGCATCATGCTGAAGAAGATTGTAAATAGGGTTGGTGCAAGAACACAACCTTGTTTCACTCCATTAGTTATGAGAAAGGGCTCCGAGAGAGCATCGCCATATCTGACTTGACCGTGCTGGTTAAAATGAAGAACAATTTTAACCAACATAAACTTAATAGTATTTCAGAAGAAGCTTTTTAACAGATGCTAGATGGCCATCTGTCAGGGGTGCCTTGAATGCAATTTTCATGCTTCTTGGCAGGGGATTGGACTGGACGGCCCATGAGGTCTCTTCCAATTCTATGAAGAGGAGGGGGCGGAGAAGGAAGAGGAAGAGCAACTTGCAGGAAAAGCACCAATCAAAGCACCCCGAACTGATGGCCACTTAGCCTTTGCCATCATAATCATCACCATAATCATAATCATCATGACAATCACAGCAACTCAGGGGCCACCCAGTTCAACCTGTTTCTGACATACAGTAGAAGCACAAGCCAAAGCACCCCCAACAAATAGGGGTTAGTTTTGCAACAACAATAATAACAACATTAAGAGCAACCCCAGGGGCTACCTAGTCCAACCTGTTTCTACCAAGCAGGAAAAACACAAAGCAGCGGCAGGGAGGCCTTGCAGGCCATGCCACAGGCCATATCACCTGCCATGGGGCCTCTGACTGTGCTTCACTGTTTTAACATATTAATAGCAAGGAAATATATTTTGGAGAACCAGCCTAGTGTAGTGGTTTGGGCATTGGACTAAAACTATGGAGAGAAAGATTTAAAGTTACTAAGTTACCCTGGGCAAAGCGCACTCTCAGAGGAACCAAAGTTGCCAAGCAAACTCCAAGACAGAGCTTACTTGGGGTCACCATAAGTTGAAAATTACTTGAAAGCACACAACAAAAATATAGTGTATGCACCCTGGTGCTTATAATGCATTCCATTTCTGCTAGACACAGACCAGGGCTTCAAATCTAAGCCACCCATGGCATCAAAAAGGACAGACTATCTGCAGAACTGCAAATGACTTGTTCTTCCTGTTTGCTTATGACAGAAACTTTGTTCTCAGTAGTTTCAAAGCTGTTTTCATGTACAAACCACATGAAACATCCTTGGAATTTTTACCCAGTGTATCACAGAGAATCTCCTTCCTTCTGTGTCTTTGGCATTTTAACACTATCAAGAAATATCCAATTCCCTGGCCACGGGATTAGCTGTTCTCTCAGACCAAGTTAATATGAAATAATTAACTCCTGTAATATTAACTCCTGTTGGTATGCAAAATACAGTAGAATCTTGCTTATTCAACCTTCGATTATCCAATGTTCTACATTCTCCAACGCCATCTGCCTCCACCTAGATCCATAGCGGTTTCAATACATTGCAATGTTTTGGTGTTAAATACGTAAATACAGAAATTACTACACAACCATCGTGTATTGCTCTGCTTTTTCTGTCAATTTGTTGTAAAACATGTTTTGGTGCTTAATTTGTAAAATCATAACATAATTTGACATTTAATAGGAGTTCCTTAATCCCTCTTTATTATCCAACATTTTAGCTTATCCAATGTTCTGTCGACTCGTTTATGTTGGATAAGTGAGACTACTGTATGGCAGTTCCTTTATGTGTGAGAAAGACAGAAAGATAAACAGTTGTGTGGGTTCTGTTTTGCAAAAACAATCAACAAAACAATGACAAGGAAGGAAACTGGTCTCTAAACGGATAACATGCAAAACACTGGAAGAATAATGATAACTTAGCATTAGGTACAGAATTGAGCTTCCCGACAATCTTCACTTTCCTTCTTTTGCTTTATAAAATACAAGCTACTATCCCTCCTCATGGTGGACATATTTCAAAGTATGTGAATACCTATTTGAGACAGAGGAATCACAGCAGTTCTTTTGCTTCTTTCCACAAAAATCGCCAAAATTTTTACAAAGACGACAAGGGAAAACTTAACTTTCAATATGCAGTTTTGCTTAATATTTCTGTCAACCTTCAGAGAGCAAACTCAGAAGTCTTGAGCCTATGGAGACATAAATCTGCCATGTGGACTGGATGAACAATGGTTTGGATTAAGCTAGGGTGTATAAATGTACTATGTCATTGCAAATCAGTATGTTCTCAATTGGTCTAGTAACCATTTGGTATATGTGCTCATTCAGGAAAGACATTAATTTCAAAATGGGAGGCATAATTTAAATCAGGGATTTGGAGGTGTGCGTCTTACCACCATCAACACCACTACCTCATCTTCTGGAATGTCTGTGTGGAGAAGAAGATAGCATAGTTCCTTGCGGTTCTTTCACACCTACTTCAAGACTATGGAGTCAGAGTCTGCAACTGTATTCATACTAATTTTGGTCTGGTATGTCAGTTTGTGAAAAGAGTGGGCTTAGCCCCATTCTCAGTCCCCTTGTCTCCCAATAGCATGTCACTGCTTCTGGATCAATAATGCATGAGTGTTGAAATGGATGCCCTCCTGGATATGCCAAGCCACGCTGTCCTCCTGATAGGAAACCTGAGCCTATGGCTATCAATCTTTCATTCTCTGGTCACAATCTTTATGTTGAAGTGACTTCAAGAAGTGGTTTTCACTTCCCATTTGTTGGGTTTGAGGAAGTAGACACTACATTCAGTATTATATTCAAAGGTCCTAGTCTGGCACATTTACAATATAAGTCCTTCTTGACCTCATCTGCCATTGTTTTGGCTATGGCTCTCCTGCTTTTCTGGACACTTCCATTTGTTGTTTTGCCATATCTCCTCTACTATTATTCAGTATTGCCCAGGATAACAACAAAAGCATCAATCCAGAATATATATCTTTTGTAGCAGTATGAAGTGCCATGAAACTTGGGGGGGGGGGGGGGCTTCACACCTTCTCATTAGGACAATAAAATACATGACTACCCTAAAACTTTGTGTCCTTTTGGACATACTAGGGAAAGCAATTAAGAAAGGTCAGTAAACTCACTGTTGTGGCCGCAAAGGGTAAGAATGGGGAAGAAGGCATTGTGATTTTGTAAGTAAAACAGAAAGAGTCGAGCAACTGTAAGTGTAAGCCAGCCAAAAAACAAGCATGCAGCCATTTAGTATTAATTCTAACTAATTCTCAATTCTTCTTCCTTCCATTTATCCTGTCTCTGAATCACATCTTTACACCTGTTTCAGCTTCAGTGAGTGTGAAGGGAAAGATGCTTGAGGTTTATCTAATTTATTCATTTATTCACAAAGCTTCAAAACATTTAATATGCTGACACTGGGGTGCCAATGTTGAGGTGTATTTCAAACACAGTATTTAAATCTGAGAGGACTTAAAAGTAGTTTTCATTAATTCATCACACATGACTTAGATGTAGCTTATTCACTTCGGGATTTATTTTTTTTTAATCCTCAAATGATCACTGAATCATTGGAACGGCTACCACTATTCCCAGATATCATCTGCGAAGAAATCAGAGGAGTTACTTACATGGCAGACCCCTCCAATCTGAAATCTAGTAAGAATGGCAGGGCTCCACAAGCAATGAGGGAACCATGCCACTGTATATATTACCTTGTGAACTCCAGGCCTGTAAAACTATCTCACTGCTGCTAGTCATTCACCCGCCCAAGATTCCCAAGAGCCAAGCAATGACTGGGGAGAGTTGGATCGGGTATCATGCACCCAAGGCCCCTGGGATTGAACCAAACAGTCCTCTTATTACATTAAAAGGTTTTTAAGCACATTTTTCCCCAAGGGGCTTCCTCTGTTTTGTTCCCTTGAAATACTCAGCTTCACAGGGCCTTAATTATTCAGATGTCCACAAAATTACAGCTCTATATCAAGTGAAACTCTTTTGTTCATGTTGGAGCTACTGTCCATCATTTTCATTCTTAGAACAATGGCATCTGTGTAACACACTTGTGGAAGAAAAACAAACAAACCCACACCAGATTGAGAGGTCACTCTTGCTGTTCAAATTAAGTAGGTAATAAAGCAAACCACACACAGGTAACTGCGTCGTGTCTGCATATTGTCACTGTACCAAAAACATAACACGTAGAACTCTTAATATATTATTCACACATATGTCAAATTTAACACACTTTGTCAGGTAGGCAGGTTCCCCGACCTAGTCTCAGCAGAAGTTATTTATCAAGGACAATATTAAATTTCATTGGAGAAGACACTATGGTTTAGTAAAACAGAAGACAGTATGAAGAGAAGACTGTGTCGCAGATGGACTGATTCTATCAAGGAAGCCTGAGTTTGCAAAACCAGAGCAAGGCTGTTGATAAAGTGGGTCCTTGGTATCTGCTGGGGTTTGGTTTCAGGACACCCCCCGGCAATAGATACCAAAATCCATGGATACTCAGATACCCTTATATCCCATGGCATAGAATAAAATGGTATCTCTTATGTACAACAACACAATCAAAGTTTCCTTTTTGGATGTGTTTAAAAGTATTTTCAAGTTGTGGATGGCTGAACCTGTGGATGCAGAATCTGTGAATACAGAGGGCTAACTGTATTAGATGAACTGAAAATATTCCAATAATCCTCCTTCCTTTTCTGACACTGGGACAATTTTATATAGGTGTTATTTGAACCTGTAGTTTCCCTACTTGCAAGTAGCACAGTCCAAGAAAGACCATATCATATTAAATTATAATAAGAGATTTTAGAAGAGATTTGGGATATCAGTTGCCTGATCTGTAGATTCAGTAGAGAAAATGATTGACTCCTGCCAATCAATATGTGTGTGTGTTGTTTGTAAGGTATATATAGCCAGATTCCTGTTGGGATAAAACGTTAATGTCAAAATAGTTGTGCAAGTGGTTGTATGTTGTGCTGCTACTACTAAAGCGAATTACTCTGGAGACACATGCCCACAGAACCTTCTCTTACTCTTCTGAGTTGGTGGGTATGAAGCAAATCAACCACTAAAGCAATGTGTGATCAGAAGGCAATAGCCACTAGGAGCACTGAGAGGGCACAGGTGCAATGTGAGACTGAAAATACCTCTGGAATGGGATATAATGCCTTAGCATTCCTCACAGGGATACTGTATGGAGAACTGGCTGCCATCTTAATGTTGTTACAATGTCCCTGGGGTGATGACATATCACATCCATCACTCCCAATGGTGTGATGCTACTGCTTGGTACTAGAAATGGCTCTATATTGTCTATTTTTAAAAGGAAAAGCAGTCCTAGGACCAATTTGTGTACATTTGCCTATAAAATATTGTGTTGAATCCATATGATAATCCAGGAGATGCGAGTTCATGAAAGGATTTGGATCTTTGACTACTGTAAGCACAATGCTGTTTGTAACGTGTACCTCGAAATTATAGGATATAGTTGAACTTTTTCCAGGCAATATTTTCTCATTTATGTCATTCAATTGGGTCATCTGATCATTGGATTAAAAGCACTTCTGTGAGATGGATTTCCCATTGGGCACATTCACAAAGATTACAGATTATTCACAAAGACTACAGATTATCTCAATCCTGTGGTAGAAGCTCTTTTCCTATATGTGCTGTACCATCTGGCCAGTATATCAATCCATTATGCTCCTTTTTCCACTATCAACAATTGTAATATAAAACAAACAGAGCATTTATGTTTGTGGAAAGGAAACATTGCAAGAATAAAAATAACAGTGAAAAATCAAAACAATCTACCAGATGAGCAACAACAAAATCTCTCATATGGAGAGCTATCTTTTTCAATTTCATAGACTTACCAGAGAATTTTCTACAGTTCTGAATTTATACCTATAACTGAATGTAATAGAGGGATGTGTTTCAAAATTATGAAACCCCAAATAAAAAGAATCATTGGTTTTCTATAAGTTTTGGACTATCACTCCCACAATTCTTCAAAATTTGCCATGCTGATGGGGGGTAGCAGAAATTTGGACTGGAGCAATTGGACTGGATGTTACTTGAGGTCCCTTCCAAACCCAATGATTATATGAAGATCAAAGTCTTTGCTGCGATAGGGCCCCCAACACTGCTTTTACAGGGTCATTCATTAAGAGATTGAAATATATGTTCTATGCACTATGGACACATTGTTCCGCTTTGGATCTCCAATTTACCACCACCATAGAAGAAATTTATTGTAACTTGCAAATAAGTATTCTGTATATGAGCAGTATTATGCACAAAGACCAAATGCAAAAGAAAGACAGCAGAAGTACATTGCCAACCTCCTCCTGCATGTGAAGTATGTATATTGGAGCTGTCTCTGGGTGAGCCAGTCCTCATGCCCAATCCAGGTTTCATGAAGTATTTATTAAGACCACTGAGAAAAAACTTCTAACATAATCTTCGTTGTTCCTTGACAGACTTTGCAAAGTCATCACAGGAGAACTTCTGGGGGAATTATAGTTATAGCAAGGAAACAGGAATATTTCCCAGAGGAATTGACAGAAGGACATTAGCTTTTAGTGGGATTACACTCATGGGTGCTGGTGTGAATGAGTTGCAATATAGGAATAACTCATCTTCAAATCATGTTTCCATGGGGAAAAAACCTCACATTTTCCCTATTAATATTTTGTTCTTTCCCGGGGCAGCCCAATATGCTACACTAACTTCTAGAAGGAGTGAAGCCTATGTGAAACGCTCCGCAAAGTAACATGCTCACTGTCTAACTTAGGGGTAGGCAGAATGCAATCACCGTGGCCTCCAAAGTTGTTTTTAGGGCCCTTAACAAAGTTCCAATTTCCCATTTTGGGGTACAAAATGTGAATTGCTCCTCCTGGGAGCCTGGTGCATTGAATCATTTTCTGAATAAGAGGCTGGCTACCCTGAAAACCAGGTCTAAGACATGGCCTAAAGTCCCATTTGTTTGTTGCTGTTGCATGGTTAACAACTACATGGAGAACAAGGGCAGGGCTGCACTATCTTACTTCATCCTCAAAGTCCTCCAAGTCCTACCTGCTACATTTTCCATATCTTAGGGGATCAGATTTATAGGATTAGTGCTCATAATTCCCTCTGCTGATATGGAATCATGAATTTGATTAGGATTCCTCACTGGAAAAGGAGTCTACTGGCATAGCAGAGGGCATCTATGAAGGGATCTCTCAAAGGGGTCTAATTCAAGTATGGTGAATATTTAGCACTACAAATATTGCCAAAGAAACTACTATTCCCATCATGGCAAAACCGCACACTGTCATGGAGTATGGAAGCACAACTACAGAAAAAGACATAAAAAGCAGATAGCTTTGTTTGGAATCTGAACAAGCTATTCCTTAGATTTAGAAAGCAGATTATATTTAGAAAAAAAATATTCACACCTGACAGGTTGGTTTTCATGTAATGGCTTAGCACCACATGCACAAATTGTAAAGAGCCCAGAAAAGCTTCTGGGTGGCACATTTTCTCCTCAGTTGTTTCCAGACAATCAAGGGGTAAGCATTACTGTGTAATATGACATTGGTTTGTATAACTAACCATAATTTGTTTGAAACCATAATTGTGCCCTTAAATCAATGACAAGTCCCATCTAGAGTGGCCCACTGAACTAATAGGAGCTTGATAAGTCAACATTTATGTTACTGTCTTGCTCTGATGTTTAAGTACTATTTAGGAATTGTAGAGCCCTATTGATCTAAGTCAGGGGTGTGTGCCCTGAAAGCTGAAAAAAGCCAACCCGGTTACCAGGAGGTCAGGAATGCTAAAAGGACAAGGAATGAAGAACAAGTGTCAAGAACAGTCTAAGGTTGAGACCCAGGGACTAAAACACTATCACAGGAAACAGAAGCATAAATAAAAATATTTAAACAGCATTCTTGGATGCACCTCTCCCAAGCAGACATTGATAGTAACTACTGACTGCATCTGAGAAAAAGTTTGACCTAGCCACTTTTGTCCATGCCTTTCTCAGGGCCCTGGTTGTTCTTCATCCTATACAGAATCAGACCTATCTTGCTCAACAGAAGAGGGGTTTGGCTGGTCTTCAGCTGTCAGATGGTTTCCTCGTGCCAGCAAAACAAATGTGTTGCTCATCTAATGAGGAGCCCTCAATGCAGGGCCGTAGCCAGGATTTTGATTCGAGGGTTCGGGGGGGCTGAGACTGGGTGGAAGAGGGTCTACCCTAGCAAACCTTTTGTATTGTTATCCCAATAATCCCATGAATGTGGGATATAATGAGCATGGTGATCAGATCATGATATGAATAAACATAACAGTTTAAATAATGTACCAGTACGGCCTTCTGAGAATTTCGGGGCTGAAGCCCCCTAAGCCCCCCCCCCCCCGGCTACATGCCTGCCTCAATGTAAAGCCATAAAGAAAGTAAGTTTCATAAAGTCAATACATTTTTAGGACTAGCAACTGAATTCAATTATATTTCATTTAGTTGGTGCAGGTTTCCGTACATTAACTCAGGGATGTAGTTCACTGGATTGAATTTAACTAATCACTATCTCATAGCATAATGCAGTTGCACTGTATGGGAAATTCACAATGTGGCAGACTGCCATAATTCCTACATGAATACATATACTAGCTATAGAAAAGAGGTGGTTCAAAAAGGTGGAGTGCTAATCTCTGTCAATGATAATGAGAATCCTCAGAGTAATTTAAACCTGGGAGAAAATGACAAAGCATTATAAGAAAACTCCCACAAGTCTAACGTGGGGGGAAAAAACCCACCATATTGAAGTAACTGTGCAGAACTTGCAAACAGAAGATGCACTAAGAACTAAGTTGTATGAGTTCAATTATCTTTGGAGGCTGCCCTCCAGCAAGTGATAATGACTTTAATTAATGATATTAGTTTTGAAGCTAAGAGGGAGAGGCTTCAGAAATCTCAGGCACAGAACTCCTCTTCTGATTCCTCAACTACAAACTCCAGGATGTCTTAGGATGGAGCCATGAAAGCACATTATGAATGGACTCCAGATATCATTAAACTGAAACTCTCAGCATTCCTCACTGCTGACTATGCTGGTTAGGGTTGCTGGGAGATTATGTTTATTAACATCTAAAGGGCCACACAATTTCTGGCCCTGCTCTAAGCTAACATACCCGTTGGAAATTACAACTGTAGTATATAAGTCCTAATAGAAATGCCTCAGGGGTATGTTTTTGAAGAAGACTGTGACCAAAACATAGCTAGTATTTCTTGTCTGACAGCGTTACCAACTTCCCAAACATTTTGCTTAGTCAGAAAACTAATTTCACATGTTTGTTTCTTGATGAAAAACTCTTTGTAGAAGAGAGGTCAGGATCCAACCAGCTTTATTGCCAAGTCATAGCGGTTGAGCCACTAAGTGACCATAAATTGGAGGGTTTCGCCAAAAGAGTATCACCAAGGTGTTTAACAGCAGGAAGTATTAAGGAACGTCAAGATCTATTATTTTGTGCAAGCAACACCTGAAGACAGCTGAGGGAATACATCCATGCACTGCAACTAAAATGGAAAGTGAACTGAAGAGTTTTCATCATCAGGGATAGAAATGCTGGTAGAGGAAGTCTTTTGCATCTGCAGGTTCTACACATTAATATTGATTTTGTTACATAATTTATAACATATTTAAAACCTCAACGGAGATTTCAGGGTATTTAAAGCATATTGGAGTGGAGGGGTGGGGAGAGAAGACTCATACTGACAGAGCCAGCTTGTTTACAATGGCCAAAACCTCAAATGAACTCTTGTCGTGGCAACCTCTTCCGGGGAATCCCAGCAGCATGAGCTTCTATTATTATTTTTATTATTTTCTTATATCCAATAGAAATTTAAAGTTATAATTTCTCATACTGTACCTCCATTTGCATATATCAAGCCAAGTCAACACTCTCTAGGAAAAGGATCCCAGTATTCAGATAGCTAAAGAAAATGTAAGGGTGCAATTCAATCAGGGTCTGTTTATAAAATCCAATGACACTACAGTTAATTAATTAATTACAATTTAATAGTTCAACAAAACTAATAAATTGTAACTCCTAATCCAAATCAATACCATTGTGTTAGATTTGGGAAAACATGCAATAATCTCCACTTCCCACAGCAGAACTTCAATAATTCTGCTGTTTGTGAAAGCCAGACAATGAAGGAAATGGATAGGAAGCAATTTGAGATGTGGTGCTGGAAGAGTGTCCCGTGGACACTGTAAATGCCCCAAAAGACAAATAAATGAAGTGAAAAGAGAGGGGGCCAGAAGACAGTTCCAATATATAGCTACTCTATATATAGAGTGTATATATAATATATAATATTTTAATATTATAATGTAATACTACTAATAATAAGATATTATAATTATATATTTTATATTACATGCAATATTATATTTATATTATATTACAATATAATGTTATAGTACAATACTGATATTGTATTATGCTAATAATATAATATATTGTATGTATAAGGCTTTACACGGCCTAGGGCCTGCGTACCTGAGGGACCGCCTTGCCCCATATGTACCCCCGAGATCACTACGTTCAGGGGAGTCTAATCTCCTCCAGGTTCCATCAGTCCGCACCTGCCACTTGTCCGCGACTAGGCAGAGGGCCTTTTCCGTGG
This sequence comes from Anolis apletophallus, assembly GCA_030556195.1. Taxonomy (NCBI): domain Eukaryota; kingdom Metazoa; phylum Chordata; class Lepidosauria; order Squamata; family Anolidae; genus Anolis; species Anolis apletophallus. The sequence goes on from JARBWK010000001.1 coordinate 53,743,917, forward strand.
CGGCCCCGGTACTCTGGAACTCTCTCCCAGATGATGTCCGTGCCGCCACGGAGCTCATTTCGTTCCGCAGGGCCTGTAAGACCGCCCTGTTCAAGTTGGCCTTTGGCTAGGCTGAATAAGCCAAATGTACTCTTCTCTGACCAGTACCCGGACCCTGGAATGCCATGGCCTGACACAATTGTTACACTCGGGACTAATGTGTATTTTATGTTGTTTTATGCTGTTTTTATTGTACGGCGTCATGAATGTGACATGTCAGCCGGTTTTATGATGTTATCCGCCCCGAGCCTGCTGGGAGGAGCGGAATACAAGAAGGAATAAATAAATAAATATATATATCCTGTAAGCCGCTCTGAGTCCCCTTTGGGGTGAGAAGGGCAGAATATAAATGTCGTAAATAAATAAATAAATGGGCATTAGAGTAAGAACTCTCAATAGAAAACAACGATGACTGAATGAGATGGTTGTATTTTGGACACACCTTGGGAAAATACTAGAAAAGACAAGAATGCTTGTTAAGATAGAAAGCAGCAGTGAAAGAGGAAGACCGCCTTCCAAATGGATGGAATCAATCAAAGAAGCCAAGGCTCTGCATCTGCAAGACATGAGTAGGGTAGCTGATGACAGGGAGACTTGAAGCGTCGCCATAAGTTAAAGCCAACTTGACAGCAGTTAACAACAAAGAACAAGAGGGAAACACTCAAATCCTCACTCAGTACTAAAGCTAACTTTGGGCTAGTCACCATCTCTCAGTCTACCTTACAGTACAGTGTTGCTTTCAAGATAAAATATGAAGGGAAACCCCTATATATACTTAAAGTACTTGGAAGACAGATGAGTCAAATGATAATGTAAAGGTCACGTGTATTCCATTCCAATGGATGTAGCTGCATGACTTCTGGCACGTAGAAGTGATTCCAACGTAAGTATGTACACACTTTAAATCTATGTCTTATGACTGGTCCTTAAAGGGATAGGCTTAACTTGGCAACTAAATCTGCTTTAGCTGAAGATGACTTACTTAAAGTAGGTGGAATTAATCTTTAAGGCCTAAACAATCACTACAGACCAATATATCTCTTGTAATATAGCTCGAAAGCTACTAGTATCCAGTAGTTCCAAACAGCTAAATGCAAATGTTTTGTTTCAATTTGAGGAAGAACCTCATAGTACTGCAGTCTCTTGCTCAAAAAGTATTTTTGGGGTGATATACCTGTACTACTTTTACAAATCACTCTCTGCACCCATGTTCTGACAGTGTTGAAAACTCTCTTGTTAGACATGTTCACCATCCCAAAAATAAGAATTCCTTGATAAAAGGGAGAGTTTAACTAGATGTATCCTAAAAGATGCCTTGCCTGTTGCTCTTGAGGTACTTTCGTAGCTTCCAACCATATTGCTTATAACTCAGTGTCATTCCATTATTTCAAACTGTATCCTCACCACTCTGCCATGAATCTCATTCAGTTCATTTCAGTATGCAAAGACTTCAATGCATATTGTATATGCGTTCAGTACAACTGACATTACAGCTCTATCTTTTCTGCTGGAAATAGTAGTTTTGAGAATTAAAACTGATATGAGGCCGGGTTTACATTAGGCCTCAGATGCCAATCTGCAGTTTAACATCCTCTAAAAATCCTAAGTGAAGAATTAAAAATGGGATAGGAAAAAGCATTAAAGTATTTGTATGTGTCACAGGTATTATTGATATGATCAGTCTCATTCCCCTGCCCTATCTCATATTCACACAGTACTATTGAACTGTTACATCCAGATAGCTTTCCTGCTCAAATTGTCCTTCCCTTTTAGCGTCTGGTTTTCACCCAAATCTCAGCATTGATCTGACACAATTTATGTTCCGAATCATATTTTTTGAAAGTGCCTGGAGACAGCTAAAGGCAAAAGGAGGCAGGCAGATGTAAGGACGAAGTAGCTGCCTGCTATGCAGAAAGGGAAATGGCTCCTGCAATTATGATTCACGCTGCAGAGCTAAACGTGTTAAGCGATAATGGAGCAGCGCAGGGGAGGAAGGAGGACATATTTCAAACCCTTTCGCTGAGCAAAGACATACAAGGAAATGCACCCATCTCCCTGGAAGCGATCATAGCAGGGCCAGACAGTGAACCCAAACAACGGCTGTTGCTGCCTTTGCCGGCTTTACAAGATGCTGCTCCCGGCTGGATGAAGATGGCAAGCCAAAGAAAACACGAACACTGATCACTCCAGGAAACAAGGGCTGCTGCAGACTCTGAAAAGCTTGTTGGCAAAGGTGACTTATGAAGAATAGCTCTACAGAAAGCCCAGAGGAACAACAGGCTCCGCATGATACCTGTTCCCACTTGGCAACCACCACTCCAGGTAACCTTTTGGGCCTGGAGAAGGAACGCCTTGTTGTTTAATGGAGTGTGTACCTGAGAAAGCAGACCCTCCTCTCAGGAGGTCTGGCATTTCAGGTTTTACATAACATTTGGGAGACAGGTGAGCCCTTGCCTTGCTCTCTCTCCCCTTTAGGGCACACAACGCAACAGCTTTTTGTGTGCAGAGTGCAATATACCTGAAACCTGGAAATATCCTCTAAGCTTCCAAGGCAGGCCTGGGCAAAGTTGGGCCTAGCAGGTGTTTTGGACTCCAACTCCCAGCATTCCTAGCAGCCTCAGGCCCCTTCCTTTTCCCCCTCAGCTGCTAAAGCTGAGCAGTTGGGCCTACCAGGTGTTTTGGACTCCAACTCCCAGCATTTCTAGCAGCCTCAGGCCCCTTCCTTTTCCCCCTCAGCCGCTTAAGCCGAGCGGTTGGGCCTACCAGGTGTTTTGGACTCCAACTCCCAGCATTCCTAGCAGCCTCAGGCCCCTTCCTTTCCCCCCTCAGCCGCTTAAGCCGAGCGGTTGGGCCTACCAGGTGTTTTGAACTCCAACTCCCAGCATTCCTAGCAGCCTCAGGCCCTTTCCTTTTCCCCCTCAGCCGCTTAAGCCGAGCGGTTGGGCCTACCAGGTGTTTTGGACTCCAACTCCCAGCATTCCTAGCAGCTTTAGGCCCCTTCCTTTCCCCCCTCAGCCGCTTAAGCTGAGTGGTTGAGCCTACCAGGTGTTTTGGACTCCAACTCCCAGCATTCCTAGCAGCCTCAGGCCCTTTCCTTTTCCCCCTCAGCCGCTTAAGCCGAGCGGTTGGGCCTACCAGGTGTTTTGAACTCCAACTCCCAGCATTCCTAGCAGCCTCAGGCCCCTTCCTTTCCCCCCTCAGCCGCTTAAGCCGAGCGGTTGGGCCTACCAGGTGTTTTGGACTCCAACTCCCAGCATTCCTAGCAGCCTCAGGCCCCTTCCTTTTCCCCCTCAGCCGCTTAAGCCGAGCGGTTGGGCCTACCAGGTGTTTTGGACTCCAACTCCCAGCATTCCTAGCAGCTTTAGGCCCTTTCCTTTTCCCCCTCAGCCGCTTAAGCCGAGCGGTTGGGCCTACCAGGTGTTTTGGACTCCAACTCCCAGCATTCCTAGCAGCCTCAGGCCCTTTCCTTTTCCCCCTCAGCCGCTTAAGGCCTACCAGGTGTTTTGGACTCCAACTCCCAGCATTCCTAGCAGCCTCAGGCCCTTTCCTTTCCCCCGCAGCCGGCTGAGGGGGAAAGGAAGGGGCCTGAGGCTGCTAGGAATGCTGGGAGTTGGAGTCCAAAACACCTGCTAGGCCCAACTTTGCCCAGGCCTGTTCCAAGGGCTCCTGACAGGATCCACGTTTAAATAACACATTTCCTTGTATCCCGCCACAAAATGGTTGGCCCCCTTATTTATTTACACCCCAAATTACCTTGCACCCCCCAGATGTTTGCCCCCTTTCATTTTCTCCTCCCAAACACCCCAATTTCCTCCTCTCCCTCCACAGGCATCTTGCTTCCTCCTTACATTTTCTCCTCTCCATCATGGTTGCCACCCCAAATCCTCCCCTCTAATCCAACATGGATACCCCCCCCCCCAAACCTTCTGGCCCCAGTCACACATCATAGATACCCCGCCCCCAGATCCTGGCTGCACCCCCACATTTTCTCCTCCCTTCTCCCTCCAGATACATCTAATGCATGTCTCCCTCTCCCTCCCCACTATGGCTGCTCCCCAAGTTCTCCCCTTCCCCCAAACGCCCTCTTCCCCTTCCCTCCCTTGGATGTGGCTCCTCTCGCCTGCTCTCACCCCCCAATTCCCCTCTCACCCTCTGCCCAAGCGCCTGGATGGAAAGCAAGGCCAGGAGAAGGAGGGAAGGGGCCTGTGGTGGAGATGGGGTGCCTGCAAAGAAAGGGAGGCCGGCTGAGGCCCTCCCTGGTTGCAAGAAGGGAGAGGAATGCTTGCCCTCCCTTCCCGCTGGCCTACCGTGGATGCCGGTCTGGTGAGTCATTGTCCCGGTTCGGTTCCGTCCGTGCAGACGCTCCTTTCCCTGCCCGCGCCTCTCTCTCTCTCAATCTCAATCTCTGTGTCTCTGGCGCGCGAGAGCAGGAAAGGACTCTGGCTCCAGCGCCGCCCGCTTCCGGGTTGTTCCCGCGGCGGAGGCAGGAGCAGTGGGCGGGGCCTCGGTGGGCTCCGCCCACAAAGGTGGGAGGGAGGGAGAGGAGGGCTCGCGCCACGTTGCGAGGAGGGAGGGGGAGGAGGAGGGAAGGCAAGGCCCGCCTACTAGTCATTCAGTTTTACAATCAAGCCTGAGGATGGAGCAATCCCTGTATATAAAGGGGTTCCCGTCATGGAACGACTGTCCCAAACAGAGAAACCTTACAACGCAGAAACACCAAACTTGCCAACAGAAATAGGCCTCAGACAAGGTACGTTTGTAGCAAAGAAACTTCCCCCCCAAAACCTAAAAGGCCCCCAAAACAACGAGTAAAAAAACTACATTTCCCAGCATCCTCCGGGGCTGCCAACGACTCTCCCAGCCTCTACATTCTGACAACATAATGATTGGCTGCCAATAAGGGCGGATTTGCATAACTCTTGTACTGGCCAGCCAACATGAACATTCCGACCCATAAGAACATAAGAAGCCATGCTGAATCGGACCTCAGCCCATCTAGTCCAGCATTCTGTATCACACAGTGGCCCACCAGTTGTACACGGGGATCTCGAGCAGAAGGGAGGGCAAAACCCTGACCTGCTCCCGACCCCCCACAACCAGTACCCAGGGAAATCCTGCCTACCTCAACCAACTCCGAGGTGGCACTTGAATGTCCTTAATAAATAATAAACTGTCAGAGGAGGAAAAGGCAAAGGGCTGAGGCACAAACACAAACACCCAATTCACTTCCCACAGAAAATTTACACCACTACAAATCACAGACCATGCCCAAAATTGACATTAACTTAATTTCCCTGTCTAGGCCTCACTTAATGGAATGCTGTTTACGCTCTGAATTGACAGTAAGGCTTCATTAACTTGATTCTCCCGACTAGCCCTCAGCTCATTGGACATTGTGTATGGCCTGAATTGACAGTAAGGCTTCATTAACTTGCTGTTCCTGACTAGGCCTTAGCTCATGGGACATTGCGTATGGCCTGAATTTACAGTAACCTACCTTGGCACACAGAGCCCCTCTGACCCACGCTACATTCTACTACAGTTTGGAGGAGGGTGGACCATGGATTATGGGACTTGAAGTACCTCCATGGATAATGGGATTTGTAGTACTTCAAAACCCATCATTCCCCACAGACCACTGTGTCCCAGAACCAAGACCGATAAAGACCAAACTTGGCAAACAATGCCCCCCATGACCCACACTCCATCCGACTGCACATTAGAGGAGGACACACCATGGATAATGGGGTTTCAAGTACCTCCACTCACTTCCAAAGTTAACTTCCAAGCATCAACCTCTACATCAACACAGCAGACGGAAAGACAAAAAACATTGTATATCCACAAGCTATGCAGAACGCCAGCAACACCACACACCAACAACTCCCCAGGACTTCAACATCCCACCCACCAGAACAACCCACAACGACACAGCCATGGCCCCAACGACACCATAACTAACAACAATTCCAACCTTTACATACTCAGACTTTCTCGCATCTCCTAAATAGGGCACAGCAACGCATGCCGGGTACAGCTAGTGAGAGATAAAGGCACATCCTCCTATCTATCTATCTATCTATCTTCTCTCTCTTGGCATTACTTCACGAACGAAGATTCTTTAGGAAGGACTCATCCCACGCTTTTCACAAGCCCGTTGATGACTAAAAAGGCCAATCTGAGATAGGCAAGTCGGTTGCAGAAAGCACAGCAGAAATTCTCCTCATGTGATGTTGTTTCCAAGTTGCGGTTCTTTCTGCGTTGTCGTTTCTCTTCGAGACCCATTCGGCGTGCCTTCTCGAAAGAGGCCGCAGCATTGTGGATAGTGCGTCTCCATGCCTCCTGATGTGAGGCCAGGGTGGACCATTGTTGGTGATCAATCTGGCCGAGTCTGAGATGTTGTTTCAGGGAGTCATTATATCTCTTTTTGGGGGGCGCTGACCCTTGGCGAGTTCACCATAGAGTAGTATCTTTGGAGGCAGTGGTCCTCCATCCTAGAGACGTGCCCTGCCCAGCGCAGCTGTGTTCTCAATAGCATGGCCTCAATGCTGGTGATCCCTGCTTGCTCAAGGACAGCAACATTCGTCACATAGTTGGTCCAGTGTATATTTAGGATTGTGCGAAGACAGCGCTGATGAAAGCGTTCGAGGAGTCGTAGGTGTTGGTGATAGGTGACCCATGTTTCAGACCCATAGAGGAGAATAGACAGTACGATAGCTCTGTACACACTGATTTTGGTGCTTTGCCTCAGGTGCTTGTTGCTCCAGACTCTTTTGGGAAGCCTTCCGAATGCACTATATGCCTTTGCTAATCTGTGATCTATCTCTTTATCAATCTTGGCGTCTGAAGAGATGATGCTTCCCAGGTAGGTGAACTGCTGAACGGACTTAAGCACAGATTTGCCTATGCTGACATGGGGATGATGGTGTTCTTCCGTGGTGCGGGCTGGTAGATAAATAAAAATGTAATGTTTGTTTGTGGGATTAACATAACTCAAAAACCACTGGACGAATTGACACCAAATTTGGACACAATACACCAATCAGGCCAACGAGTGACCATCACTCATTAAAAAAAGCTGAAAAGCACAGCTGAAGAGACTCAAAAAGCCCAAAAAAAGCAAAAAGACGCTACAGCGCATGCGCAAAAATGAATTCCCCCTGGCAAACAAAACACACAATAGCATATCCTCACTCTCTTCTGGACTACAGCTCCCAGTATCCCCAAGACCAGGCCTTTTAAGAGAGGAGGATGATCCACATGCACTGCTTCCAAAATGCAAGCTTTCTTCTTGGATTTCTTTGAGAGCATCCCAATCCCTGCATGTTTCCAATTTTCTATTCCTGGACTGCAAACTCCCTTTGGAGAGTCAGCTTACATCTCCTTTTATCACTCCCCCCAAAGTGGGTTGTCCTCATGTCACACTGCCTCCTGCCCGCATGAAGGTTTGTCCCCACCTCTCCGTTCATGAGTTTCCTATATGTGTGTGTGTGTGTGTGTTTTATCGCTATCTCATCCTGAGTTTTTATCATTTTACTAGCTGTATCCGGCACGCGTTGCTGTGCCCTATTTAGGAGATGCGAGAAAGTCTGAGTATGTAAGGGTTGGAATTGATGTTGCTTATGGTCTTGGTGGGGTCATGGCTGTGTAGTTGTGGGTTGTTCTGGTGGGTGGGATGTTGAAGTCCTGGGGAATTGTCGGTGTGTGGTGTTGCTGGCGTTCTGCAGAGCTTGTGGATATACAATGTTTTTTGTCTTTCCGTCTGCTGTGTTGATGGAAAGAGGTTCTGTGGTTTCCCAACTCTGGATTTGAAAAAAGAAACTCTGTTTCTGTTCTGGCGTTTGTTCTGCCCTTTTTTGTGTGATGTATGTAGCGTTGCGAGTGTGTCGTCCGATGCTGTTCTTTGTGTGGAAGGAAGGAATGGCATACGAATGGGTTGAGCAGTAGACGCAAGGTTGTGTTATGTGCGTATTGTGTTGTGTGTAGGTATTACTTTTTTGGTGAGTTAGTGGGTGTGTGGTGGCATTGTGGGTGGTAGTATGTTGTGGAATGCTTGTGTGGGTGGGGTGTTTTGGGTGTTTGTAGAGTATCAGTGCAGTGTTGTGTTGTGTTGTGGTTGGAGTATAGGTGGAGTTGGTTTTTGTTTGTGGTGGTGGTAGGTGTTGTGTGTGTGGGGTCCCGTAAGGTTGGGGGGATGGGTTGTGATAGAAAGTTATGTTGTGTTGTGTGGGTAGGAATTGCTGGAGAATTGCTCCCTCATAGAGTTTGGTTTTGTTAGTTTAACCCTCAAACACCAACTGACTGAACTCAAATCACTCAGCATTCTATCCTAGCCTTGGCTGGCTGTGCCCAGCGTTACTATGGTTACTCAGCCTCCCTGCATTTTGTGTGGGCCGATGTTGGCCAATGGGTTTCGCTGGCTGCCGCCGAGGATGCTGGGAAATGTAGGGTTTTGTATTGTTGTTTTGGGGGCCTTCTAGGTTTTGGGGGAAAGTTTCTTTGCTAAAAACCTTCCTTGCCTGAGGCCTATTTGTGTTGGCAAGTTTGGTGTCTCTGCCTTGGAAGGTTTCTCTGTCTCTGTCAGTCGTTCGATGACGGGACCTCCTTTATATAATAGATTTTCCACACGTGGCTCGCTCATGGACCCCACTTTAAATACCATAGTTCCATACTATGCGGTCCTGGGAGTTATAGTTTCCCAAGATCCATACCCTTCTCTGGATTCATCTGCACTGGAGAATAAATGCAGTTGGGAGTTATTTTAAATGCCATTATTATTATTATTATTATTATTACTACTACTACTACTACACCATGTCTCCTGCATGCAGCATGTAGTGTTTGGACAGACTGAGCATACTCAGTACTTCTTAGATCTCGGTTAGAATCCCATGTTAGTAGGGATATCAAAGAGATAAGGGTTGTTTTTCCAACAATGAGCAGGAAGGGGGATGGTGGGCTGGGCCAAATCTCTGCAGTGTGAAGGCAACTGCAGTGAAAGAATACGGAAAGAAAACGGTGAAATTTAACAGTGTGATGAAGGTAGAGAAAACATCAGTTTCATTAAAAAATGGAGTAAGACTGAGCTCTTCTCTGCCAGGCACTTCCTTGCCTCAATGTGATAAAGTCCTATCTATATATATATATCTATATATAAAAAGAGAGTGGTCGTGGTACCCGGCAAATAGGCGCGAAAACTACATGTCCAAGACCCACGAAACTCGCCAGACCACTGACCCATACCCCGAGGTCCCTATAGGGCCCACAAAACCCCCCGACACACAACCCTCCACCCTCTAAAGACCCCGAAAACAACCTTTCCCGCATGCACAAACGGGCGCAGGCGGCGCGGCGCGGCAACGCCCCGCCCCTCCTCCTCCTCCAACACACCCTCCCCCCCCGCCTCCCCTAGGCCCCGCCCCTCCTCCCTCCCACCCCACCTCCACGCCCCAAGACATTACCCCACCCGCGCCGCCAACGCCATGCCCACCTCCTCCGCCGATACCAGGCCGCTCCTCAAGCCGGGACACGCGGGCGCCGCCTTCGCCGCCTTCTCCGCAGCATACTTGCCCTTTCTCGGCGACTGCCATCCGGATCTGAACCCAGGCCAGGATGGCAGCCGCTGAGGAAAGCCAAGGACGCGGCGGAGACGGCGCCCACGGCGCCTTGGCGCGCCTTCTCCAGCCCGCCTCCTTACCCGGCCTCGGGGACTGCCATCCGGTTCTGGACACAGCCCAGGATGGCAGCCGCCGAGGAAGGACAAGGACGCGGCGGAGAAGCCGCCCACGGCGGCGCCCGCGCAACAAGGGTCCATGGGGCGCCTGGGAAATAACGGAGGAGATGACTACGGACAAGGAACTACACCTCCCAGAAGGCTCCGCGCCTCTCACTGGGAAGCAGGGGCGGAGCTTTCTGGGAACTGAAGTCCCATGCCCATATCTGCCTCCTCCTCCAACTCCCAGTCTCCCAAGCGTTCCCGGACCCAACCGACGCGGCATGGGACCACGGAGGAAGCCAAGGAGGCGCCGCACCCGTCCTCCTCGCAAAGGCCACCCCTTCGGCACCCCCCTTCGCCAGGAAGTGGCGAGCAAGAGCGACGAGGAACGCCCCACCTCCCTGCCACTCCCGGAAGACGAGGCCGAAGGGAGAAACACCGCGCAACAAACTACCTCCTACCCAGGGTCCCCCATCGCATCCCCCCACAGTAAAAAATAAAAGGTTATTCTTCTTGCCATTCACACACATACACACACACATATACACCCAAACAGACACATAAAAACACACACACAAAACACTTAGTCACATCACTACCAACCCATACATACCCAGACTTCCACACATCTCCTAAATAGGGCACAGCAATGGGTGCCGGGTTCAGCTATACACATATATACACACAACCCCCAAACACACGCATATATACAGACAAACATACACATATAAACACACACAAAACACATACATCATTTCCAGCCCTTACATGCCCAGACTTCCACACATCTCCTAAATAGGGCACAACAACGCGTGCCAGGTTCAGCTAGTATTTACTAAAGATCTTCTACGGTAATTCAGTCTGAAATTAAAGTTGTGTTCTGCTGCCCTCTACTGGACACCCTGGACTATGCATCTTCTGATCTGCATTTCTAACATGGCTGCTATAGCCCTCCAGTTTATATTGTTGTTAACTGCCCCGGTGGCAGTGTGTTAAACTCCTGTGCGGGCAGGACCGAAGACCGACAGGTTACAGGTTCGAATCCGGGGAGAGTGCGGATGAGCTCCCTGTATCAGCTCCAGCTCCTCATGCAGGGACATGAGAGAAGCCTCCCACAAGGATGGTAAAACATCAAAACATCCGGGCATCCCCTGGGCAACGTCCTTGCAGACAGCCAATTCTCTCACACCAGAAGCGACTTGCAGTTTCTCAAGTCGCTCCTGACAAGACCAAAAAAAACAAAAACCTGCCATCAAGTGGACTTTGACTTATGGGGGTTCCATAAATGAGAGAAGTAGTCAACTTTGGATTTTTTAGATGCAGGGACGTGGCTTCCTTCATTGAGTTTATCCATCTATGACAGTGTTACACTTTTATTACTGTCTTCTATCTCTCCAAGTTTGTCTTTTCTAGTTAGTCCTGTCTTTGCATGATTTTTTTTCGTGTCAGTAGCAACTTGAGAAACTGCAAGTTGCTTCTGGTGTGAGAGAATAGACCGTCTGCAAGGACGTTGCCCAGGGGACACCTGAGTGTTTTGATGACCCGCGCTTTCCCCAGATTCGAACCTCTGACCTCTCGGTCTTCAGTCTTGCCGGCACAAGGGTTTAACTCATGGCGCCACTGGGGACTCCTTTGCATGATATATGTACTGTATTATTTATTTATTTATTATATGTATATACCGCCTTTCTGGCCCCGGGCGGACCTGAAGGTGGTTTACAACATGCTAATAGCAAAAATTCAATGCCAACATACATGTAAAAAGAAAAATTATAATAACAATTAACAGTATAACAGTTTTTGCTTTGTTATGTTGGCTTCTAGGGAGAATTCAGGCTTAATTTGTTCTAGGACCCATGTATTAGTCTTTTTTGTAATCTAAGACATCCACATAATTTTTCTTTAGTACCACATCTCAAATGAGTTCATTTTCTTCCTATCAACTTTCTTTCCTGTCCCGCTTTCACAACCAAACATAGAAATAAGGAATATGACATGACCCATTCTAAATTTTGTGTTCAATGACACTTCTTTATACTTCAAGATCTTCTCCAGATCCTTCATAGCTGCCCTTCCAAGTTCTAGTTTTCTTCTGATTCCTTGACTTCTAGTCACTATTCTGGAACAGAAAATGTTGAACTACTATTGTATTAAGTTTTCATCATTTATTTTAAACTTATGTAAATTATCTGTGGTCATTATTTTTATTTTTTTAATGTTTAAAAACCATTGTCTAATCAGGAGAAATGATTTCCATCCCCATGCTAGGTCTACGTCGTCCAAATCATAAATCCCAAGTAGAGTAGATCCACTGAATCAATGAAACTTAGTAGCATTGAGTTTCTGAGTCCCTATTGATTCACTTGGTCTATTGTCATTTGGACTAACCTTGCTAAAACTCAACACAAGAGTTCAAACTCAATGCCGGTCCATCAGGGCCAATCCGATATCCCTAAGAAGTACTGTGAGGACAACAATCCTCTCCTGCGCTTACTCCCAAGCAACCATTGGGGAGACACATATGTCCTCTGGAAGCTTTTAACTGCATGATTATTCTGACATTCTCTTTGCATTTATGTTTAAAGACACTGTAAGCTGTTTATTAATCCTTTATTAATTGTGTCCTACCTTTCCTCCTGGACACAAGTGTGTGTGTACATCACATTTCTCCATGCTGGTTTTATCTTCAGAATAGGTCTGAGAGGGAATAGCTGACCTAAGGCTGATCAGTGAGTTTCATGGGTGAGTAGGGACTTCTACTGGGGCTGGAGGAATCCAAGTGACTGTCAGGTAATGGCTATTACTCTATGTTGTGACATTTAACTTCCACATATGATTACATATTGTACAAATAATTGCCCACTTATATGTCCCTTGAATCCGCTGCCAGTTAGTATAATTATATGCTCCTAAATTATAGTATGGTGAGCAAGAACAGAGAAAGCCACCATAGTATAATGGTTTGAGCACAGAACTACGGCTCTGGAATCCAGGTTGTGAATCCATATCCAATCATGGAAATACAGTGGGCAGGGGCGGATTTAACGGTATGCAAAGTAAGTGGCTGTTTAGGGCGCCACATAGTCAGGGGCGCATCTGGCCATCAGGTTCCGCGCATGCGCTATTGCTGCAGCGCGACTCCAGGTGGTTGGAGTTGCGAATCGCACTCCATGAGGCCAAAAAGGAGGAACATTTTCCAGCCGGAGGTGGGAGACTCTGCCTCGGCTGCAAAACCCTCCTCCTCAGTCTCCGGTCTCATGGAGGGTGCGCATGCGCACCCCGTGCACATGCGCGGTGTCAGCTAGTTTCATGCATGTGCGCCAGGGCGCATGCGTGGAGCCAGCTGGTTCTGTGCCTGCGCCCCCGGCACGTAAGCAAACCCTCCATGAGGCCGGAGAGCGAGGGGGCGCCAAAATAGGAAAGTTAGGACTAACAAAGGGAAATATTTCTTCACCCAGAGGGTCATTGGGTTATGGAACTCACTTCCAGAGGAGGTTGTGACAGCTGTCAGCCTGGACAGCTTCAAGGCAGGATTAGACAGATTCATGGATACCAAGGGAATCAGTAGTTACTGAAATGGACATCCAAGTGCCACCTCTGTGTTGATGGAGGCAGGCAGGATTTTCCCCGGGCACTGGTTGTGGGGGGTCGGGAGCAGGTGAGGGTTTTGCCCTCCTTTCTGCTAGAGATCCCCGTGTACAACTAGTGGGCCACTGTGTGACACAGAATGCTGGACTAGATGGGCTGAGGCCCGATTCAGCATGGCTCTTCTTATGTTCTTATGTTCTTAAAATAATGTTTGCTTACCATTTTAAATTACCTTAGTCTGCTCCTGACAGTGGGTGACTTTCGGGAAGCCATACTCTCATGGCCTCAGAGGAAGGCATAAGGAAATCCCCTCTGAACAAACCCTGCAAAGAAAACCCGATGATAGTTTCACCTCAGTGTTGTCATAAGCCAGAAACAATTTGAAGGCAAACAACAAGAAGCAAGAAGACTCTCTTAGTTCGGTTTCTCCATGTCATGCAAAATTTTATAAACATCCAATATCTCCTTCTTGTTCTTATTCCTAAACATTTATCAGTTTTTGCTCCTCCAAATATCTCAGCCTTTACTAAATCCTGCAGAGATTTTTGACCTTAGTTCTCATTTGCCAAAAGTTATAGTTGTTATAATACAAAACACCTGGAATACAAATGTCTTGTCAAACATAGGTAGAAGAAAGCTGTACAAACTGAAAGTTGTGATATTTTACAGTCTAAAGAAAGATTTAAGAACAATTCAGCAGTTTTCCTTCCTGTTTCAGGGGTTGGATTATTTAAAAGCATAACCGAGTCTCATCATCACATAGGGTATCACTCGTGGCCGAGTATGATGGTCTTCCAAGGGTAGTCTTGGTGGTGGGTTCAGAAGTGACCATGAAGAAATTTTATGGATCCACATGGTCTTTCACAGTGAGGGCATTGATTTCCAGATGGAAAGTGGTTCAGACAAGTTTCCTTGATGTGCCTGCCTCTTGGCACATTTCTCCCTTTCACCCTCCATCATGTCTCTTCAGTTAGATAGACCTATGAAAATACAGGGCATTTTAATATCCTCCCCTGCCATTGCCATTTATTATGTATTTGGTTGATTAGCCACTCATGCTTACAGTGTGCTACCAAGATTTCCTTGAAATGCAAGTGTATTGCTGTAAGTAGTTATGCAAAACACCTTGGTAAAAGTCCAACATGTAAATTGATAGTTTTTGGCATGTTTATTCAAATTTACTTTTGAAAAAGTCCCGTTGAGCAGAGAAGGGCTCACTTCTCATCAGAAATGCAAGGGATTGTGATGCTTCTTCATACTCTTACAACACAGACATTTTCAGTATTGCAGAACTGCCAGGCCACTTCCTTGGCATCTGTATCCCTTGGATGCGAAATAATTGGTATATCTGTGAAATTAGGATTAAGCAACAAATAGTGGTGTGGACACTTTCATATGAACTCAGGCATAGGCCCAAAAAAGGCTGGCCATGTACACTAACCCCCAAGGCCACTTCCTGTGACATATCGCAAGTTATCTGCAAAGGGATACATGGGCACAAGTCGAACGCAAACATGAAGAAATCTTCAGGGCAATTTAGAAGGTGTCTGGAGGTTTTCAAGCAGATATTGGATGGGAATCTGTCAAGGGGATTCCATTAGGAAGAACTTCCTGAGAGTAAGACCTGTTTAGAGATAGAATATGCTGCCGTGGAGCATGGTGGACTCTCCTTCTCTGAGGTGTTTTAAGCAGAGGCTGGATGGCCATCTGTTGGGAGTGCTTTGATTGTGTGTTGGACACAATCAAATGGAATGGGGTTGGACTAGATGGCCCTTGGGGTCTCTATGAACCTGCAGGAGCAATAACCATTGTGTCAACTACTTGTGTCTGACAAAATATGTCATCTGCAAGAATTTTCTAGGTCCCCTGGGTGATTCTATGCTATGTTTCTTGTAAAAGCTACCATAGAATCATGTTAGAGGACCTAGGAAGGGGCAGGGAAGTATTAATTTCAATAGGGTTTGCTTTTTATCCATGGCCAGATTGAATTTCAGAGATACTCTGAAGGGGTGTGCGCCAATCATAGGCGAGAACAAAAAACGGAACTAGAAATACTAATATAGTTTAGCTTAAAGGCCATCCTGACAGGGTTTAGAACTAAGATTTAGGACTTTCATGGGCTATGGCTGTCTTACCGAACCTAGTGCCTTCCGGATGTGTTGGTCTACCACAGTCATTAATCAGCTACCATCAGCATTGCTGTCCTTAGTTTGCAGACATATAGTGCAGAGGAAGAGTAGTATTGGATCAAATGAGTCTGGCAGAATTGGGGGAGCATGCAAAATGTAGGAGCCCTATAAAACCTTTCAGAATGGCGGAGGAAAGTATGTGTATAAAATGTGGGAAGCCATTGCTAAGAGAGTCTGCCCATCTGGGAAAGCACACACAGATTCTCATCATGTTTCAGGTAGCCTGTTGATGGTAAGTTATTGTAATTATTGGTGTGATGCACTTTTTAATTAGCTCTTTATAGCGAACCTCTGCTAGGTTTTCTTGGTGATATTTACTCAAAGGAGGTTTGCCATTTTGTTGTTAACTGCTGTTGATTTCAACCTATAGTGACCCTTTGAGTGAGAAGCCTTTAAAACAGTCCTTTAAAAAAAACTGCCACTGCCTCCTTCTAAAGCTGAGAGAGCAGCTTTTCCCAGTACTGATCAAGGATTTGAATCCTGATCACTCAGATGCTCAGTCCAGTACTAAAACCACCACATTGTGCTGGTTCACAAAGGAATTTTACTTTGTTTTCTATGTTTCCGGCATCCTCATGTAATCCTTTGAGGGTTAGATGAACTGAGAAGAGTGAATAGATAACACATTTTGGACAGAGAATTGTTGATTTGAGCTGATGAAAGATTTGGCTCCACCATGTAAATGGAAAAATTCACTTATTTTTAAATAAATGGTTGGTCCAATAAGAGTAGATTATCTCACTCAATCTCTGTTTCTGTGGAACTCTCAGTGCTGTCTTGATCTTCCCACCCCCAAATAACAGCTAAGAGTTAGAACTGGGAAGTGAAACTACGGTAGTCTTTAACATAGATGAAAACATATCACCCAAACTGGCTGGGGGGGGGGGGGGGGTGTTTAAAAATAAACTGGTGGTGGAGATTGGAAGCTGTAATATGAAGCACACTCACATAGGAATAAAAAAAATACCCATTGAACCTGGTAGTATTTACTTTTGGTTGGATCAGGATGCATGTTGACAGCTCTTAACACATTTTGTACATGGGAGAGGTACTTTGGTTCTTTAAGAGTTTAGTTACCTTTGAGCCTTCCACACAAGATGCCCTTTCAATGAACTTGTGAACTTCACAAATGTCGAAAGCTATTTGCAATGGAACTTTCACATTCAGAATTTCACACTTGATGAAAGGCAGCCCTGCCACTGACTCCATATTTGTGCCCATTACGAAGTCAGTCTTAGAATTGACAGCCAGGTTGCTAACTGGAGCGACATACAGGGAGTGGTCAACCCACCCGTTTAAGGCGCTCCATTGGCTGCCGCTCATCTTCTGGTCCCAATTCAAGGTGCAGGTTCTTACCTACAAAGCCCTGAACAGTTTGGGACACACCTATCTAAGTGACTGCATTTCTGTCCACGAACCCAGGCAATCTCTCCGATCATCTGGAGAGGCCCTACTCTCGCTCCCACTGCCTTTGCAGGCGCGTTTGGTGGGGACGAGGGAGAGGGCATTGTCAGTAGTGGCCCCCCGACTCTTGAACGCACTCCCCAAGGAGATTAGGCAAGCCCCCACTTTGGCAGTCTTTAGGATGAGCCTGAAGACTTGGCTGTTCCAATGCGCCTTCCCTGAATAAAGTAAATAATGGCCTGCTGTGTTCAATCGTTGCAAATGTCCTCAGAAGCACTTTAATTACAGGTTGGGTGTCTGCCTCACTTTGTCCTTGAAACATTCCTGTTTTATACAATCTACTTATGTCTGCATC
The DNA here is from genome assembly GCA_030556195.1 of Anolis apletophallus. Classification (NCBI taxonomy): domain Eukaryota; kingdom Metazoa; phylum Chordata; class Lepidosauria; order Squamata; family Anolidae; genus Anolis; species Anolis apletophallus. Next base: position 53,761,207 of record JARBWK010000001.1, read on the forward strand.
CTGTGTTTATTTTAAAATTTTAATATTCACATTTGGCCTGCCCAAAATGGTTTTAAACTGTATGTTAATGCTTATGTTTGAGTTTTATTGATAGTATTGTTTTATAATTGCTGTTGTGTTATTATTATGTGTTGCTAGGCTTGGCCTCATGTAAGTCGCACCGAGTCCCCTTGGGGAGATGGTTGCGGGGTATAAGTGAAGTAAATAAATAAATAAAATCTTAGGAGGTCACAACCACGTGATCATTTAAACCACTTGAATAGACATGCGACCCATTTTTACACATGCTGAATACAATTCAACATTATACAAACAGAAGTCCCTTCTTCCCTTTCTCCTAGGCCTCATCTACACTGGCATAATGCAATTTTATAATGCAGTTTAACTACATTGAACTGCATCATGTGGCAGTGTGCAGACTCATATAATGCATGACTTATAATGCAGTTAAACTGCATTATGAAACTGCATCATATGGCAGTGTAGACTCCTATAATGAATGCCTTATAATATGAAACTGCATCAATTGGCAGTGGAGATCAGTGCCATCACCTCGATCTCTGAAGCAATCTCTCCAGATTCTACCCAAAGTGTTGTGTCTGATTCCACTGTAGTACATAAGATGTGTAAAGGAAAACTTTCCAGACTCATTTATAATAATAGAATAATATACTTTATTTATACCCAGCCGCCATCTCCCCAAAGGGGACTCAGGGCGGCTTACATGAGGCCAAGCCCAGAAGGGCATTTCAATACAGTAACATAAAAACATAAAGCAACATTACAGTAAAATAATAATAATATATCAAAATCAAGCATAAAATATAATAAACAGTGCAAAGTAATACAATGGAAAACAAACACAATCACACTGAGTGAGGCACATGTGCAAGATACAGTGATAAAAACTAAGGATGAGATAAAATTAAAAACCTATATATTTGTAGGGAGACTGATGAACTGGGTAGTAGAGACAGCCCTTCATGTGGGCAAAAGACAGTGCAATATGAGGACACCCGTTATAGGGGAGTATGACCGGGGAGATGTAACATCATTCTCCAAAAGCGCAACGGAAAAGCCACGTTTTGAGGTTCTTCTTGAAAGTTTCCAGAGTGGAGGCTGCTGGGCGCTGGGCAATGCAAAGTCTGGGGCCACAGAGGAGAAAGCTCTCTCCCTCGTTCCCACACGCCGGGTCTGTGATAATGGAGGGGGTGAAAGGAGGGCCTCTCCTGAAGAGCGAAGGGACCAGGCAGGTTTGTGGGATGAGATGCGGTCAATTATATGAAATTATATATTCCCAAATAATTACAGTAGTTTTCTTTAAAAGATGTATAATTTAAACCAGTGTTTCCCAACCAGTGTGCCGCGGCACACTAGTGTGCTGTGAGCGATCATCAGGTGTGCCAAGAATGGGAAATGTGAAAATAACTCTTGAGTCTTAAATAAAACACCCTTTATTCCTAACTTGCCAATCCCATAGGCTAGATGGCCTTGAACTCCCGCCCGGCACCAAGATGGCGGAGAGAAAGCACTGCGGGACAGAGAGCGCCCCTCCGTTGCTGAGGGGACACCAGTGGAGCTTGGAACATGCCTCTTAGCATGATAACGATGTGGCGGAACTAACAAGTGTGCCTGGCAGTGCTGGTGTGACTTGGCATGGGATGCCCTGGCCATGTAATGTTTATTGGATTAATGGGCTTCCTAATCCCAGCCAATTATGATTGTCTACTGCCTCTTCGCCCAACTGCTGCCACGATTGGGGTATAAATGTCTTTGGAAAGTGACGCCTTTTGCCCCTGGCAGGTGTTCTGCTGGCAAAGCCCACCAGCTGGTGCTCAGAGAAACCTGTTTGATTTTTCACATGGAAGGAGCCTCATGGGCAAAATCATTATTATTATTATGAACTATGTATTAACATACTATTATTTCCCCTTAGTATATGCTATTATATTGTTATATTATCAGTATTTGCCATAGTCATGGTGTATATCGTTATTGACTATGAGAGTAATGGTAACAGTCAGGATTAACTCCTCCTATATTGTATGTACCTATATTTATATTATTATAATGTAATACAAAATAACACTTTTAAAATAATACAATATTGAAATTATATATTTTATATTACTTGTAATGTAGCGGAAACTTTAGGTTCTTGGTTGCAGAGCCCATAAGGTGGAAGAACTCAGCCAAGGCCGATGAATCCAAACAAGACTTTTATTCCAATCTGATCAATAATGGGGTGAATAGCCCTTGACCATTGCAGGTCAAGAAACAAAATGGCTATCACACCGAGCTACGCAGTTACATGGGATTTATACTCGTTTTTATCAGCAAACAAACATTCTTCACATTAACCCTTAGTATGGCTCCTTCTCTGTTCTGCTGTCTCTGGGCAGATTATTGCTAACATACGGGCACTTGGAGCATCTCCTCTCGGGAGGGGTACTTTTTACTTTTAACCCCTTCAGTAATAGTACTAATAATATTACAGTATAATGGTATAGTGTAGCAGATTACCATACCCCCACAAGGCAGGCTGCTCGTGCAGACGCAGTAGAAGGAGGAGACAGACAACAGGATTTCTCAGAAAGCTCAGTTTACTTTGTTTCCACAGCTGCGGGTCCGTCCCGGCACAACATGGTGCATCAAGGGGGCGGCCCCTCCCTTGTGAGGCACATATTTATACAAGCATCAGGGTCAGTTTAAGCACCGCCTCATTCATTCATTTCACTGGCTAACACTTATGGTGTGCTTCTGATTCTAACCAATTAACAATGCATTAGGTAATCTAATAGTCCATTGGCTAACAGACATTGCGCAGTTTATTTTCCTGACCAGTTATTAAAGCTTTGTCTATGTGCGTAGATTGTCCCTATATTGTTACTTTTCTGATAAGCTTTCCCACGGACTGGCCAAATGGGTGTTTCATTAGGCTAACACATGTGATGTCTCCTAGACCAATCACTGTCTAGTAAACAAAGGAGCACATGGTGTTTCTCTAAACCAATTGTAATGCACCAGGACAACCAATGGGGTGGCGTCCCTTCTAAACCAATCACTGCTGTTCTCTAGCGTGCTTGCTAACTCTGCCTCCTTCTCTGCCTATGCCTATGCTTGGGTAGCATTTTCTCCTGACGTTTCTTCTGCAACTCAATGAGTCTCCTTCATTTGTACAATATAGTAAGTTAGTGTCATTTTGGTTGGTGGTGTGCCCCAGGATTTTGTAAATATAAAAAATGTGCCGCGGCTCAAAAAAGGTTGAAAAACACTGATTTAAACCATGTGAAATAATTCAAGACGTAATGAGGAAGATAAAAATGGAACACACCATCCTATAAAAAAACAAAAGAAATAGACAGTGCTGGGCACTACAATCGCATACATGCAAAGAGGTCAAGTGTGTCACTTGGCCCTAATGGTTCGTTGCTCTTAATGGCCACATTGACTGCAAATTATGTCCAATCCTATGAATAGGAGACCTTCAAGGCTGGGCTGCAGGCTCCTTAATGTAGCCTATCCAGTTGTGATGCCTTCCTCTTTACCTATTGCCTTGTCCTTCCTAGTGTGTCACTCTTTTTTCTAATGGGGCAGGTCTGCTTATGATATGACCAATGTAATATAGCAGAGTTGGTACTTTGGGCAGAAGTACAGTCAGAGGAGAGTGATGCACAAGCAAGAGCTTTAGAATAGCTGGCTTTCTGTGCCAGAAATCACGCTGGCATGTATGCCGTAAATGCTATACCCTGATTGGTACGCCGAGCATATGCAGTGATTTGATAAAGTACATCATGTGTCTTCAATGATAACAAAAGCCTTGATTGGCCAAAGCAGCCCATGGCGTGGGTTTGTTTACCTAAATGCTAATAGGATAAGAACTACGCAAGCGCAGAAGGGTCTGCCCCCTCCTTTGCTGGCAGGGAAGAGGCAGAAGCAAATGTTGCGATTTGGGTACAGGCTGGCCAGAGCTGCTGATACTGTTCTATGGGAAATGAATTTCTTGCTGCGCCACAGTGTTAAACGAATAGAAGCTGATAATGATGTGATGCTAATGAAAGTATTGTGTTTAATTGGATAATGAAATGTGTTCTGTGGGCACTGGCCAATGAGGGGTTGTGAAGAAGGGCGGACCAAGATCTGCCGCCATGAGGGGTATATAATGAATGCTCTTAGAATGTATGTTAGGATTTGCCTGGAGCAGCTTGTTCTGTGGGTAAACCCCACCAGCTGGTGTCCAATTACAATAAACTTGACTTCACTTTTAAAACAGTCAATTGTCCGTTCTCTCGTTCCGGAGTCTGCCCAGCATAAGACTGCCTTGGCAGAGCCCCGAACAAGACCCAGCATTCAAGTTTTATACATTCAATGGCTGCAAACCCCTGGCCCTGCCCATCTTCATAACTTGCAATAGGCTGGCATTCATGAAACCACATTTCATTACCCAATTAAACAAAGCACTGTTCAGCATTACATTTCTATTTGCTAAGAGCTGTGTCGCAGCATTAATTCTTTAGTCCCATTGTTCTATGTTATTGCCTTATGAGCAAAGTGTTCTTGAATTGCAACATTTCTATGCCGTGCCTCTTATTCTCGTCTCTGGCTGCTAGCATGATTTCTGGCAAGCTATCTAGCTATACTAAGGCCAGTTCTTCTAAAACCTTTGCTGTGCATCACTCTCCTCTGACATCACTTCTGCTAAAAGCACCAACTCTGCTTTACTGTGCCCGCGCGTCCACGTCGCTGTTGGTAAGAAGGTTATTTGCCACCCGGAGTTCTGGGACTCCTAATTTGCTGCTACAGTACAACTTAGGGTGCATCTACATCTACACTGTCGAATTAATGCAGTTTAACCCCACTTTAACTGCCAGGGGTCCGTGTTATGGAGTCCTGGGAAGTGTAGTTTAGTGGAGCGCCAGCACTCTTCGGCAGAGAAAGCCAAATACCTTGAAGAACTACAACTCCCAAGATCCTGTAGCGTTGACAGCTCAATTGATGTGAAACTGGATTAATTCTACAGTGTAGACACCACCCTAAACTGTAGAATTTGTGCCGTTCCACATCACTTGTTAAACTTCTGTGGAATCCTGGGGACTTTCGCAACTCGCAGGAATCCACAGCATTGAGACAAAAGTGGCAGCTAAAAGTGGCGTCAGACTGCATTCGTTCGGGAGTGTGGATGTGCCCTGCGGTGTCGCAAATGAGAGCTTTGGCGCCACTTCTGGGAAGAAGCCGCGAGGACGTTGTGTACCGGCGCGTGGCCGCGATTCGTCACCTGGTCACACCACGGCCATTGGCGGATACCAGTGCCGCTCTTGTCTTGCCTCGCCCCCCTTCCTCCTCGCAGCGCTTCGGGCTGCTCTCACGTTCGGCGCCTTGACAGCCCAAGAGCACAAGGTTACGGCACGGCCATTGGCTCATACGAGTGCCACTCTTGCCTTGCCCCGCCCCCAGCCGCCCCTCCTCCTCGCAGCGCTTCGGGCTGCTCTCACATTCAGCGCATTGAGAGCTAGAGGGAGGTAAGGGGTACGCCACGCCCATTGGCTGATACGAGTGCCACTCTTGCCTTACCCCGCCCCCAGCCGCCACACTCCTCCTCGCAGCGCTTCGGGCTGCTCTCACATTCAGCGCCTTGAGAGCCAGAGGGAGGTAAGGGTACGTCACGCCCATTGGCTGATACGAGTGCCACTCTTTCCTTGCCACGCCCCCAGCCGCCACACTCCTCCTCGCAGCGCTTCGGGCTGCTCTCACATTCAGCGCCTTGAGAGCCAGAGGGAGGTAAGGGTACGTCACGCCCATTGGCTGATACGAGTGCCACTCTTTCCTTGCCACGCCCCCAGCCGCCACACTCCTCGCAGCGCTTCGGGCTGCTCTCACATTCAGCGCCTTGAGAGCCAGAGGGAGGTAAGGGTACGTCACGCCCATTGGCTGATACGAGTGCCACTCTTGCCTTACCCCGCCCCCAGCCGCCACTCCTCCTCATCGCAGCGCTTCGGGCTGCTCTCACATTCAGCGCCTTGAGAGCCAGAGGGAGGTAAGGATACGCCACGCCCATTGGCTGATACGAGTGCCACTCTTATCTTGCTCCGCCCCCTGGCCGCGCCTCCCTCCCTCCTCGCTGTTCTTTGGACTGCGCCTTGAGAGCCAGAAGAGGGGAGTAGTCACCCAGCTTCAGCGCGGCCATTGGCTGATAGGAGTGCCACTCCTGCTTTGCCCCACCCTCTGCCGACCCTCCTCCTCGCAGCGCTTCGGGCTGCTCTCCCATTCGACGCCTTGAGAGCGAGGAGGGGTGGACGCGACTGTCCCGAGCGCTGCCGCCTCCGTTTCCATGTCTTCGGACTGGTTCAAGCGGCGCTTCTTGAGCAGCGCCAGCGCGGCAAGGCGAGGCCCAGGGTCCCCTCAGCAGCCCCGGCTCCCGGGCGGAGAACCAGAGCAACAGCCGCCCCACCAACAACAACAACAGCCGCCCCCTCAGCGGCCCAGGCGGCCCAAGTTCCTGCGCGGCGAGGAGAAGAGGGTGGTGGGCGAGCGGCCCGTCTGCTGCCCGCCCAGAGACAGGCCCCTCCAGTGGAGGACAGGATACGCCGAGTGAGTCGCGGAGAGGGCTGCGTCGGACTCGAAAAGTCTTCAGAGTGTTTTGGACTTCAACTCCCAGAAGCCTCAGCTGCCGCAGCCAATGAGCAAGGATTCTGGGAGCTGAAGTCCAAAACATCAAGAAGCCTAGGGGCGCAGTTTTGACACCGTTTCAACTGTCGTGGCTCGATGCTGTGGGACATTGGGATCTTTGTAGTGTGTTTATTGATTTACAGCATTTATAGGCCGCCCTTCTCACCCCGAAGGGGACTCAGAACGGCTTACAATATATAAATACATACAATATATTATATTATAAGCATAGCACAATATCAGTATTATATATTACTATATTGTACTATACCATCATATTTTAATATAATTAGTAATATTATATGTAATATAAAATATATAATTATAATGTATTAGTATTATATTGTATTACATTATAATATTAGAAATATTATATGAATATATAATATATTATTAGCATAGCACAGGAGATAAGATGGAACTTGTCCTCCTGGCCCCCCCCTCTCTTCACTCTGGCCCAGAGCAGCAGTTGGTGCTGGTTTAGTTTAGTTTGGCACTCTGGCAGGGAAGGAGAAAGACCTTGTGAAACTACAACTTGACTGGAGTCCATAGCATTCAGCCCTGGAAGTTTTGGTGGTGTCAAATTGCACGAACTCTTAACGCCAGCTGTTTTGGACTTCAACTCCCAGAAGCCTCTGCTGCCTTTGCCAATGAGTGAGAATTCTGGGAGCTGTAGTCCAAAGCCAGACTTTGGGAAAGACTGCTCTAGGAGCCTTATCTCAGATGCCTCGCTGCAGGCATGTAGCGGGGGGGGGGGTGGTGGTGGTTAAGGGGGCTTCAGCCCCCCCCCCCCCGAAATTCTCAGGGTGGTCCATGAAAATGCCTTACTGGTACATTATTTAAACTGTTATGTTTATTCATATCATGATCTGATCACCATGCTCCTTATATCCCACATTAATGGGGTTATTGGGATAACAATACAAAAGGTTTGCTAGGGTAGACCCTCTTCCACCCAGTCTCAGCCCCCCGAATCAAAATCCTGGCTATGGCCCTGCCTCGCTGCCTTGTGTGGAGTTTGCTTGCTTGTTTGTTTATTTGTTGCCTTTCCTCTCTGGAGGGAATGGTCAGGAAGTAAAAGAAATAGCAAAGGGATTTGCTGCCACAGTGAAAAACCAGAGGAGATTTCAGCGGATGTTGCTCGTCATCTCATTGCATTATAAGCAACGCCTTCTGACCTCCCTTCTGCTCAGACCTGAAAGGTACAAGGGGACTCTCTAGATCAGGGGTGCTCACACTTTTTCAGCATGCGAGCTACTTATAGAACACCCAAGTCTAAACGATCTACCTACCCACTACTCAGAGAGCCATAAAAGCAAAATATTTGGAAATTTACTTCAGTGAGAGCCATATAATATATTTTAAGACTGAATTCAACTAAATGTGAGTATAATAAGCCCCTGAATTTATTAATAATGATGATGATAATATTCATTCAGCCTCTGCTGCTACTACTACTACTACTAATAATAATAATAGTAACAACAGGTTCCTAGAGTAGAAAGAGACCTCCAAGGGCCATCCAGTCCAACCTCCTTCTGCCATAAGGGAAAAACACGATCAAAGCATTCCTCACAGATGGCCATTCAGCCTCTGATGATAATAATAGTAATAACAATGGGCTCCTAGAATAGGAGATCTCCAAGGGCCACCTAGTCCAACCTCCTTCTGCACCTGGGTGGCGTCAGGAGCCTGCGGGGCGGGACTCAGCCTCCCGCCCTGCCTGCGATCTACCAGGACGCCCTATGCAATCTACCAGTAGATCGCGATCTACCTAATGAGCACCCCTGCTCTAGATGTAAAGCTTGAAAGGCTATTGCGTTTTTTACATTTATCTGCAGAATTGAGGTACTGCTCTAGAAGCACAAGTAAGCTTGGTTGTTTTTGCTGTGTTACTTCAAGTCAATTGTCGCTAACGGCGACCCTGCCACTGAGATTTTTGGGGCTGAGAGGGTGTGACTCCCCCAAGGTCGCCCCCATGGGTTTCCATAGCTGAATAGAGACTTGAACCCATAGTTCATGGGCTCCCTGGTGGCACAGCAGGTTAAACTCTGAGCTGCTGAACTTGCCAACTGAAAGGTTGGTGGGTCGAATCCTGGGAGCGGGGTGAGCTCTTGCTGTTAGCCCTAGCTTTTTGCCAACCTAGCCGTTCAAAAACATGCAAATTTGAGTAGTTCAATTGGTGCCGTTTCTGCAGGAAGGTAATGGTGCTCCATGCATTCATGCTGGCCACATGACCTTGGAGGTGTCTACAGATGCCAGCTCTTCAGCTTAGAAATGGAGATGAGCCCCCTCCATCCTTTGAGTCAGACACAACTAGATGATGTTGGAGAAACTTTACCTCTTAACCAGAGGCATAGTCAAATGTTCAAACCTCTGCACCACACTGGCTCATAGGTAAACTTAAGCAGACCTTGTAAGATCTATATCTGCCTCAGTGTAATGTAATGCTTCTCATGTAGTTCGATGCGTGGGCTCAGCAGGGTTTGTCCGCCTCAGCACTGGGGACCAGAACTGTCTTCATTCCCATTGAAGCCAGCTCTAATTGTTCTGTAACCTGGCTCGAGCCATGAAAAGAGGCGAATAAGAAATAAAATTATTATTATTATTCCCTCTGAAAAATACACTGTGGTCTTGATGGTAGTGTGCAGTCATTTAAAAGGTTTTAGGCTAAAACATTAGTTGACAAAAGTTTTTTTTAAAAGTAGTTTACAACATTGAAAATACAATTACCACAGCCTGGAACCAGTCCCAGAGAATATGATCTTCTCTGTGGCTGTCCTGACACTTGCAAATGTTTTACGGTGTTATATGCTTTTATTTGTAATTTTATATATGATGTATTGCTTTTTATATGCTTATATATACAGCATTGAATATTACCATATTGTAAGCCGCTCTGAGCCCCCCTTGGGGTGTGAGAGAGCGGAATATAAATATAGTAAATACATAAATAAATGTTCTCATAAATCATCACAAAATATTCCTGTGAAGCCTGCTTTCATATAAGCTAGTCTCTAGAGATTTCTATAAAACATCTGATGTTGGCACCAGTTAGACCTCAGAAGATAGGATATTCCCCAAGACTTGACATTTAGCCAAGAGATCGCCCTCCCATATTTTCCCACTTTATATTTTTTGCCACTGTTGGGGCATTGAGAGGAGTCTCTCCTGTAGACACAAATTCTTGGGCAGAGAGAGAGAGAGAGGGAGAGAGAGAGAGAGAGAGAGAGAGAGAAACAAACAAACAAACAAACAAACAAACAAATAAAGAGAGCCACTACTTCAAGTATTTACAAGCCCTTTGTGGCTTTAAATGACATCAACATTTAGGATTCAGCTCATGGACAGCAAGTCAGTGCACACCTTTATGAGAACAAGAGGTGCTCCAGATGTACAGGCAGTCCCTAAGTTACAAACATCTGACTTGCAAACAGCTCATAGTTAAGAGTACTTATTTGACCTTGCAATATCAAGGGTGACATTGTTCTGTGAACCAGGCCATTGCAAGCTGGAAGACTTTACTATTCTTGGATATGGGAAACATTAGTCAAGTTGGCTCATTCCTCATGGTTGGCTGGCATTACTTGTAAGTCAGTTTCTCAATTCTCTGTATTGAATGTTAGTGTGAATTGTGTTTTATTTTCATGGGACATTGCTGATGTAAAGGTAGGATTAGAGAGACACCGCCTTAGGGACCGTCTCACCCCGTATGTTCCCCCAAGACCACTATGTTCAGAAGAACAAAATCTCCTGACAGTTCCATCAGTCCGCTCCTGCCATCTTTCTGTGACTAGACAGCGAGCCTTCTCCGCGGTGGCCCCAACACTATAGAATGTGTTGCCGGATGACGTTCGCGCCATCACGGAGCTAACTCCTTTCCGGAGGGCATGCAAAATGAATCTGTCTCTGACCATGCCCTATCTGACAAATGTTTTAATTGGTTATATGTATTTTATGTGTTTTACATGTATTTTAACTGATTGTTGTAAACCGCCATGAGCCTGCAGGGAGGAGCGGTATATAAAATTGAATAAATAAATTAAATAAATAAATTAGCATTACTGTTTGTATGACTTGCAGTAAATGTTCCCAAAAGACTACTTTAAAAATATAGTGTAAAGCACAATTGCATCATGACAGCTGCTGAAAGTTAGTTTTTGAGTTTGTGTGGCAAAACACCATGTCATTTAATGGCAAACTTAATGTGTTTGTGTGGGTGTTAATATGGTGTAACATCTCTCTGCCTCCCTCAACCATATACAGTATATTTTGTTGCTTTATACCTTCAAGTAATTTCCGGCTTATGGCTACCCTATCGCGAGGTTTTCTGGGACTGCGAGTGTGACTCACCCGGTGGGTTTCCATGGCTTAGCAGGAAATTGAATCCTGCTAGATACATTTATTTCTGGAAACAATTTCCTAAACACCAATTCTGAGGAAAAGGAATTTCATAACATCTGCTTGTTAAAATTGATTCTTACTCACCTATATCATGTTAGTGGTTTGAGTGATATTTCCAGCCAACTTTGCTTGGATTTGCTTACTTCTGCTGCAAGGCAGATGTGCATGTTTTCTACAGTTTCGTGTCAGGGGACACCGTGACGAAAGTGGTATCTTCCGTTATGGTGGTTCTGTGCTAAAAGGAGCGTCATCTGTCCAGACAGCTTTTAAATGGATGGTGCAATTTTTGTGGTTGGCTAAGAATTTACAAGCTTTACATCAGTTGTGGTATTCTTGCAGAATAGTGACAAATAGGAGAAATGGGGTAGACTAGGTGAAGTGGGTGAGAAGTGTGGCTCACGGTTTCCTTTTTATATTTATACACAGCAAGGATGTAAAATTTGTCTGGGTGTTTTAAGCTTCAATTTCCATCAGTCCCAGCCAGCCAAAAATGAGCATGGAGTCTGAGAGTTGTAATCCAAAACATCTGGAAGACCAGTCCTGCCATATAAGAATACTACTACAGTCTCTGTACTAGTATGGGATGAAGGATGCAAGGGACCAGAATGAAATATTGTAGACCTTTTTAAAATTATGGCTCTTTCATATTTATAAGTATTTTATTTAAAATGCAGAAACAGTTGGCTGCTTTTAAATTTCTAATTCCTTTTTATTAGAAGATCATAAAATGTGCCACAAAATTTTCATTGCTGTTCTTTCAAGGTATTAGTTGGAATAAAAGTTCCAGTGAAAGACTATGAGGAACTGAACTTCTCTATTTTAACCATGATGTGGCTTGATCTGCAGGTGTATGAGGCATGATTTTTTTTCTCCAGAAATCAGATCACATGTGAGTACAGTGTTCCCTCGGTACTTCGCAGTTCGTTTATTATAGACTGACTGTTTTGCGGATTTCAAAAAATATTAATTTAAAATATATATCATGGTATTTTTGCTGTTTTATGGGGGTTTGCCGCCACCGCGCTCCAAGGCACTTTCCTTCCTCAGTCCTCCCTCCCTCCCTCCCTCCAGCCTTGAAGGGCCTTTTCTTCTTTTCCTTCACTTTATTTTTATTTATAAAAGACTTAAAGTGTGTAACTACTAAAATAATGTATAAATATTAAAATAAATAGAGCCGTCCCTACATCGTGGTTTTTCACATATTGCGGTAGGTCCTGGAACCTAACCCCAGCAATAAGTGAGGAAACACTGTATATTGCTGTTAGAATATGCCTTTTTTGTTCAGTAGAGAATGTCTGTATACTCCTTTCTTGGATAGAAGCACACACTTTGTGTGTGTGTGTGAGGAGCGACTTGAGAAACTGCAGGTCATTTCTGGTGTGAGAGAATTGTCCATCTGCAAGGACATTGCCCAGGGGATACCCAGATGTTTTAATGTTTTACCATCCTTGTGGGAGGCTTCTCTCATGTCCCTGCATGGGGAGCTGGAGCTGATAGAGGGAGCTCATCCACGCTCTCCCTGGATTCGAACCTTCGACCTGTCGGTCTTCAGTCCTGCTGGCACAGGGGTTTAATTCACTGCACCACCGGGGGCTCCAGCACACAATAAAGTTCTGGCTAAGTCTCACTGTTGCATCAGGTGCCTCTATGTTATTCTTTTTTGTTGATGCTTTTTTCCCTTTTATTGAAATCTTAATCCGTTGAACTTTTCAAAGGAGTGGCATAATGAGGTCAGAAAATCCTGAAAAACGTGCTTGAAAGATCAAGCATTCTGTTCTGTGAATATAAGCAGTTTGAAAGAGGAAAACAATATATACCTTGTGACCGACAAAACTTCATGTTCAACCAGAAAAATTGGGGAGATTGTATGAGAAGTTTAGTGCTGTTGTATAAAAAAAAGAAAAGTTTCCTAGCAGGAATACTTGTCTACTTTGCTTTGCATCAAAACTGTGAATATATTTTGGAATTTGTGAGGGTGTAGTGCCAGTGAAGTGAAGCAGAAAAGTACTCTGAAGGTGTAGTGGTCAGAAAGTTAGTTCATGTAAATTTGCTTAAAATTTCTCAAAAAGAAATTTTGGACCAGTAGTTACTTGCCAAAACGGAGAGAGACAGGAAACCAGAGAAGGATTGCAAGTCTCCTAGAGCCAAAAACATTTGAAACGTCAGCTGTTTCCTGTGTTGGCCAGTTATAATCTCAAGAGTGGAACGGATGCATCGGAACTTTGCTGTTAAATCTTGTGGTGATCTGGAACAATAGTCAGGAAAGTTGGAGGGAGGCACTGAATTAAGCGAGAGATACATTCAAAGCAGCACTCACAAAACAGTGTGGAGCAGGGGAACGATCAATCTCTCCTGCGGATAAGAACCCTTTTCTAGGTCACAGCCTCCTCTGAAGATCTAATGTAAACACTAAACTCCTTCACTACCAAAATATGCTTTTAAACCAAGAAAATGTGTATTTTGGTCCAAAGTACCAATTGAGCACAGGTCAATAATCCCAGCTGCAGAGCTGGCTTACTTCCCTTTTCCTTGTCTTGGCTGCCTACAATATGAAGGTGTTTCCCAGCAAGCTATTTCTCGGTGTTTTTAAGAGGGCCCTTAGCAAGACAGTGGTGTACTTTACTGGCTTGGGGTTACATTTCAGATCCATGAGCCAAGACTTGGACTCCTGCAAAGTTTCAGTCTTAAGAGAATTAGGTTTTGCCATTTTGGGCAGTGAGGGGTTGTTTTGGACCCAGAAGAGGTCTTTTAAAACCGGAAAGTAAAATTTCTCTTTGATTTGGATTCTCCCTCCCAAAAAACCGGCACAATAGAGTTGCGGACGGGGACCTTTTCAATAAAATAAAATTTTAAAATGCAAAACAGTGAGTTGGGACCTCAAAAATAGAAAAATAGCCTTGAGGCCTGTATGCAGCCCACAAGTTGTAATCCCCCCATTTATTTTAACCTAGAACTGCCCATAGGTCTCTGGGCTGAGACTTAATTTTTGTCTCCATTGGTTCTAAGCCTGTTGTCTTCTTCAAGCCATTCAAAACTGCCGATACAGAAATAATTACTCCAGTGGCTGTGAGATTTTCCCCCAGTCTTAATAACATGATAAAGAGATTATGTGCAAACTAAACTGTGACATAGGAACAAATCAGCTTGTATCAAGAGGGAAGAAACACAAAGTCCAAAAGGAGACAGGTTTCAAAGGTCAGAAGTCTGAGAGGCAGTCATCTCTCCTGTTGTTTGTTGTATATACCAGTGTTTTTCAACCTTTTTTGAGCCGCAGCACTTTTTTTACATATACAAAATCCTGGGGCACACCACCAACCAAAATGACACAAAATGACACTCTAACACAGTAATACTGATGCTTCTTTTGGGTATTCACTTTTGTTTCACACACTACATGGATAAAAGCGTTGTTTATGAAATGCCCTTTGGGCTAGGGCTACAAGATGTACCTGAGGCATAAGCAAATCACAGATTCATAGAGTTGGAAGAGACCTTGTGGGCCATCCAGTCCAACCCCCTGCCAAGAAGCATGTTTAGATGTGGGCTCCTTCTCCAGAGTCATGCAATGTAGTGATCACACTCTAGAGCAGGCCTGGGCAAACTTGGGCCCTCCCTCCAGGTGCTTTGGACTTAAACTCCCACAATTCCTAACAGTCCCGGAGGGGGGTAGGAAAGGGCCTGAGGCTGTTAGGAATTGTGGGAGTTGAACCCCATGGTTTAGTGTGGAAGTAGCCTTTGCATTATACTGCATTACATTGGCCCAGGCTCCTCTCGCTGCCAATTTCCCATGGCACACCTGATGACTTCTCACGGCACACCGGTTGGGAAACACTGGTATATACCATGAACAGAAAGAGCACTTTTGTCTTCTATCACTTCCGGGTTCTTGGTGGGCAGGAATGCATTTAATACAATCTTCAATAAGTATATAGTAATATTTTGCATGACACTTAAAACATGTGATAGCACGTTGGTATCTTAACAAGCACTCTCAGGCTTCACTGAACATAGTAAAATCGGAAGTGCTTTAGCTATTCTTGTGGATTTTGTTGTAACTAGAATTGTTTGTTTCATCAGAACCATCAATGCAGAAAAATCACAATACAATGAAGACCAAGCAACGTGCTGTCAGATATCCATCAGGAAGAGGAAATATGGCAAAGAGGAAGATCAGGAATGGTTGATCCTGTGCTCAACTGAGGTCAGTTCACAAGTGACGTCTTGGCTTCTGAGCAGCAGGGATTAATTGCAGCCACATTTTTCCTCGTTTTAATACAGCATTTTGAGTGTTTCCATTTATTTATTATAGCTATTTTTGGATACATGCTGTTTGCGTTGTATACTTATGTGTAGGTCTGGATATTTTGGTTCAAAATTAACCCCCCAAAAACTGGATCAAGCTATCTATGGGTCAGTGTAAGTAATGTACTCTAATCCCTTTCCAGAAAAGAACCATCTTTGAGTAGAGTGGTGAAAAGCCTTTTTGAATCCCTAGCTTGGAAAGGGGCGGCAAGTGGTGCTTTCCCCTCTCTGTAGAATGGTTATCAACTTTCACATGGATTATATCGAATTCCAAAATCTTGGCCTCAATACTTTCTGTCAGCTTCAGCTTACAAGCATATATTGTAGTTATGTCTGAGTAACTAAATATCACCTGCTGGCCTGCCAGAAAGGGCTAAGGAGGTTGGTTCAACTTCTGATTGGGGTAGAAGGAGGAGGTTGTTTCCATTTCTCTCCTGCCAGTGAGTAAAGCTGCAATATCAGAAGCAGGATCCCTGTTGAAAGGAGTTGTTACTGGCTCACTCACTAGTGTGAGGGACATCATCTTAGGACCTAGTATTAATAAATACACAGCAGTTAAAGATCCATACTTTTGGATAACAAATCCATAACTACAAGTCTGAATGCCAGCCAAGAATATTTATGGATATTTTCATATTGATCTTCAGTTTTAAAAGTAAGTGGCTTACATAACAACAACATAACAAATTCCCTCTAAATAAAATACAAGAGCCCAAAGGAACATGCTGGAAAAGAAAACAAAAAACAATTAACAGAGTAAAATGCTGTGTAAAAGTGCAGGAAACCTAATTGAGTCTTTAAACCGCCTCGAGTCGCCTTCGGGCTGAGAGGGGTGGTATACAAATATAGTAAATACATAAATAAATTTACCTGGCATGGGAAAAACAACAAAGCCAGGGCCAGGCAGCTCCCACTGGGTGCCACTAGTGAGAATGATTTTCCTTGAGCGTTCATGTTCTTTGCCTCAAATGAGGAGTAGAAATGCAGAGAGCCTTTTGTTGATCTTATCTTATAGAGACTTCTGAACTGTGTGGTAATGCTTCATTTCACCCTTCCTTTGTCCCATAACAACTGGCAGTTGAGTAGACAGTTGCTTGGCTAAATGTTCCTTCTCAGGGCTGAAGGTTTTTGTACAGTTCAGGATCAGAAGAGGAGGAGCCTAGTGCAGCAGCCATTGCTAGTTGCTGCTTTGAATACATATGTCATGATGCTATCTGAAATCCTACCTGGGAGACATAGTTATGATTCATCTTCCAATCCAATGCCCTCCGTAACCCACCTTAGAAACTAGTCAGCATCACCAAAGAAAGATGTTTTGCTGTACTGGTGAGTGGGGTGCTGAAGGATGGCATTCTCAACCTCTTCCCACCAGTAAGCTGCAGTTTGCTCATGGGAGGGGCCTGAGTTCATAGTTATTCAGTGCACCACCTGACAGTACCACAAGATACCTTCAGTTGGTGTGTTTTGAGGGGATTTCCAGTCACGGCAATAGTGCCATGAACATATATATTAATAGTGAAATTTATGAGGTTGTAACAATCTCTGAGTATTCCTTGCCTTGAAAAACTCTCTGATATTTGTGAGGTTGCCATATATGGACAGGTACCTTGAAGATATACTGTACACAAGCCTAGCTTGCATCATTGTAGATGCTGAACAAAACGGCAGTCCCTTTATTTAGGCCCCTTTCATTTATTATTTTGTGTGACCCACACATTTTCCACTGGCAGTCTTCTTTTCAGAGGCATTTCATTTCTGCATAGCAATCGTATGTGGCAGAATGGGAAAAAGGAAGCAAAAGCAGTTGGTATGGGTTAGACACACTTTCCTTTTAATAATTAGTGCTTCCTCCTGCCCTTCTTGTGCTGCAGTGTTACAAATCAAACTATGAATGCTGTCTTTTGTTTTTGAGCAGGCTAATAAAGAATGCTGAGTATCCCATGAAAGGCATGAGCTGCAACTGTATATAGAACCGTATAACTGTAGAGTTTGAAGAGACACCAACAATCATCTGCTTTATTTTAGACATCAACAAAAAAACCAAAACAATTATATATTTTTTAAAAAATGAAGCATGTGAATGTTTATTACATGAGAATGGACAGTTGATGCCTTTGTGAAACCAGTAAAACCACTCCCAATACTGAATCCTTCTAGTATGCTTTTTATCAGTTTGGGCAGTTTACGGTGAAGGAGAAAATCTTTGACATTGCCGAGTGAAATAAAATTATGTCTAAAATGTGTAGATGGATTGAGGTTTTCTGTGTGGCTAACAACTGCTTCCCCTCTAAGTTCTGCCTATCATTAAGTTTCTAAACGTCTGTTCATGCATTTGGCGACCATTATAAACTGAATTGGCATTACAGTACCTGACTAAATGTTATGCTTACACAGTTTGCATTACAGCAAACTGACTAGACCTTTGCACAAAAAGCCTTTTGGATTCTTTCATTTTGACTTCAATTGGCAAAATTAGTTGAGAGACACCTATTTAAAGGAAGTGATAAGACTTGAGTGGTAGATCCTAGTTATTAGCAGAGCTTGTTGCTACTTCTTGTTAAACAGATGTATAAATGTAACTCATTAACATTGTTTGTTATTGCTTTTTAGTAGACATACTTTCAAGATATAAAAATACCCTGTTATGCATACTCCTAAAATAGTTTTGGAAAAACAGGTAAAAATATCCATTAGGAATTTATCTCCTAAAACATTATGGGTTACTACATTATTTTTAAAAAAATATTTGCTGTAATTCCTTCTGGGTTCAGTAGAAAATATTATTTAGCATGGAGTGTAATTGTTTGTTCTGCCAATTTCTACTTTAGTTTGCCTTATTTATCTTTCCTCCTCCATCTTGTACCTAATTAATCCGATTTTGCTTGTTACGTTACTAAGGGGCTTTTCACACAGCCATATATGGCAACCCAGAATATCCAGGCAGAAAATCCAACAATGTCTGCTTTGAAATGTGTTATCTGAATCCACGCTGCCATATATTCCAGTTCAAAGCAGATAATGTGGGATTTTGTTCAGCTATGTGGAAGGGGCTTAAGGAACCACAAACCAAAGCCAGGTACAAATAGGTTTCAAAGTGGACACACTGAAGTCACTGCAGAATCCCACATTAAATAAGACCGTATCTGTCGTCAAAGCTAGATGCATTAGTATTTTTCTTTCGACATGATTATATACTTCTTAAGAATGAAAGCTCTCTAGTTGCTTTAAAAATGAAAACTATAAAAAAAACTATAAAATACATCATGAAAATAAAATCAGAACTGGAAATAAAACAACAATAGAATAAGTCTAGTAGAATAGAAATTTCTGTCAACAGTTCTCACATCCCAAATCAAACACTCCAAAACATTTTTGTAGAAGGGTAAAAGAATGGCCCATATGAAGTGATAACTCTCATGCTTTGGCTTTCAGTATCTGACTGGCTATTACTGGGCACTGTTTGATGGTCATGGCGGCCCAGAAGCATCAATGTTGGCCTCCAACTACCTGCACTATTGCATCAAACAGAAACTAGAAGATGTGGTAGAGGGCATTACTGAAGACAGGCCTCCAATGCACCTCAATGGGCAGTGCATTTGTCAAAGTGACCCACAGTTTGTAGAAGAAAAGCAAATTCGTCAGGAAGATGTGGTCATTGGAGCTCTGGAGAACGCCTTCCAGGAATGTGTAAGTGACCCTCTTTTCCCTTCATTCTCTCCCAAAGAATGGTGATGCTCCTTATGTCAGAAATTGGCCTCAATGTAAAGCATTTTCTTCACCTCGTCAGGAAATGATCAAGACCCTTTTCTTGTAGGATGAAAGAATGGCTCATAAACAAATAACTCCCATGTTTTGGTTTTCAGCTGGGCATTATTTGGTACTCATAACATTCTCCTATTATTATGTACATGAAAACAATAGCATGGGGAGAGAGCAAAACATGGGCTTTCTTTTTTCGAACTGTCTATCAGTGGAGGTCCAGGTAATTTTTATCTCTGGCAACAATGATAAACGTAGGCGTTGGCCTTTTCCTGAAAGATCTGACACTTTCCTTTAGTCATCAAGTAATGTCTCTTTCCAACAGGATGAAGTGATTGGTCAGGAGATGGAAATTACCAATCAGTCAGGAGGCTGCACAGCACTAGCTGTACTTTATCTGCAGGGGAAGCTCTATGTAGCAAACGCAGGTGATAGCAGGTGAGTCAATAACAATACAACCTGGAATGGGAACCAGTATTGTCCACTAAAGAGGGGTAGAATCTACCCCTAGTTTTTATGGATTAAAAGGCATATAAACTTAGCTGATGTCAACATTCCCATTTATCAATGTCAAATTGCATGTTATGTTCAGCATTTTTTTATGAAATGTCTAACTAAAAGTAGCATTTTTTTCTAAGAAAACAAAGAGATTTACACATTTAATCTGCATTGGGGATATGGTATGTGGGGAGCAGGGCTTCACCTTTTTTGTGAGCAGGTGAATTTCTTACTGGAAATCCCCTTTCAAGCTTCTGTTTCCTGTAAATGGCAGCTCTGGGAGTAAACAGTTTGTGTAGGAATAAGGAGGAGGAATAAGGAGGGATTTTAATGGAGAAACAAGTATAGGGAGGAAACACCCTTTTAGTCCAGGCAGAGGCTTTACATAGCTCCATTTTCTTTTTTAAAAAGAGCATATTAATGCTTTTTAAAGGAGAAAAAACCCTCTTGCTACAATGTGAAGTTTGAGTCTCAGTTTGCTTTCAACAATATTTTTGTCCACAGCTAGTATAGGTTTCAGTTTGCCACAGATCAGCCTTTTCCTGGTTTGTGACATAGTAAGTTAAATTATGGCATTCTTTACGTTATGCAACTTCAGATATTAATAAAAAAGAACATTTGTTGGTCAAGTGGGAATCTGAGACTTTGGAGTATCTGCAAAGACAGCCAAGTACTAACACTTGTGAGACTTATTCCCATGTTTTAAAATGTAATAAGAGGATACAGCCATTTGGAAATTATACGACTCTCTAATCTTTTTTTTAAATTCAGAGCACTCCTTGTTAGAAAAGAAAACTTTGTTCCTCTGAGTACTGAATTCACCCCTGAGACAGAGAGGCAGAGAATCCAGCATCTGGTAAGAGAGCTACTTGAAAAAATATCAGAACGCTTTCCCAGATATTTCATAATGGCAACATACATAAGGGTAATCCATTCTTAATCAATGTTGGGGCTTTCAACAGATCCATTCTGCGATATAACAATTTCTCTTGGAGTGGATTATACTTTCAATGCTAGTCAAAAAGGAACACCAAGGGGTTCCAAAGTACTGTGTGCCCTTCTTAAATTACATGGATTATACAATGATTTACTATACCTTTTCCAGTCTAGTGTGGAGCACACTGTGTAATATCATGTTTTTCTCCTGAAAATCCCTCCCATTACATACAGTCCTGGGAAAGTGCTTGCTTATTTATTTATTTTTTATTACAGTATTTTTACCCTGCCCTTCTCAATCTCCCCCCTCGGGGGGTGGGGGGTGGGTTTCAGAGTTTTGTGAATTGGGATCCTAAAAAAGTTCTACTTTTAAAGATTTCTTTTTTGGGCTCCATTGCCAGTGGAGGGATTCCAATAACTTCCTCTGAATTTACATTGTAAATCACTGGGAAGATATGGAACACAGTTCTGAGTGCTTGCCTCAGAATTTTTGCGGATGTTTCTTGAGATTATACTTCTCTTTTGAATCTTTCTCAATGCTCATTTTCTTCCCCAGGCTTTTATTTACCCAAAGCTCCTAGCTGATGAGTTTACAAGGTACGAGTTTCCAAGGAGATTGAAAGGAGATGATGTGGGCCAGAAGGTCCTATACAGGGATTACTGCATGGAAGGCTGGTGAGTCTTTCTGTTTGATTGTCTGAGGCATGTGTGCACGTCAGAGCAAGGGTGGGCAATTGTTGTAGTTTGGGCACCATATTGGGTCCCCAGCATACTTAGGGGTATGTGAGGCAATCTTGCCATGTTATTTTAGTTCTCTCTAGGCCATTTTAGGTCCCATGAGTTGCCTTTTTTACAACAGGAAAACCATTTTTCACTTCCTGTTGCAAAAAAAGCCACCCTGGGCCCCAAACCTTTCTGAGATGTCTTAAAACATAGTAAATTTTCCCCTCCCTCTGTCTAAAACGTATTCTGGAGCAAAGAAATGAACACATTTATGTTGGTTCCTGGGAGACTGCACCCTCCTCTTCCTTCCCCTAGATTGAACAGTCCCTTGACAATAGACTCATTTGACAAGCAGCATTTCCTTTGCCTTCCTCATTACTTTACATTTCTTTCAACAACAACAACAAAAAAGGGGGGGGGGATCAGACTGAGTGTAATTTAGATGCATCCCCTTCCCTCTTTATTCTTCTCTATGACATGTCTTCTTTACATTTCATCTAGCCATTGAACAGGCTTAACAGAAGATAAAGTAGTTGGAGCGGGGAGTCATTAATCAGTTGTACTCCTTTTGCTTTACTAGCCCAGTGAGATGGCTGGTGTTGTAATGAAAAAGACATCTTGGTTTCAAAAGGACCGGGATACTCTTTGAAATGGCATGCAACGATTGGCTTTTACTTCATTCTCTGTATCACATAAAAACAATCTCACTCTCCTGTATAAATGACTTTTAATTTTAAACAAAATATAGGCCTGTGAATCTTGACATCATCGCTTCTCTTGTATTATTTTTGACGTATTTGCCAGATGAAAAAGCCAGTAAAGTTTAAAAAGCATTTTGTGCATTTTAGGGGGTCCAATAAAAGTATCACAGTTTTGTGGATTTGGGGACTTTATTGCATTATGCTGCATGGCAAATATAGCTACCCCTGAATGAGTTTTCTAGCTAATGCCAGTTCTCTTATTACACCCAAGACACAAGAATAACATCTAAAACCACTCTGTATTTCAGCAAAACAATATGTTTGAGAACCACATATGTAGGGGTGATCAGGAAATATAATGTATATATTCAGTTTTAGCATATTTATTTACTGTATTGTTACAAGTGTTTTATTTCACTTACTACATAGAGAGTAATCAAGTCTTATCAAACCTTTTTGTTTGGTTTGGTATTGTGATATGGCCTAACGGCTAATCATTAAAAAAAAACTACTACTATTACATAAAAAGGCAAATGCATTTTGAAGTTAATTGTAATCAGTTGGTTTCAGCATGTTTATCTCTAGGTTGGCTTGCAGCCAGAATACACTAACAGGTCTACTGAAGACTCACTAGTCTTCTTTGTTTCAGGGGATACAGAACGGTGGTGAAAGATGACCTTAAGTATCCTCTGATCCACGGACATGGAAAACAGGTATGAGTGCAAGTGACTTCCAAGAGCCTGTTTGTCATTTTTTATAATAATTTCAACACTTGTAGAGTCTGTTCTCTTGCCAGGTGTCCAAAAATACTTTAATTAATTTAAATCATACAAAATCTCCACGCCTTGGAGGTAACAGCCTTGGCAAGTACTCTGGAAATTGTTAGATAGGTTGTGTAGGTTTTCAAATAACCTTGCACTGGTGAGTTTGCTTTTTGTTAGAACAGTATGGGGGGGAAGTTCCACATACAGCAGTAATGGCAATGTGTTATTTACTTACTTTGCTAATCTGGAACATCCAATTTTTTAAAGGTTATTCAAAAACCTCAGCCAGCCCTGCCTGTGCAGAGTTGCTAACTGGCGTCATTGTCTACTAGCTTATTTCTGAGGAGAATTCAAAATCCTGATTTAACTCATTTAGTTACATTTTTGCATCCATGTTTACATCTCCAGTTGGGCCCAGATAACAACTATTTTGTAAGCTTTTAGCATTTATTTATTTTCTAGCTAGCTCTTAGAAAACATGATGCATCTGGGAAATGTTGCTCTTTTAGGTAATTTATACTCTCAGCAATTTCAAATTGTGGCTGAATCTAGTTGCTGCTTTTCAATTCCCTATGCTGTCCCATTCTTGACATGAGGGTTTTTACCTTCTTCCAGGCTCGCTTGCTAGGCACCCTGGCTGTGTCCCGAGGCCTGGGAGATCATCAGTTGAAAGTCCTTGAAACAGATGTTGAAGTCAAGCCTTTCCTCTCTTGCATACCCAAGGTAAGGCAAGTGATAAAGCACCGGAGTTGTGGTGACCTTAGAAGTATGTTTTTTTTCTTTTCTTCTTTTTCTTCAGAGTTCCTTGGCTATCTTCTAGAATCTAGATATTTTTGCAGACAACTGCCATAAATCCCACCCAGCAAAACCCATGACAAGCTATTTATTTACTTATGTTAGAAGCAAATTGAGAATACAGCTATAATGTATAAAGAAACACAAAGTTTGACACAGCTATTGGGAGTTGCTGGCTAATATCTGGAAGGTCAAAGATTGCCCTTCTTTGCCAAGTCTTCGCGCACACAGCTCTACATGCTTCCGAGATGAATAATAGGACTCAGGAGTTGCTACTGTCAAATCCCCTCAAGGGGCAAGACTAGCAAGACAGCTGAGCAATGCCTACCCTGGGGAAAATAACCTTCCTCCTCTAAATCTGTATTTAACTGAGGCAGCATTATCCCCTTAAGAGTACAGCAAGCACTAGGGGTTAATGCTCTCTCTTTTTTGAGTCTATTCATTTTGCTGATCAGCTGTATATGAAGCCTTGAGGGATACATTGCAATTTCAATACTTTTAGTTTCATTGTTTTTGCTTTCATGTGATGCCAAGCAACAGGATTTGTTTCCTCCCACAACTTCATGTAAACATTGACAAGCAATGCACATTGTGAGCTGACTTGTACTGAGCTTCATTGTGAAGTGACATATTACTTAACTTTGCAGATGTTTATCTAACTTTAAAGGTTTGGTTTGTCAAAAAGCTGAATGGTGTTGGGGATGACTTAAGAAAGCTTCTGGACTTTCATTAATTTTGTCTAGGTAGAAGTATTTGATTTGACTACACAGAATATCGAGGAAGATGATGTCCTTATCATGGCAACTGATGGTCTTTGGGATGTTATGTCAAATGAAGACGTAGCCCAGATTGTCAGGAATTTTCTCCAGGACAATACAACTGATCCATACAGGTACCATTAGCATTTCCTGCCAGTATGGGAATAGCAGGGTCTTGATTGATATTTGGAGGGCACTGACTGGTAGTAGAACTGTCTAAATCAAATTGCTAATCACAACTAAATTTAATTCAATTGACTCTATGAAAGTTTGGTATACTCCTGTAAATTTAACTGACTGTGGGACAATTTTTTTAGTATAAATTTTTATTGAGATTATATACACATAGTTATAAAGAGACATGGTCTTGCGACTTAAGTAAAAAAAAACCTGTAAAAAATGAAAAAAAGAAGAGGAAAAAAATGAGACAAAAATTTGATGCAGGCCTTAGCCAGGTCTCTTCAACCTGTGGACCTTCAATTATTTTGGACCTCAGCTACCAGAATACCTGACCATTGAACAAGCTGACTAGGGCTTCTGGGAGTTGGAGGCACAAACACCTGGAGGCCACAGGTTGAGAATCGTGATAGGCCATAGCAGTAATAATGTTTGCTGCTGTACCTACATTTCTACTGCCTTCACAGTCCGTACTCTAAAAATGTTAACTCTTGCAACATTTTTGTATTATTAATACTCAAAGATTAACAATTGAAATGCTTTTAATGCTTGCAGAATTATTTCAGATGTAGAGAGAGAGAGAGACCCAATATGTTAGCTGTGTGTGGTCACAATTCTGCTCTGCTTACGGTAGCAAGTGTTCTAGCATATCAGTATTATTGGAATCATAGAATATGAAGAGATCTCGGGGGCAACCTGGCCATGCAGGAATTCACTATTATATTACCCATGAGAAGCTCATGGGAACTGTCTTCTGACGTCGTCTATTCTGCTGCTGAATGGTCTGACTTTTGGTTGGAATCTCCTGTGCACTACACAAGCAATCTGTTATGGAAAGAGAAATCTCTACTTTTAAGATCCAGAGATCATTCACAGGAATTGGGATGTAAACCGGTTTGCTGCATCCTGACTGACAGAACATACCTCCATTGCTTGCAGCAATTGCTCAGTAAGGCAGGCCAAAAAACGCTACTTAGCTACATATTGCAGCTACATTTAATTAAATAGGTTAGTTTTCTTAACTTATGTAATATGGCAGAATTGAGAATCAGACTTGGTTCAGTTGTTTTGCAGTTGATTTTATCATTTCATCTCTTCAGGCTTGCTAATCCTTGCTCTGATAACATACCACTATCTTTCTATAGATTTGTAGAACTGGCCAAGACCCTGATACAGAAAGCCAGGGGGAAGAAGGATGGATACTATTGGACTATGGACAGTAACATGCCTGCTTCCTATGATGATATTACTGTGTTTGCTATCCCACTGTACAACAAGGATGAACATTAAATGGCATGTTACTACTGACTAATGAACCTGCATTTTGAATAAGGACACCATATCCTGGCCTACAGATGCTGCTGCAGAAAGTTATCATCATCCTTTGAAAACAACACCAGTAAAATTCACTTATGCAACTTTTCTTGCAATTACTCTTGAGAGTTTGGATATTCCTGTGCCTTATAACAGAAAGTACTATGGTAAAATAGCACAGCTCTCTCCCTTACATGAGCATTCCTTTGTTTGCAAACTTTTATGATTCTGTAAGTTGTATGGAAGAAACTTTAATGTTAGCAAAAGGAAATTAAGCTTTTTCAGTATTAAGAAAATGGCATGCTGCCACGACTGTCAAATTATGTGGTTTTAATCAAGTGTAAGAAAGACTTCAATAGTAACAAGACTGCACATTTCATTTCAGAACAATGCACAGATGTCTGACTCAAAAAGAAACTTGAGGGGAGATTTTTGGAGCAATAGAAGGAAATGCATATAGTATTTTATCAAACATGGCAAGACCCATATGGTACTTAATGTGATATCAGTGTTTATATTTTTTGAACTTATTTTATGTTGCATTGTTTTGTAAACATGTACAGTTCATTTGCATATTTGTGGATTAAACTTGTTTAATTTATAATTCAGATATGAATGTTATTATGGGGAATGAGGACGATGAAGACATATTTTTAGATTTATTCTATCTTGGTTATTAATTAAAATGGAGAGTAATCAAAAAATCAGACTTAAGATGTGGAAGGACTGTTGCGAAGCAATTAAGTTCCAATGAAGTCTGAAAATGCAACATTTAGTAACAAAATCTCAATCATCATAATTTTGTATACAGTGAAACCTCAACTGAGAAGCGCACGAACTTAAGTTTTCTGATATACGAGCCATTTCAGATTTTTGGCTCTGAAATGTAATCAGTTAAGAGCTCTCTTCACAAAGCCCTTCAGAGATGTCTAAAACAGTTTCCCAAACAGTGTGCAGTGAGCGATCATCAGGTGTGCCATGAGAAATTGGAACCTCCAATACTTTTTCTTCTCCACTTGGGCTCCCTTCTTCCCAGCCTCGCTCTGCTCGCTTTGCTCTGGGGCGAGTCTGCACAGTAGCGCCCGCATGGGTCACGTCTTCCTCCCTCCACCCTCCCCTCCTGAACACGCTCATGCTGCCCCCTCGGATCAAAATCGTGGCAGAAGCGACAGTGTAGAAGAAAAAGTGTTCAGCAGGAGGGGGAAGAAAGGGTGTGAAGGGGAAGGGGGAGGAAGAGGTCTCTGTCGAAAGCTGGTATGGGCAAACTTGGACCTCTCAGGTGTTTTGGACTCCAACTCCCACCATTCCTAGCAGCCTCAGGCCCTTTTCCTTCCCCCCCCCCCACCCTTCACCCATTTAAGCAGGAAAGGGCCTCAGGCTGTTAGGAATGGTGGGAATTGAAGTCCAAGGCACCCAGAGGGCCGAAGTTTTCCCATGCCTGTTTGAGGGATCTTAAAGTGGTGAGCCTCCTTCCAACATTGTGATTCTGGATAGAAAACAAACAACATAACATTGTTTGAGTCCACAGTGCTCTCTGGGTGTAGGTGAACTACAACTTCCAAACTCAAGGTCAATTCCCAAGCAAACCCTTTCAGTACTTTCTGTTGGTAATGAGAGTTCAATATGCCAAGTTTGGTTCAATTCCATTGTTGCAAGAGTTCAGGATGGTATTTGATTGTGTTAACTATAAATTCCAGAAACTGTAACTCCTAAATGTCAAGGTCTATTTTCCTCAAACTCAATCTGTGTTCACATTTGGGCATATTGAGTATTCATGCCAAGTTTGGTCCTGATCCAACATTGTTTGAGTCCAGAGTGCTCTCTGGATACAGGTGAACTACAACTCCAAAACTCAAGGTCAATGCCCACCAAACTCTTATAGTATTTTCTCTTGGTTATGGGAGTTCTGTGTGGGAAGTGTGTGTCTTTCTGCCATTCCTGCCAGGATATCTATGTTGTGTTCATCAAAACAGGCCCAGGTTTCACACTGAGTGTAGAAATACATTTTAAAACATATTAACTATATGTATTACTGTGTTAGAGTGTCATTTTGTGTCATTTTGGTTGGTGGTGTGCCCCAGGATTTTGTAAATGTAAAAAATGTGCCGTGGCTCAAAAAAGGTTCAAAAAACACTGGTCTAAAAGGATGCTGCTGCAGCATCCACCTGTTTTACTAAGGCAAAGCATGAGAGGCAGTCAGAATGAACCTACATGTAAATTGATTTTAAAATCTGGCAGTAAAACTCCAAAGAAGCCTAACTGATTGGGAAGGGTCTGTTTTATTAGCAGTTCTTGATTGAAGAGATTAAATACTACCAAATCCGAGTGTGTGCCCCCACTCCTTGCACGCAAATTGATTGACAAGAGATTACATACTCCTCTGCTTGCACACAGCCCGCTGGGCCAACCAACAGGCAATAGCAGCAGCAGCTCAGCATCACCATGCAACCTACACTGCATTCCTTTGGAGCTGCTCCCAGCTTGCCAATAACAAACAGACCTAGGGGGTGGGGGGAAGAGAGGTAGCATGGTGTCCTTCACCTCCGCCAGCATCTTCGCTGATTTTCAATGTAAATAATTAAAAATTGGTGTGGTTTTGGGGTGTTGGAATGGATTAATGGTATTTCAATTAATTTCAATTGGGAAAGTTGGTTTGACATATGAGCAAATTGAGCTACACAAGCTTGGTCACAGAATGAATCACACTTTTATGTCAAGATATTACTGTAGATGGTTGTTGCAAGTGGGAGACTGAAGAAAGCCGATGAGAATTTGGTTATTGACCAAAGTGAGTGAACACATTCAAAGTCTGAGTTGATCTGTTTTTAGTCAGCGATTGGCTTTTATGTATTTTATTGTTACATTTTAATCTTGTATTGCTGTTAAACGTTTTTAATTTTTTTAATGTAGCATTGAATCCCTGCTGTGAGCCGGTCTGAGTCCCTCTGTGGAGGTGAGAAGATCGGGGTACAAAAGTTTTAAATAAATAAATCCTGTGTCTTCTCCCCTTGGCCTTCAGTCTTCCGTTCCCTTTTGCAAAGAGGGGCACTTTTATTTAGTTAACATTTCAGCATTTTGCACTATTCAGCTCATTAACCCCTTCACTTACAGAGAATACAAATGATTAAACGCAGACAAGACTAAAGTTAAATACAATTTATGCTAACCTAAATATGCCTTTCCCAGAATGCTTAAATAAATGGCAAAGTATGGAGTGGTATAAATATGCTCCATCCAGTCTAATGACAAATATGCTTAAGATGCAATTCTCAACAACAGGAGTGCTGTTGAAGCAGAAACAATCTATTCAAGACTCTGAAAGCACTTGGGGAAAAGGACAGGACTGGAAAGAACTCTGAATAGGAGTACTTGTGAAGTAAGAATATGTTGTAACATTTGGTTCTAATTCACAAGAAAAGCTATTTTCATTTGCTACCCCCCACACATGATCAAAGACACTGCCTCTACAAATACTTTTTATTTTCATGTACAACTGTAATACTTTGTCATAAGCCATGACAAATTGTGGACCAATCATATGCATTTATCCAGTTGCAAGTTTAAGGGAGTGTCTTAACCTGTCTTAAATGTTTAGAAAATTGTAGTCGGAAGTTACACACTTACTGAAGCTCAAATCCCTATGGTCAAATTTCCAGTTGTGTCCAATAGTTCCTTTTCCAAAGGACAAAATGAACTATAAACACCCAATGTAATAGACAGAGCTGAACATAAACTTTTTAGATTATTAGGGCACACATGAACAAGTATGGCAATAGGATAATATACTTTGTTGTAACACACAAAATTAAAATTAAAAAAAACCTGTTGCCTATTTGTTTTGATCAGAACTGACACAATTTTTCTAATGTCTACATTAAATGTTTAGCTTGATAAGCTTTTGTATCCAGGAATGTTACTAAGAATAAGTGTGCCAAAAAGGCACTCCACACCATGATGGGTCTATCCTAGCAGATCCAATAAAACATATAGTTATTATATAGCAGCTGCTTCAGAAACCAAATCTGTGTTTCTTAGACTGGAAAAATAGGTGTGTACAGTATTTTGATGGACATAAAGACGAGGAATCGGGAGTGATAACAAAACACTGAAGCAACAGCACCCCCTGTGGCTAATACTGTCATTTATTTTCTTCACTGAAAGGATTGTGTAAGATAATGTGTAAGCTCCAGGTACATCTTTTACAAAATTCAAATCTAGCTTTGTATTCATAATATGCTTTTAAGAGATCTGAATACATTTGAAAACCGTGCTTTTCCAAAGAAATTATTAGATCAAACTGAGCTACCGGTATAAAGAGAAATGAACAGCTGATAAGCTTTCCAATTGAATAGCAGAGTAGCCAAGTTTTAAAAGTTTTTGATTTCTTTTTTGAAAAGAAAAACATTTAAACTAGGAACAGCTACAGACAGCGAAATCTTAAAGATATTTGTATTTCTAAAAGAATGCTGATAAAAAGAGTGCAGTTGTCAGTTGAATGGCAAATTAGCCAAGTCAAAATATTTATTTATTAAAAAAAATAGTAGCTGAACCTTGGATCAATCATAAGCATGAAGTGTAAAGATGCTTACATGTATTAAAAAGGTTGAAAAAGAGAATCCACAAGCCACCATTGCCTGCAATCTTGGCCCAAATCTGTGTTGCATCTGACCAGCCTGTCCCTGCTGTTAATTAATACAACAGAAGCATATAGCTGAGATGCAACTATTTGTACTAGTGCATTTAGGAAGCCAAAGAGCTGCACACAATGAACAAATAATTTTAAATATGGATAAATTACATTTTGGAACAGAGGCAACAAATCTCCTCTAGCTTTTGCTAACCAATCCAAACTTAAAAGTTTTACATTCTTCAGGATGGATTATGTGCAAAAGCTCACGTGAAGAGACACTTGTTTACAGTTTAATACAACAGATATGAACAATATAAAAGAACACATCATTTAAATAGTGCTAAGAAAAGCAGGGAACAGATAAAGAAAGTTGGCTGGAGCAGACATAAACGTAGAGCTTATGGGAGGATTAAAACTATTAGAGCAGTAGTTCTCAACCTGTGGGTTGGGTCCCCAGGTATTTTGGCCTACAACTCCCAGAAATCCCAGCCACTTTACCAGCTGTTAGGAATTCTACGAGTTGAAGGTCAAAACATCTGAGGACCCACGGGTTGAGAACTACTAGAGCATGAAATATTTGAACCATACTTGTTTGAAATGTAATTCCTGAAATATAGAGGTTATCAGCATTAGGTGTTAAGATCATAAGGCAATGGGCCCAGATAGTTCATTAAATTTCTTCCTAAATTAAGTGTAACTACAGTATCAGTATTACAGCAACAAGAAATGTGTTTATATGCATTTCCTTTTGGCCCAGAAAGGATGCCACGGCACATGTTTACCACAAGCCTTCATTCAATTTTCTGGAAAGAGGCAATTGTATTCAGAAACTCAAGTTCATTAACTGGAAATTCTAGTTGCATCAAATCACTAATGAATATCCTGAAAGAATATAATAGAAACAATGAAAGGTAAAGACTCATTCCTTGATACTGCATGGGTCCAAGTATTACTATTTAATATCAAATAATAAAAAAGAGGAATGCAACCTCCACCCTCCCTGTCCCCATATTTACATATCTCACTAAGATTACACTGAAGGAGAAGACTGGGTGTATTCTGATCCAGCCTGCTCCACAGTATTTTCCAACAGAAAAGTTCCGGTATTGCTACGACGCTTCCAAGTGACATTTTGTCCAAGATGCTGTCCATGGAAAATCTCTCAAATTCTGTACGGTTTGCTGGAAGCTTTTTAAAAACTTGATAATAGCATGAGGACCTTTCTCAGGAAGAAAACTTGACAGCATCTGAAATGTCCTTCCATATCTGAATGATTACATATATATATAGCACAGAAGTTATACATAGCACAAGCATTTGCCTAAGAAAAATGAAGAGCTCAGAATATGTTGGTTCTTGAAAATGTAATGCTGGAAAGTCACTTTTAAACAAGTGACAGCCTGCCATTGAATATAAAATGAACTAAAGTGTCAATATGCACGAACCGTGGCACAAAATGTATTGCAAAGCAAAGCTGCCAACTTGAGCTCATATGAAATGTGTTCTGCTATAATAGAAATGCCGCCAGACATCACTCTCTTACAATTTTCCAGGCAAGCTTCTGCATAAGCAAAGTATTCTTTTTAAAAATATCCTTTGGAATGGAAATGCAGCACAAAAAAGCACAGAGGAAGTGCTGGACTGGAACGTTCTGTCTGAGTGATGCACCCATAATACTTTCATTGCAGTCTTCATAAATATATTTCTGTTAGTACAGTCCAGAATTGTCCAGTGAAAACGATGAATAGAACTAGTCATCAATTGTTGGTAGCCAAAAAGCCTGGGAGTAAAAAGAAGAAGAAAGCTGATCAGTAGGATGCTGTGTCTACTGCTGAGTAGCAATGGTTAATACTTGAGATTATGCCAAAGAATTTTCTGTAACCTTGGATTGGTCATTTCCAGAGGTTTAAGGGTTGAACCTACTTTCACCAAACCTTGAATGGCCAAATATCCGCACAAATACCTGTAGTTATTATTTAAGGATCTTGGGGATATTTTGCATTATTTTTAGACCACAATGCTTTTAAAATCATTTTGCGTTTTGAATTCTCTGCTGCACAGCCTGTTGTCCTCCAGGTGTTTTGGATGTCACCTCTCAGAATTCCTGACCATTGGGCAAGCCTGCTAGAGCTTCTAGGAGTTGGAGTCCCAAACACTTGGAGGGCAACAGGTCTGGAAGGCCTGCCCTAGGGGATAAAACAGGTCCTTTTAAACAGTAATAGTAGTACCGGTAGTAGTAGGGACGTAAGGGCAAGCTAACTGCACCTTGCCAGTCCCGATTATCTAGTTACAACCCTTTAAAACCAGCTTAGAGTAAGATGGCTGAAAGTGGTCATTTCACTGTGTTAATTTATCAATTTTATGGATAACTATATCCAGCAGGTATCCTGGATTCATTCTTTAGGGCAGTGGTTGTCAAACTTGGGTCCCCCAGGTGTTTTTTACTTCAATTCTCAGAAATCCAAACCAGTTTACCAGCTTTTAGGAATCATGGAAGTACCAAAGGTTGAGAACCACTGCTTAAGGTATTACACATTAGTTTATCCCAGAGACACTGATTGGTAGTAGCACTACAGTTTCACATATACCTTAACAGTGCCCTCAAAAAGGTAAAATAATATGACAAACATAATTCACTCCCATATGGGATATTATGCGTGCTACTCCTCTATTTCACCATGTACCACCACTTCAGTAAGACACACAGTCATATTTGCTGAGGCAGGATACATCTACTTAGTATTGGTCCCTGGACCATACAGATACTGATTTGACTTAATGTAAGGCAATTCAAACACATTTTGTTCATTTTACTGTCTCAGAAAAATGATCATTTTTTTCAAAACTAGTAACATCTTTTGATCTCTTTAACAAAAAAATCTGCGTGAAACAGTCAACTGATTAAAAAAACACCAATTCACCCCAAGACTTCAGAAGCCAATCTCACCATATTAGAGCACGCACTGGCGAAAGTCATAAATTTGGGGTTGAACTGCAAACAGGTTATGGGGCCTGTGTGTTTCCCATCCAACACAGCTACCTTCATTCCGGTCTCTCCGTTCCAGACATGGATTTTCCCATCCTCTGACCCTGTAGATCAGATTATGCAAAAGGAGTATAAACCATCACCATGGAAGACTTTTCATGAAGAAACCCATTTAAAATTGCAGTGGCAGATAAATACTCCAACAAAATACAAAATCAGCAAGTACCAAGGAAGGAGAGAGGGAGGGAAAGAAAGCACTGCACTCTTACCAATCATTATAAATTGTGAATCGGGGGTGAAGGACGCCTCCAGTGTAACAGCTTTACTATTGTTATATCCCTATAAAAGAAAGTTTCATGAGAAATGTCAAACAGACTTCAAGCAAAGGACTAATAATAACAACAGCAATAACGACTTTATTCTTATATCCCGCCACCACCTCCCTGAAGGGACTCGGGGTGGCTTCCATGGGGACTAAGCCCAGCAAAAACAGGCAATATAGCACAATTAAAATACATTGTATTTCAATAATTAAAAAATTAAACCAAACAACAGACATCATAAAAACATAAGAAAAACAATCGCCACCAACCAGTAGCCAAGAATGGTGGGCATGTTCAGGTCTAGGAGGGCGGGGCAAGGGCTAGTGCAATACAGGTGGGGCAGGTAATAAAGTGCTGCAAAGCCAGACAATACGTTAGGGCTAGGAGGGACCTAGTCAATAGATGGACCGATTAATCAAAGGCACATTGAAACATCCAAGTTTTCAGGTCTTTACGGAAGGTGGACAGGGTGGGCACTCATCTAATCTCCCTGGGGAGAGAATTCCAGAGCTTGGGGGGAGGGGAGCACCACTGAGAAGGCCCTCCCCTTGTCCCCACCAACTGTGCTTGTAAAAGAGGCAGGAGCGAAAGAAGGGCCTCCCTAGCAGATCTTAATGCCTGTGCAGGTTCACAGGGGAAGATGCAATCACGAAGATAGGCAAGACCCAAACCATTTAGGATTTTCTAGGTGATAACCTGCAGCTTGAATTGGGAACTTATCGGCAGCTAGTGGAGCTGTTTTAATAGGGGATTGTCCGCTCCCCATAATTAGCTCCAGGTATCAACTGGATACAAGGATAGGTTATGAAATACGACTCCAGATTGTGTAGGGGACCTGCAGTCTCACCCCCGCCCTCCGCGCGCACCCGATGTGCCAGAGATTAAAAGTTTCTTAAAAGTTACACACAAAAATGAAAGGCGAGTAAAAGAAAAAAAAAGAAGAAAACCATAGTAAAAAAGTGAAGAAAATCTGCAATAATTCTTGACTTTTCTGATAGTGGCTTTAAATCTTAATATATAAAAGCTAACTTCTTCAACCAACCAAAACATACACTTCTTCCATAATTCAAACCGACTAATTATAATAACCTAAAATTATTTCGTTTTCTCTGCAAGGGTTACTAGTCTTTTTAATTGTAATCGATTTTTCTCTGATCAAAGTGGATAAATTTGTCTATTTCAGCTATTTTTATCTCAGTTTTAGCAGCCAGTCCTCTCTTCATGTTATTACTTTACTATTTCATTTTTGTGCAAAAATTAGTATTCCTACTTTGCTAGTAGTATAGTAACATATCATAATAATCTTTAATTAACTTTAGAAAAGCAAGGCAAACACATATTTGACATTAACAGAAACTGGAAAGGTTGTGAAATTCAGAACAGGAAAGCAACTTTTAACAAAGTAAGAATCTAACACATTATGTGTAACCCATCTTATCCTTATCATAGTGAATGTTTAAGACAAAGAGCTTTCCACGAAGTAAAGAAAGCAGTCCTCACTGTAAATGTATGAAGAACAGCTCCTTTAAAGGCATCAACGAGCCGGATGAATCCTCCGTTGGTTGCTATAAGAATAAGTTTACCGTCATTGCTGAACTTCAATCCAGTCCACTCGCAGGTTCGGTCATATTGCATTTTGAAAGTAGTAAATGGACCCTTCAAGAAGAAAAGTATCAAACTCACCGAGATTATGAAAATGGACATCTTAACCCAAAAACTCGCTCAAAGTGACAACCGCAAGAATACAGACTGGGGAGGGGTAGAACTATTCCTTAAACAAAACAAATTTGAAGGATGGGCAAATCCCACACCATAGGTTACAATAGGACTTAGAAATAAGGACTTTGACTTTAAAGCAGGACGCCATGCCACAGTACATCGGTTTATATGTAATTTCAATAAGAGCACTGAGTCTAAGTATCCTCGAGTAGGAGGATACAGGAGGTGGGTCTACGGGGTGGGAAGTACTCATGTAATGTCTGTCTATAGTATTGTCTTATGTTCGGCAAGTGCACTCAATGTGGAGTGCTGGGCCGAGTGTCTTTCTTTTAAAACTTTCTGTGCTGAAAATCAATAAACACTATTTTTTTTTTAAAAAAAGTATCAGAAACAGTCTAGTTTTTCAGCTTATGAACACTGAGATGAGGTCAAAAAAATTACATTTTGAATGGCTAAGATTTTCCCAGGAACCTGTTTAAACTATGGATACAGGACGTACACATTGAGGTATCAACAAAGCAGCTGCTGCCTACAGCCTATTGGGATTTGTGCAAAGGATGCAAGACCAGATGAGCCTTGCAAGATCCTGTTAGGTGCTTTCATTTTCTTAAGCCAGAGGTCAAGTCCATAATCATTAAATAAAAATGAGCCTTGTCTTAAGACATCATGAGCACAACTGTTTTGTGGGACACAGAAATTCTACTTGGGGAAAAAGGCTTTACATTTTCAAAATTCCGTCTGGGGAATCTATGTAGTGCAAAAATTGTCTAAACATTACATACCTTATCAAAAGAGCGAAGATCATAAAGTTTCACCATTTCAGAATTCACCCCAGCTGCAAAAATAAGCCCTTCTGGATCAAATGAGCACACAGGCTTCCCTTGAGGATGCATCAAACCCTAGAATTTGGAAACATGTTAGAATAAGTTATTCCACAAGTTTCTTCTGTGGATTTTTAAAACAACATTTTAATGGAAACCAAATGACTACAAAGTGTGATCTTTCCATATCTGAAGCAGTGCTCTAGCACATTTTCGATAGTTTACCTGGCAGTTTGGAGACCGGAGATCCCAAAGTCGGATGGTCTTATCAAGTGACCCAGAAATAAAGGTATCATCCACAGGAGACATAGACAGAGCAACAACTCTAAAGTGAAGAAATAAAAAATAAAATGCCCCAAATAGTGGAGTTATATTTACTGTTTCATTCTCAAATTCAAAATAACATGATGTTTTAGGTAAAAAATAAAGATCTGACACTATATATTGTAATATAAGATGGTCAATCAACATTTTTATTTATTCTTCCTGTTTCCACGCCAAGATAATAAATAGCATCTCACTCATTTTACCTCTTGCTGTGTCCTGGGAAGTATCTGATGTACTTATTGTCATGCAGAGAGAGGTATCTGATTGTATCTGTAAATAAATATCAACAAAGCAAACATTATACGGCAATCTTGTATCACTTGGTTGTAGTGAGAACTTGCTAACTCGAATAAAACAGATTATTTCCCTTAATATATTTATATTTGGGATTACACACTGGCCATCTTCCAGTAGTACATTCACTTAACAAATTAATCATTTCTCCAACTCAAGACAGTAGCAGCCATATTATTTTCATCAAAGTGTAGACTGGATCTGGCTTAACAGGCACATTGACAAGTTATAAACACTCCATTACCTTTCATTTGAAAAAAATACCACAAAAAAAGAAACACTGTCAGCACTTGTAGATATAAATGCTCAGAGAAATCAAGATTAAACAGTAACTGTTTATAATTGCATTTCTTACCCCGTATATTCAGCAGACCTCTTTGTGTAATACATCAAAGTAATTAATGTTATACAGAAGCAGCTAATAGGCAAATGCCTTGCAAAATTAGCTTTTCTCTCTGTTCTGAATGAGAACATGTGATTTTCCAGATGCTACAGTGCAAGCTTCAGAAGCTAAAGCAGAATAGTAAGGGATGATGAGACTGTTCACCAATATCAGGAAGGTCTCAAGTCTCTCCACATCCTTTTTGATGGTATATTTATAAAGGTCATAGTATAAAAAGGTCAAACTTGTTCTGTGAATTAAAGTGTGCTTTTCTATAATTATCCTCAAACTGGAGGGCTCCGGGTATGTTAGACGAAAACTCCCACTATCTCTAGGTAGCACAATGAGGATGAGAGCTGAAACCCAACACCTCTGGAGACTGCCAAGTTGAGGAGATGAAGGGCTAGAGAGAAGTCAAAGAAAATCCTTTTACCCAAGTAGCTAATCAAGAAAGGTCAGATTTGGACCTAATGTTTATACATAATCCAGGTTTTCAATTTTATGAGAATAATCTACAAGCTTCCCCAATGCATCCACAAATGATTATTCTATATGGTCAGAGGTCTGCAGGAACAATCTGTTAAAGACGCAACTCTCCACTTAACAAATTATAATTGACAGTTCAGTTCCAAAATCAGTTACATAAGACACAAGCACAGAAATCTCAGAAGAACTACTGATCTCTTTAAGTGGCAACAGTTAGTGATTACCAAACAAATGAAGTTCCATTCAGTAGGTGAAGCTCTGCCCCAGGCAAGGCAGTGGCCTGTACAGTTATCTCCTGTACCGGGTGGTATCATAGACCCTCAAACTGTACAAACTACTACCTCAACCCGGAATCAGGCAATATGTGGTAGGAGGATGAATTGTAGAATTCTTCATCAAGGAAGACCTCAGTGGAGCTGGATTTAAAAGTAATTAAGAAAAACTAAAATATAAATTCATACACACCACTCATGGCAAGTATTCTCCATCTCTTCCACAGATAACATGTTTACAATGTACATCCATCTTTAGATGTTATACTGCACTGTGCCATGGATTTTTCCAGAGAATGTAAATAACAATTTGTTTTTACTATGACAGTTTTCAAAACAAATATCTGATATTTTTCAGAAACATTTAACTTACTATGATGAGGTTACTACAGGTTGAATATCCCTTATATAAAAATCTTTGGATGAGAAGTGCTTTTCTGGATTTTTAAATATCTTGTTTGCATATATGATTGGCATATTCACAGGTTTCACACGCATGGTTTTGATCATTCACGAGCTTGTACTGCTGTCTCACATACATACACACACACACACACACACACACACACCCGGTTGTCATATGAACATTCATATGCCAGTCCTCTTCTTAGGAGGTGACTAGGGAGCTGTTCAGAAGGTGGGCACAGAACAGGAAGTGATAATTCAACCTCATCTTGGGGACAGGACAGTCACATTCTTAGGGAGAGAGGGAAAAGAGTCATATCCACAGGGCATGATGTTGCTCATGCCCATAGGGCCTGTTCCTCCTCTTTCTGTGTGCCACATATTTGCTTCCTCCAATATTTCCTTTCACGGGGAGAAATCCACACTCACACCATGCAGAAAGGAGAGGAGGCACTGGCCCTGCATGGGACTTCATTTAACTTGCAGATCCAGTTCCTCTTCCTGTGGACCACTAAATTGATGTTTACACCTTATACACATAACTCAAAGGTAATTTTTACACAGTATTTTGAACTATTTTGAATAATTTTGTGCAGGAAACAAAATCTGTGTACATTGGATCATTAAAAAGCAAATGGGTCCCATGTGGACAATTTTGGATTTTGGAGTATTTCAGATTTCAAAATTTGAGACAAATTTGCTCAACTTGTAGGAGGGTTCTTCTATTCCACTAAACAGCAAAGTGCTTTTTCAGTTTGCAGAGTAACATAAAGACACACCAATGGTTTTTTTCCCATTTCTATCTAGTCTGATTCAGTTTCACAAGCTGTCCCTAATAGTAATGGAGGCATTCAAGAACTGAGTTCAAACAAACTGCGATTACTGATTTCAGACAGATACGTATAAAATGATACTAGCTTCTCTGTACTTTTACATTGGAGAGGAGGGGAGAATACAATGGTCCTCTTTATCCTCATGTTCACTTTCAAAGAGGTCCAATGTAAGAAATTGTATATTGTGTATGGAATTCATTTAGAATTATCCATAAAGGTCAAGAAAAGACATAATCAGAACTGTAGGTCAGGGTTCCCAAGAAATCCACATCTCTCAGTAAACAAGGAAAAGGCTCTTTGAAAGTAACACTTTAGAAATTAGATCCTTAGAGCATGAAAATATATATTTACTATTCAAAAGTCGGAATTAACAAACTGTTCCATTTAGTCAATGCTTCAGTTCGATCTCCTGTAGCTAGAAGAAATTGAGAACAATGAAGAGACCACTTACCATCAATTTTATTGGAACTGTACACCACAGTGTTGGCAGCATGTGTGTATCTGATGAGATCCACTCCATACTTTTTACTGTATAATGTTCTCTTTGGTCTGCCAAGAAAAATTACAAGAACGTTTATTCTTATTTCACACAAAATGTACTCAGCCATATCAAAGTCTTTTAAAAAGCTATCAAACCTATACACCCAATCTTATAAAAGCCAATTTTCTTTATAAAATTGCTTCCTATCAGAATTACGGGCACTCTACCACATTAACAAATGACATTTAAATCAGAGTTTACAATATTAAATAAAAAAGAAGCAGAAGGACTAGAAAAAAATCTTCAAAAGAATATATATACTACTAGCTGATCCCGGCACGCGTTGCTGTGCCCTATTTAGGAGATGTGAGTGTGTATGTATGTGTGTGTGTCTGAGTATGTATATGTGTTTGTGTGTGTGTATGTATGTGTCTGAGTATGTATATGTGTTTGTGTATGGATGTGTGTGTGTATGGATGTGTGTGTGTATGTATGTGTATGTTTGTGTATGTATATGTGTTTGTGTATGTATGTATGTGTGTGTATGTATGTGTAGGTATATGTGTGTGTATGTGTATGTGTGTCTTTGTATGTATGTGTGGGTTTATATGTGTGTGTCTGTGTATGTATGTGTGGGTATGTATGTGTGTCTTTGTATGTGTGTGTGGGTTTGTATGTGTGTCTTTGTATGTATGTGTGTGAATGTATGTATGTGTGTGTGTCTGTATATGTGTGTGTGTCTGTATATGTGTGTGTATGTATGTGTGTGTTTTTATGTATGTGTGTTAATGTATGTGCTTGTGTATGTATGTGTGTGTGTTTGTATATGTGTGTGTGTATGTATGTGTGTGTTTTTATGTATGTGTGTTAATGTATGTGCTTGTGTATGTATGTGTGTGTTTGTATATGTGTGTGTGTATGTATGTGTGTGTTTGTGTATGTATATGTGTATGTATGTGCAGGTATTTGTGTGTGTATGTATGTGTGTGTGTCTGTGTATGTATGTGTGTGTATGTATGTGTGTGTCTGTGTATGTATGTGTGTGTATGTATGTGTGTGTCTGTGTATGTATGTGTGTGTCTGTGTATGTATGTGTGTGTATGTATGTGTGTGTTGTGTATGTATGTGTGTGTATGTATGTGTGTTTTGTGTATGTATGTGTATGTATGTGTGTGTATGTATGTGTGTGCCTGTACATGTATGTGTGTGTATGTATGTGTATGTGTGTGTTTTTGTATGTATGTGGCAAGGAGGAGGAGGAGAGGGAGCGATCAGTTCCTGCGCCTCCTCCTCCTTGCCAGCTCCGTGATCGCCAGGCCTTCTCCTCCGGCCGGTTCTTTCTGTATCCCGGCAGAGGAGGGGGGTTGTTGTCCTTTTCCCGGGCACCTCTCTCCCCTCTTCGTCCTGCCGTCCTCCCTTGATTTAAGGCAGGAGGGCAGGGAGAGGAGGAGAAAGAGATGCCCGGGAACAGGGCAACATCCCTCCCTCCTTTGTTGGGGTGCAGCAAGAACCGGCCGGGAGGAAGGCAGGCCTGGCGATCACGGAGCTGGCAAGGAGGTGGGCGCTGGAAAGTGCAGCGAGGGAGGGATGATCGCTCCCTCTTCTCCTCCTCTTTGGTGGCTAAAGTGGTGCCAGGGCCTTCCTTGCTCCGGCCGGTTCTTTGTGTATCCCGGCAGAGGAGGGGGGGAGGTTGCCCTTTCGGGCACCTCTCTCCTCTTCGCCCTGGTATCTATTTCAATCTCTTCAAAAAGTACACAGAACTTCAATAATGTTTAAATTAGTTGTGATAAACACCAATGCTGAAGAGAACACAAGCTTCACAACAGCATTAGGAACCGCCACTGCTGATATTGTTGCTATAGAAGTACATTGTTAATTCTAGTCACACTTCAATCAAAATGCAGCCAAGCCGATAATTGTAAAGGTCTCAAGTCTCTTCTTCAATCCCCAATTAGAACAGAACATATAAGTAGGCGCTGACAATATGTTCTGAAGAAAGGCTATCACTGCAATAACTTTGCATATTTCAGCTTCATAGAATTCATAAT
This sequence comes from Anolis apletophallus, assembly GCA_030556195.1. Classification (NCBI taxonomy): domain Eukaryota; kingdom Metazoa; phylum Chordata; class Lepidosauria; order Squamata; family Anolidae; genus Anolis; species Anolis apletophallus. The sequence goes on from JARBWK010000001.1 coordinate 53,803,011, forward strand.
TTTACTTCCATGATTGCAACAGATAGATAATTTGTTACAAGTGGTAGAGTACAGTGATTGCAAAATATTTTCAATTGTTATTCTATGGATGCTTTCCTGCAATAGAACACAACCTCAGGATGCCCACAACAGTACTTTAACCCCAGACCTGATTTTGATATTTCAGCAAGTAACTTCCCAACATGTTCCAAGTTTTGTGGCACAGAGAGGGGTACCTGGTTCTTATATTAAATTTTGTGCCTATGCACCCACCTCCTTTCCAGCTATGGGACTTTACTCGGCTGTCAGCTGAGTGAAGTCCCATAGTTCCAAGGAGGCAAGTGCACTGAGAAGTAAATGAAAGGTGTGACTACAAAATACCAATTTTACCACCCCTCAAAAGGGGTGGCAACTATTATGTGAAGAAATACAGTAGATGGTGAAAATTCTCCCTTCCCATGGTATGTCACATTCCCCACAATGAATACAGTACTTAATCAATAAATTAATTTGTTCCATAGTAGCCATGTAACAAAATAAAACAAACCCCCAAGTGTATTTTTAAAACCTTGCACAATGTACCTTATGCATTGGAGTTGGCCACTATCAACAATGCCCTTTAGCACTAGTTAACACCTCAACCCGCTAAAGGCTCTCTTGTCCAGTTTATCACATCTCTTTACTAGTTCCAAGTAAGCATCACACAACATTCCAGGAACTCCCTCCACTATTCATATGATCATCAACTTACCTTGGCTTTCCTCCCACCTTTGTTAAAACTGAACTTGCCATCTCACCACATTCACATGTTTTGCATTTCTATTGTTATTCACATATGGACAACCTGATCATTCATAGATTTAAAAGTCTGCCTCTAAGCACTTCATTCTATGCATCTGGTAAGACTTTGAACCTCATTCCTAGCTGCCGCTCATATCGGCTGACATCAGCAAGACGACGAGCCTTTACAATCATAGCTCCAACTCTTTGGAATGGTCTGCCAGAAGATGTGCGAGCTTTGAGAGATTTAACAAAGTTCCGCAGAGCGTGCAAGATGTTTTTATTCCAGCAGCCTTTGGGGGGTCTGAATCTGGTCAATCAGCTGTAAATAGTTTTATAGTTTTTAGCTAAGAGTTCAATTTTTGGTTGTTTTAAAGTGTGTTTTTATACTCTCTATAAGCCATCCTGAGCCCTCGGGGAAAGACGGCATACAAAACTGAATGAATCAATCAATCAATTCCATGAGCTGCAGGAAAGCAGGGGAAACTGGGAGTAGTTCTCTTATTACCACATCTTTTTCCCACTTTCTCCTGCTGTCTGCTATTTGAAGTCAGGTAGCACCCAACTGCTGAAGACAGCTTCTAGACGAAGTTTCTATGCGTTGTGGAAACAGCCCCACAGAGCCCCACCACCTTAATGTCATGTAATGGTCTCCATGGAACTCCTATGGGGCTCCATTTTGACAGTCTAAAAGCCATGGGATGAAGTCCTTAAAAATCTTATACTACCAATGCCTTCCTCTCAGTCTTAAAGGTGCTACAAGATCCCTCTGCATAAACTTTTACAGTTATGGCATCTCATGTACCTTCACTATCAGAAGCAGGAAATACATTTGCAACAGTATTTATCAGCAACATATTCTTTGATTTCCAGGTGCAGGACACTATGACAAAGCCAGAGCAATGTCCAATATAATGAATACACCAATTTCATCACTTGTTTTCACAGTGAGGAATATGCATCTTACTTATGTCCTCTGGTACTACTAGCTGTACCCGACACGCGTTGCTGTGCCCTATTTAGGAGATGCGAGAAAGTCTGAGTATGTAAAGGTTGGAACTGTTGTTAGTTATGGTGTTGAAGTAAGAACATAAGAACATAAGAAGAGCCATGCTGAATCGGACCTCAGCCCATCTAGTCCAGCATTCTGTATCACACAGTGGCCCACCAGTTGACACGGGGATCTCGAGCAGAAGGGAGGGCAAAACCCTGACCTGCTCCCGACCCCCACAACCAGTACCCAGGGAAATCCTGCCTACCTCAACCAACTCCGAGGTGGCACTTGAATGTCCTTTTCAGTAACTACCGATACACTTGGTATCCATGAATCTGAATTGGGTGTTTTATGTTTGTGCCTCAGCTCTTTGCCTGCAGTCCTTCGGGTTTGACTTGTACCATGGCCAGGACGGATCAGCTTGGGGAGGGCTTGTCCTGTCAGGGGATCTCTATCTTCACAGGTGCGTCCAGTGTCTGTTGGGGGACTGTTAAAAATCATTTCCGTATCCTTTTTAGCCACCTTTCTCAAGATCTTCATGTCTAGCTTACTTTCTGCTCCTCTCTTTTTCAAGATGTCCTGCTCTGTGTCTTTTGCACCCATTGGTCGATGTCCGATGAGGCTTTCCTCATGGACAGGCCATCTGAGGGAGCTCTTCCAGCGCTGGGCATCAGAAGGTACTTGGTGATGACCTCCATCCCTTGGAGCCAGCATATAGAGGGGCTGGAGCACCCTCCTTGGCAAACCCCATTGTTGCTGGATGGTCCTCTTATTAATGTGGAATTCCAAGCCACTGGAGATCTTTTGGGAAAGGAAGAAGAGCTCCCCTTGAATGGTGTTGCTCTCCATCATGGTCTTCTGATTTGAAAGTGTTGGAGGAGGCTCTGGCACTCGTCTGACAGTTTGTTATGGGTCGGAATGTTCATGTTGGCTGGCCAGTACAGCAGTTATGCAAATCCGCCCTTATTGGCAGCCAATCATGTTGTCAGAATGTAGAGGCTGGGGGAGTCTTTGGCAGCCCCGGAGGATGCTGGGAAATGTAGTTTTTTTACTCGTTGTTTTGGGGGCCTTTTAGGTTTGGGGGGGAAAGTTTCTTTGCTACAAACGTACCTTGCTTGAGGCCTATTTCTGTTGACAAGTTTTGTGTTTCTGCATTGTAAGGTTTCTCTGTTTGAGGTAGTCTTCACATGACAACTGTTCCTTTATATATATAGATTGGCAGAGAAGTATGATTCCCCAATGGGGTCCAAGTCTAGGCCAATGAAAAAGGACCCTATTTTGATAAGACAGCTATACCTCTTATCTTCAATTTGCATTCAAATCTGCACACCCCAAAGTATTACATTATGTGAAATTCAAGAGGCATGTCATTCTTCCAGGGTTGATTTCCTATGAAAGCAGATGTTCACTGACTTGTACTGCTACGACTGCTCTCAGAATTTTGGTAAGGATCCCACATGAAATTAATCTTAGACATTTACAAGTACAGGTATGTATGAATCTAACACCTACACAGTTCAGAAATGAAGTGTAACACCTGCCAAACACTTCCAAGGTATCTACTGTATATCTTTAAATACAAAAAGTAAACATTGCCTACAACTTTATTATAACACCTTTAATATTAGCCTAATAATTTGATAGGATTTTAAAGGAGCTAAACAATTCCCACTTTTTTTGCCACAGAAGAGGAGCACAGCTGCTACTTTAGAAAAGTTTAAAAAATAAAATTAGCAAAATCAAAATGATAGATTGCTTTTGTATAAATTGGATATATAGGTCTATTCTCAAAGATTTCTCCCCAAACACTTGGTACTTGAGATATGGAGGGCACAATCAGTGTGCCAGGGTTGCTCCCAATCTCTGGCCCTGATCCCATCACGTGTGTCTGTGTTGTCATATGCCCTTATTTTGTTTTCGACCTACAGAAAACCAATCACATGATTTATTTGTCATAAATTGTTCAGAAGGGGGTTCTCTTTGTCATCCTCTGAGGGCCCTTCTACACTGGCCATAGAATGCACATTGAAGTCAACAAGGTCACTGTGGCCACAAAAAAGTTTATCGCCAATATGCACTGCAAATGTATAAAGGTATACAATGCACTAAAAGTCTCATGAAAGTCCAAATTCAGCCCCAAATGCTCAGCGGACGATCCCTGTGCATCCCAGATCCAAAAAAATGCCCTCAGGGCATGGTTGGGCAGCAGGGTGGAATCCAACTTCCTGATAGGGGTAATGGATGATCTCTGCTGTCATTACCCCCTTTTCACACCCCCTCAAGTGTGCTGATGCGCATCTCTGCAGTAAATAGAAAAAAACTCTGTGAAACGATTCAAAGCCAGGTTCCTGCAACATCACTTGGGAGCCCCTACCCCCAACACCACCTGCTGCTCTGAGGCCACAGAGTGAAGAGCAGGCAGCCAAGAAAACACAGCTCCATCATATTTCCTCCAGCATCACTTAGAAGCCCCTCAATATATACAATATAATAATATATAGAAATAATATGCAATGTAATAGTGCTGGTATATCTATATATATATATAAAGGAAGAGCCGTCATGTGAAGACTACCTCAAACAGAGAAACCTTACAATGCAGAAACACAAAACTTGCCAACAGAAATAGGCCTCAAGCAAGGTACGTTTGTAGCAAAGAAACTTTCCCCCCCAAAACCTAAAAGGCCCCCAAAACAACGAGTAAAAATAAAACTACATTTCCCAGCATCCTCCGGGGCTGCCAAAGACTCCCCCAACCTCTACATTCTGACAACATGATTGGCTGCCAATAAGGGCGGATTTGCATAACTGCTGTACTGGCCAGCCAACATGAACATTCCGACCCATAACAAACTGTCAGACGAGTGCCAGAGCCTCCTCCAACACTTTCAAATCAAAGACCATGATGGAGATCAACACCATTCAAGGGGAGCTCGTCTTCCTTTCCCAAAAGATCTCCAGTGGCTTGGAATTCCACATTAATAAGAGGACCATCCAGCAACAATGGGGTTTGCCAAGGAGGGTGCTCCAGCCCCTCTATATGCTGGCTCCAAGGGATGGAGGTCATCACCAAGTACCTTCTGATGCCCAGCGCTGGAAGAGCTCCCTCAGATGGCCTGTCCATGAGGAAAGCCTCATCGGACATCGACCAATGGGTGCAAAAGACACAGAGCAGGACATCTTGAAAAAGAGAGGAGCAGAAAGTAAGCTAGACATGAAGATCTTGAGAAAGGTGGCTAAAAAGGATACGGAAAGGATTTTTAACAGTCCCCCAACAGACACTGGATGCACCTGTGAAGATAGAGATCCCCTGACAGGACAAGCCCTCCCCAAGCTGATCCGTCCTGGCCATGGTACAAGTCAAACCCGAAGGACTGCAGGCAAAGAGCTGAGGCACAAACATAAAACACCCAATTCACTTCAACACCATAACTAACAACAATTCCAACCCTTACATACTCAGACTTTCTCGCAACTCCTAAATAGGGCACAGCAACGCGTGCCGGGTACAGCTAGTTGTATATAATATTGATAATGTTGTAATTTAATACAGTGATGCCCCTATTAAAGCAGCTCCAATGGCTACCAATAGGTTTCTGGTCCCAATTCAAGATGCAAGTTATGACCTACAAAGCCATGAAAGGTTCGGGCCCTACCCATCCTTGGGCCCTACACATCCTTGGGCCCTACCTATCTACGCATCTCCCCCAATGAACCAGCGCAGTCTCCAAGATCTGTCGGGGAGGCCTTCCTCTGGCATCCACCACCATCACAAGTGCGGTTGGCGAGGATGAAGGAGAGGGCCTTCTTGGTGGTGGCCCCCCGACTTTGGAACACCATCCCCAGGGAGATTAGGCAAGCCCCAACACTGTCCTCCTTCCGTAGGGACCTAAAAACATGGATGTTCCAGCAGGTTTCCAAGAATGATTAGTCCCAGGTCTTCCGACCACGCAGATTCCGCTCCCCGTGGTTCACTGAAGAACTGCGGTTACTGAAGCACAAACGGAAACAACTGGAGCGCCTGGCGGCGAAACCTAGCCAGACATCAAGAACAGCCTTCAGAAACATGCGCAAAGACATACGAGCGGGCTACAAAAGAGGCAAAGAAAATTCATAACACCTCCTAATAACAGCTGCGAGATCGCGCCCAGCGCAGATCTTCAGGATCGTCCGAGATTTGGTCACTACTAATCCACAGCCAAAAACCAGGGACACCCCAGCCATCTCAGCAGAGGAATTCCAGGAATTCTTCATAGAGAAAATCACCGCTCTTATTTTAGACCTGCCATCCGTGCCCGATGATACGAGTGAGAGGGTAAAAGGACCACATACACCAACTAACCAGAAATTTGACCACTTCAAATCTCTGGACCTGGAATCAGTCAAGAAAATCAACTCCACAGCACGGGCAACTACCTGCTCCACGTACCCTTGCCCTTCCCATCTAGTTAAGGACTGCGCAGAGGAGCTCTCGGTCCCCTGATGCAGATAATAAACCACTCCCTGGAGCAGGGAATTTTCCGGATGCCCTGAAAGAAGCCTTGGTCCGCCCACTCTTGAAAAAGCCAACCTGGACCCTGCGTGCCAGCGAACTACCGTCCCGTCTCAAACCTCCCGTTTCTCAGTAAGCTGATCGAGCAGCGGCAGCAACCCAGCTACAAAACTTCCTTGAGACCTCAGATGGCTTGGACCCCTTTCAATCAGGGTTTCGCCCGGGCACGGGACCGAGACCGTCCTGAGTGGCCATCTCGGACGATATCCGCTGCCAATTAGACAAGGGAGGCTCAGTAGTTCTGGTACTATTGGACCTTACCGCTGCATTCGATATGGTGGACCATGACCTGCTGACACGACAACTTGCCACCATAGGGATACAAGGAGCAGCTTTAGCTTGGATTAGCTCCTTCCTGCGCGGACGTAGCCAGCGAGTTGAATGGCTAGGCCAAACTTCTAGGAAATCTTTCCTCGAGTGCGGAGTACCCCAGGCGCCATATTATCACCAACGTTGTTCAACATCTATGTCCGGCCTTTGGCTGGTATAGCCCGAGCTTCGGCCTAGGGTGCTACCAATATGCCGATGACACTCAGCTCCTGCTGAAGCTGGAGCCTGGCGCAACCGGTGCCCGAAAACTTCACTCGAGGTCTGGAAGCAGTAACAAAATGGCTCCGTGCCCACAAACTCAAAATAAATCCATCAAAGACGGAGATCTTATGGCCGGGCCGCCCAGAACCACCTTTCCCACTGCCCCCTTCGAAGGGAACCATTGATTCCGTCCCCTCAGTAAAGAGCCTTGGTGTTATCCTGGACTCCAAATTGTCGATGGAGGCCCAGGTTGCCTCCACGAGCAAAAGGGCCTTCTTCCACCTGCGCCAAGCGAGACAACTGGCGCCCTATCTCCCGACGGAAGCGCTAGCTACAGTAATCCATGCCACGGTTACATCACGGCTGGATTACTGTAACGCCTTATATGTGGGTCTGCCCCGGTCACTAACCCGCAGGATTCAGATTGTGTAGATCGCGGCGCCAGGCTTCTCACAGGAACATCGATGAGATGCCACATTACACCATCCCTGCAGCGCCTGCACTGGCTGCCCGTTGAGTATAGAGCCTTACATAAGACCTTGACCTTGGCTTTCAAAGCCCCTACGGGGCGAGGCCCAACATACTTAAAGGACCGCTTGCTGATGCCTGCCTACTCAAGGACACCGCGGCCGGCAAACAAGAACCTCCTTTGCGTCCCGGGCGTGAAAGAGGCCCACCTGGAGGCCACGAGACGGAGATCGTTCTCCATTGTGGCCCCGTTCTCTGGAACTCGATGCCACCGGACCAGAGAGCCTCCTCGACCTGCCCCAGTTCCTGACCGCTCTAAAGACCTGGCTATTTAGGAAAGCCCATGGCTAATGCAGAACCAGGAACTCAACTACCTGAGCCTGGCCCTTGCATTTAACCCCTAAATATTTTAATCTAAATTTTAATATTTTTAATATTTTTAATTGTTGAATTGCTATATGTAAGTCGCCCGGAGCACTAACGTGGAGGGCGACTCAGAAATAATAAAGTCAGTTCAGTTCAGTTCAGTAGTACTCTGTTCCGCGTTTTCTCCACTTCCCTGGCCCTATGATACACTGCTTGCACTATCCTTTGCCTAGCCCTTTTATAGGTGGCCATGCCTATTTTGTAGTCCTAGCCATTGATTTTATTGAACCTTGTCTGACAGAGTTATAATTGCAATTGGTTTAAATTTTTATTGTTGTGTTTTAGTAGGATTTTTGTGTTTTATGGTGATTTGTTAATTTGTTTGTATGATTTTTTTCTTGGCAATTGAATTTTGCCTTATTTGTTGGAAACCACCCTGAGTCCCTTTGGGGAGTTAGGACGGTATACAAATAAAGTTTTATTATTATATTATAATTATAAAGTTATTGTTGACACCCCTCTCCGTTGGTGCCCCCTTGTTGCGGGGGAGAAGCTTGCGTACCCTAATGAAGTCGTGAGCTATGATGGCGGTGGCATAATAGCCACTGGTAGGGCCTCCCATGCCAGACAGGTCACAACCGAAGGGTCTGACAAAAAGCGTCAAAGGGCAGGGTGGGCTCTCTAGCCTTTTGGCAACGATCCTAGGAGAAAGAAAACTCTTGATTTCAAACCCGGGCAGATGGTACTCGTTTAACCCTGAAAGGTCAACCATCTAGAGAAGGTAACTCGAACCAAACCTACGACCTGAGGACCTCGCTGCCACTGTTCCAGCTTGCTAGGCCCCAGCAGATGAACCTTTGGTTTAAAGGTCGAAGCCAGTTATGTGCACACTGTGTTCCACCTGAAAGGTCCATTGCACAGGCTCGAAGGACACATCCAACCTCCGAATCATCAACATGCTAGTGGAAGGCGTGGGATGAGTCCTTCCTGAACCTTCGTTCGCGAAGAAAAGCCAAGAAGGTTGACACCATATTGTGTTTGTTGATCCTACTTTTCCACTTACAGAGCTAGTTTACTGTTTTTCTTTGAACTATGGTAAATATTAAATTTATAATATGGTACAATTACAGGAAGAACACCATCATCCCCACATCAGCACAGGCAAATCTGTGCTCAAGTCCATTCAGCAGTTCACCTACCTGGGAAGCATCATCTCTTCAGACGCCAAGATTGATAAAGAGATACATCACAGATTAGCAAAGGCATATAGTGCATTCAGAAGGCTTCACAAGAGTCTGGAGCAACAAGCATCTGAGGCAAAGCACCAAAATCAGTGTGTACAGAGCTATCGTACTGTCTATTCTCCTCTATGGGTCTGAAACATGGGTCACCTATCGCCAACACCTACGAACGCTTTCATCAGCGCTGTCTTCGCACGATCCTAAATATACACTGGACCAACTATGTGACGAATGTTGCTGTCCTTGAGCAAGCAGAGATCACCAGCATTTAAGCCATGCTATTGAGAACACAGCTGCGCTGGCCAGGGACCGTCTCTAAGATGGAGGACCACCGCCTCCCAAAGATACTACTCTATGGTGAACTCACCACGAGTCAGCACAAGAGAGGCGCCCCCAAAAAGAGATATAAGGACTTCCTGAAACAACATCTCAGGCTCGGCCAGATTGATCACCAACAATGGCCCACTCTGGCCTCACATCAGGATGCTGCGGCCTCTTTCGAAAAGACACGGCAAACGGGTCTCGAAGAGAAACAACAATGCAGAAAGAACCACAACTTGGAAACAACATCAACCAAGGAGACTTTCTGCTGTGCTTTCTGCAACCAAACTTGCCTATCTCAGATTGGCCTTTTTAGTCATCAACGCGCTTGTAAAAAACGTGGAATGAGTCCTTTCTAAGAATCTTCGTTCGCGAAGTAATGCCAAGAGAGAGATTATACAATACTAATACTGGTAGTGTATTATATATATAGTGGTATAATAATGTAGTACAATATAATATTTTTTGTTTGCGTCAGGAGGGACTTGAGAAACTGCAAATTGCTTCTGGTGTGAGAGAATTGTCAGTCTGCAAGGATGTTGCCTAGGGGACACCAGGATGTTTTGTTTTGATGTTTTACCATCCTTGTGGGAGGCTTCTCTCATGTCCCCACATGGGCAGCTAGAGCTGACAGGGAGCTCATCTGCGCTCTCACCAGATTCGAACCTCCGACCTACCAGACTTCAGTCCTGCCAGCACAAGGGTTTAACTCATTGCACAACCAGGTGCTCCTATATAATAATATATTATAAAATAATTGTATATTATATATTACATATAATATTACTAGTAATATTGTAGTATATGTTATATTCTTATTATTATTTGTGAAAGGGAACCCCTAAAGCCTCGGTCCCATGGAGCAGGCAACAGAAGCAAGCAACCAGTCTCCTTAGGTGAAGCAAAAATCTTTTATTTCAGCGTGGCCACGCAGAGACGGACAGTTGAAGACCAGTGATTGCCTTCAAGGAAAAGGCTGACCGTCCTGTTACAATCTTTCTGTTAACTTTTATACATTTTTTTACTGGGTAATGGTGTAGCCCCTCTGCCCATACCCCTTATCCAATCAAGTTCTTAAAAACATGTTTTTCTCATTATTTGGGCATCTTGGCACTTCTAAATAATAAGCTCTACATATGCGGCACCAGAATAGATAAACATATATTATTTGTATATAGTTAACCATTGAATTGTCCGTTTACCCTGTGTGCACTGATATTTGGAAGATCCTGTGTATTTGGACCACGCAAATACCCTTGGCCTTCGATCTTCCGTTCCCTTTTGCCAAGAGGGGCACTTTTTATTTTAAGTTGGCATTTTGGCATTTTTCACTATAATAATAATAATAATAATAATAATAAACAACTTTATTTGTACCCCTCACCCATTTCCGCGGGTTGACTCACATGAGGCCAAGCCCAAACAACAAATTACAAAAAAATATATTAAAAAAACGTCAGCAATAATACACAATAAAAATACATCCATATAAATAAAAAAAACCAGTAAACACCTATCTATTTAAAATCACAAGGACAGGGCAGGCCACAGGCACAAATATTTATTTATTATTTGGACTTGTAGGCCGCCACTCCCCGAGGGCTCGGAGCGGCTCACCATCACATAAAAGCACAACAAGAATAAAACAACATATTAACTAGATTAAAAGAGGGTTATCCAGCTTAACAGTCAAAGGCTAGCCGGAAAAGGTAGGTCTTGCAGGCCTTACGGAAAGAAAGTAGGTCTTGTAAGGCCCGCACCTCGCTTGGAAGGGTATTCCAGATTGATGGCGCTACTACAGAAAAGGCTCTGCGCCGGGTTGAAGTGAGATGGAGTGCTTTGAAGTATAAAATAACTATTATATATATATATATATATATATATAAATTTGAAATATAAAATGTTAAAAACTCAGGGTGAGATAAGTGGAATAGTACCCTTCACATGGGGGAGGGGGATAAACTCCAAGAACGGGGTATTAAAGAGAGCAATGGTAGAAATTAACTAATTACTCTCCAAAGGCACAGCAGAAAAGCCAGGTTTTCAGATGTTTTTTTAAAAAGTCTCCAAGGTGGGGGCTTTCCTAATCTCTCCGGGCAAGGAATTCCAGAGTTGGGGGGGGCCACAGCGGAAAAGGCCCTTTCCCTTGTGCCCACCAAACGAGCCTGTGAGACTATTAAGCTCAGTAACACCTTCATTTGAAACACAACAAGATTAGTACAAGATCACTATGCTGGCTGTTGTATAGGACCGCACGTCGGACACTTCCCAAGTGTCTAGGACTGTGTGATGTATACATGTATAAGGCGTGCAGATTCGAGTAGGGTGGCCTTTTGTAGCTTTAGTCATGGAGCTGCAAGGAAAGCCGGGTAATAAATACATTCTTATTATTATTACATTATATTTACCCTGTGGGCTGGCATGTAGTGGGAGGGGGGGCTTGAGGGGCTTCAGCCCCCCGAAATTCTCAGGGTGGGTATTATTATTACATTATATTTACCCTGTGGGCAGACATGTAGCAGGGGGGAGGGCTTGAGGGGCTTCAGCCCCCCCCCCCCCGAAATTCTCAGGGTGGGTATTATTATTACATTATATTTACCCTGTGGGCAGACATGTAGCAGGGGGGAGGGCTTGAGGGGCTTCAGCCCCCCCCCCCAAATTCTCAGGGTGGGTATTATTATTACATTATATTTACCCTGTGGGCAGACATGTAGCAGGGGGAGGGCTTGAGGGGCAGACTGTAGCAGGGGAGGGCAGCCCCCCCCGAAATTCTCAGGGTGGGTATTATGATTACATTATATTTACCCTGTGGGCAGACATGTAGCAGGGGGAGGGCTTGAGGGGCTTCAGCCCCCCGAAATTCTCAGGGTGGGTATTATTACATTATATTTACCCTGTGGGCAGACATGTAGCAGGGGGAGGGCTTGAGGGGTTCAGCCCCCCCCCATTATTACATTCTCAGGGGGGAGGGCTATTATTTCTCAGGTGGGGGTACATTATATTTACCCTGTGGGCAGACATGTAGCAGGGGGAGGGCTTGAGGGGCTTCAGCCCCCCTCAGAAATTCTCAGGGTGGGTATTATTATTACATTATATTTACCCTGTGGGCAGACATGTAGCTGGGGGGGGGCTTGGGGGGCTTCCGCCCCCCAAATTCTCAGGGTGGGTATTATTATTATATTATATTTACCCTGTGGGCAGACATGTAGCAGGGGGGAGGGCTTGAGGGGCTTCAGCCCCCCCCCCCCAAATTCTCAGGGTGGGTATTATTACATTATATTTACCCTGTGGGCAGACATGTAGCAGGGGGGAGGGCTTGAGGGGCTTCAGCCCCCCGGGTGGGTATTATTCATTATATTTACCCTGTGGGCAGACATGGCGGGGGAGGGCTATTATTCTCAGGGTGGGTATTATGAATACATTATATATACCCGGTGGGCAGACATGTAGTAGGGCAGGGGAGGGCCCCCAAATTGAGGGTGGGTATTATTATTACATTATATTTACCCTGTGGGCTTCTCAGGGTGGGTATTATTATTACATTATATTTACCCTGTGGGCAGACATGTAGCGGGGGGAGGGCTTGAGGGGCTTCAGCCCCCCCCCCCAATTCTCAGGGTGGGTATTATTATTACATTATATTTACCCTGTGGGCAGACATGTAGCGGGGGGGGAAGGGCTTGAGGGGCTTCAGCCCCCCCCCCCCCCGAAATTCTCAGGGTGGGTATTATTATTACATTATATTTAGGGCAGACATGTAGCAGGGGGGAGGGCTTGTGGGCTTCAGCCCCCAAATTCTCAGGGTGGGTATTATTATTACATTACATTTACCCTGTGGGCAGACCTGCCCCCCGAAATTCTCAGGGTGGGTATTATTATTACATTATATTTACCCTGTGTGGGCAGACATGGCAGGGGGAGGGCTTGAGGGGGGCTTCAGCCCCGAAATTCTCAGGGTGGGTATTATGATTACATTATATTTACCCTGTGGGCAGACATGTAGCAGGGGGGAGGGCTTGAGGGGCTTCAGCCCCCCTTCAGCCCCCCCCCCGAATTCTCAGGGTGGGTATTATTATTACATTATATTTACCCTGTGGGCAGACATGTAGCGGGGGGGAGGGCTTGAGGGGCTTCAGCCCCCAATTCTCAGGGTGGGTATTATTATTACATTATATTTACCCGGTGGCCAGACATGTAGCAGGGGGGAGGGCTTGAGGGGCTTCAGCCCCCCCCCCCGAAATTCTCAGGGTGGGTATTATGATTACATTATATTTACCCTGTGGGCAGACATGTAGCGGGGGGGAGGGCTTGAGGGGCTTCAGCCCCCCCCCGAAATTCTCAGGGTGGGTATTATGATTACATTATATTTACCCTGTGGGCAGACATGTAGCGGGGGGGGGGCTTGAGGGGCTTCAGCCCCCCCCCCGAAATTCTCAGGGTGGGTATTATGATTACATTATATTTACCCTGTGGGCAGACATGTAGCGGGGGGGAGGGCTTGGGGGGCGTCAGCCCCCCGAAATTCTCAGGGTGGGTATTATTATTACATTATATTTACCCTGTGGGCCGACCGGTAGGGGGGGAGGGCTTGAGGGGCTTCAGCCCCTCCCCAGAAATTCTCAGGGTGGGTATTATGATTACATTATATTTACCCTGTGGGCAGACATGTAGCAGGGGGGGGGCTTGAGGGGCTTCAGCCCCCCCCCCCGAAATTCTCAGGGTGGTCCGCAAGAAAGCCTTACTGGTACATTATTTAAACTGTTATGTTTATTCATATCATGATGTGATCACCATGCTCAATATATCCCACATGCATGGGGTTATTGGGATAACGATACAAAAGGTTTGCTAGGGTAGACCCCTTCTCACTCAGACTCAGCCCCCCAAATCAAAATCCTGGCGATGGGCCTGCCTGTGGATACCAAAATCCGGTCCTACTGTCTGGAGTGGCCTAGTAAAGCGATGCCCCTTCCACATACGGGGAAAGGCAAGGCCCGCTGCTCTGCCCTGCTTTGAGATCACGCCTCCCAGCCGCGGGAGCCTCTCATTCACCCTGAGGGGCCGGCCCCCCCAGAAGGGCTGCGGGGGGCAGCGGGCGCCCACTCCCCTGACTCACTTGCCCTCGTGGCAGTCGTAGAGCACGATGGAGTCGTCGTCGCTGCTGGAGATGAGCGTCTCGCCGTTGGGGCTGAAGTCGAAACAGTTGATCTTGTCCGAGTTCTCGCGGAAGACCTTGGCCACGCGGAAGCTCCGCAGCGCGTTGTCCGCCAGCTTCATGGTGGAAGCCAAGGCAGGCGGAAGGAGGGAGGGAGGGGAGGAGGGAGGGCGGGGCCTGCGAGGAAAAAAGCGGGAGGCGGCGCGCCTGGCCCGAGCCTGGCCCTGTGGAGGGGGGTGGGGGAGAGGCCGCGACGGAGGCCCGGGAAGCGGCACCCACCGCGTCCTCCGCTCAAGCCGGGCCGGCGGGGAAGGAGGAGGAGAAGAGGCGGAGGTTCCCCTTCATTGTGTCCGCCATTTTGCGGCTCCAGGGAAGGAAGGGAAGGAGGAGGAGGGGATACGCGCGCAAGGAATTGTGGGGGGGACGAGGAGGAGAAAGGAGCCTAAGCGGCGTCGCGGTGCATGCCGGGAGGCGAGGCTGAGTCTGAGGCGAAGGGAGGAGGCTGAGTCTCCGGCGAAGAGGTTTGTGAGGAGAGAGAGGGGAGGGGGGAAGGCGCGCGCGAAGGACTCGCAGTGCACTCTGGGACTGAGGGTTAGATTGCAAGGCGCGCGCGCGCTCTCTCTCTCTCGCTCCCTCTCTGTTCATCCGGGGCCTTCTCGCACTGGAAAGAGCGCGCGCTTGCTCTGCTTTTAACGGTCGCGCCGCTGCCGTTGCACCTTTTCCGTGCGTCACGTGACGTCACCCCCCCCCCCCATGGAATCCACCCCCATCCATGAGCAGCCAGGAAGCCACTGTGGATGTTATTAAGGGAAAAGGTTGCTCTCAACGACTCTTGAAGGGCAGTAGCTTACCTTGGCCAAGTTCAGGAGGAATTTTGTGTGGCTTGGATCAAGGATCAGTGGAGGCAGGAGGCTCAACACGATTCCTTTGCTGCCAGTATCTTCCAGCCCTGGAATGGCAGGCAGGGCCTCCCTTGGGGGGCTGCTCAGAATTAAGAGAGGCCTATATAACTCGGGGGCATCACATGGTTTGCCTATGGACATTCCACAGATATAGAAACCCAATTTTTCTAGACCTCAACCTCTGAGGATGCTTGCCATAGATGCAGGTGAAATGTCAGGAGAGAATGCCTCTAGACCAGGGGTGCTCACTAGGTAGCTCGGGAGCTACTAGTAGATCTTCGGCCCTCTACCAGGTGATCTTGGGGCACTCCTGTCATGCGCGCACACACCCTGCGTGCACGCATGCTCCTGCTGCTGGTTTCTGCTCTCGCGGTGCTTCTTTCGCCTGCGGGGCATTGCAGGAAGAAGGAAGCACGAGGCGGGGTCTCTGGAGGGAGCGCCCTGCCTCTCGTCCAGAAGCAGCTGTACATCCTCCGTTGCCGACGAGACAGGCAGGGTGGAGCGCTCCCTCTGGATGCCCCGCCTCATGCTTTCTCCTTCCTGCAATGCCGCGCAGGCGGAAGAAGTGCTGCGTGGGTGGAAAACAGCAGCAAGGAGCACGCGCAGTGGCAAGAGCACGCGGCGGCGGGAGTAGCGCGTGGGGGCAGGTAGATCTTTTGGACTTGGTTGCTTTAAGAGTAGCTCGTATGCTGAAAAAGTGGTTTGCTCTGTGCCATCTCTGTTGGGGTAGCCCAGGCATGGGCAAACTTTAGCCCTCTGGGTGTTTTGGACTTCAACTCCCACAATTCCTAGCAGTGCAGTGTGCCCCACTCAGACCCATTGTGACTGCCATTGGATCCCCCACCTACAACTTGGCAAAAATTTCGGCTGCACAGTTACAAACCTATATTGTACATCAAGGACTCAGCCCACTTCATAGAAAAAATCAGCAACCTCAAGCTAAATACCAATGACAAACTGATCAGCTTCGATGTGGTGTCTCTATTTACCATGGTCCCAGTAGCAGACACCATTGTGCTGATCAACCAGAAGTTCCCAGAAGGCATCATGTAGCAGCAAATTAGGGAGTTATGGAACTCCGAGTGGCAAATTTACTCTTACCAAGGCTACCTGGACGTGCGGGTACAAGGATGAGGAAAACTCACGACAACTGTGAAGTAGATGAAATCAAAATGGTTTATTGATGACACCAGCTGGTGGGTTTTTGCCAGCAGAACACGGCTGCTATCAGGGGCAAAAGGCCCCGGTCATTCTCAGTACAAAACATTTATACCCCCAATGGAGGCATCTCGGATAAGCCCGCCCTTCTTCATAGATTTTACACAATCATAATTGGCTGGTGTCTCATGGCATTTCATTAATCCAATAAACATTACATTTCCATTAGCATCACATCTAAAAGTCCCACCTATGTTAGAGAACAATGGGCTTTACTAAGTTAGTTCTTTCTCACAGTACGTATCAGCAGCCTGGGACGTTCATGTACCCGGTTCGCAACATTTCACATTTTGCCTTTTCCCTGCCAGCAAAGGATGGGGCTGAATCCCTCCATACATGCGCAGTTCTTTTCCCTTTCTTGGCACAAACGTCTCCCATTAGCACATCCTGTACTGTTAGACCAATCTAAGCCTACGTTATCTCACGTTAGGCACGGGGTGCACATCAGCAAGTCACAGCATTGATTAGAAGTGCCAATCACAGTGTTACTTTCACGGAACAAGTGCCTGCCTGATTGTTGGCACCAAAACCCACTTTTCAAAGCTCTACACGTGTGCAGCATCACTCTCTGACTGTACTCCTGCACAGAAAAAGTACCAAAACCGCTTTAATCACAGCTCTGTTTCACCATTGCCTCACCACCAGCTACGTTCAGTGGGACAGTGAATTATATGAACAGAAAGATGGAGTAGCTATGGGGAGCCCTCTCAGCCCAATCATAGCAAATTTCTACATGGAACACTTTGAAAAACAAGACCTGGAAACCGCAACATAAAAGCCCAAAATTTGGTTCCAATATGTCAGGGGTGCCCACACTTTTTCATCATGCGAGCTACTATATGAACAATCAAGTTGAAAAGATATCTGTTGTGCATGTGAGCGTGCGCGCGAACTCGCCGCTGCGCGCACCCAGGAAGGGGATCCTCCTTGCCTGCACGCGCACTCTCTCAATGTCTTCATTGCCTTCCTCCTTCCTGCTGCGTGCTTTCGCGAAGCAGGAAGTCCCCATCCCGTCCTGCTTCTTGCGTGCACAGCAGGCCCCTCCCACGCACGCAGCAGGAGGGTATTTATAGGCGCACCCGCCAGCGCTCCGGCCAGATATGGCTTCGGCGGCAGCTCAGAAGGCGCAAGGCTGGGAAGAGGGGCCGCCTGGCTGCTGCCTGGGCTGGGAAACTCAACCGAAAGAGGGACCCGCGTGAGGCTGGAGCCTCCCCACGGCAGCCTCCCCCCTCCCTCCTCCCTCGAGGCTTCCTTACCTGGGCAGGAGAAGGAAGAGTGGAAGAGGCGCTTCCCCAAAATGACAGATGTAGCGGGGGGGGGGGTGCCCTTCCTTTCGAGGGTGTCACTCAGAAAGGACACCCAAGTGGATGGCTGGCAGGAAGGAGAACCCCTCCCACTGTTGGCAGTCCATGCCCACGGGAGAGAAGGGGGGTGGCTCTTCCTAGCCGGCTCTGAAGAGCCACCCTCTCCCCCCCCCCCCCGTGGGTCCTCGCCGCCTTTCTCCTTCGAGGGCGAGGGAGGGCGAGGCAGAGAAAGGCGGCGAGGGCACAAGCAGCAGCACCAAGTGGAGTCTCCATCCCCGCAGCCCCCTCCTCCTCGGGTTTAGCCCCGGAAACATGGTGGAGCCCTCCCTCCTCGCCCCCAACCAAGGAAAGAAAGCAGCCCCACACAGCTCGCTCGCCCAGGTCTCGGCTTGGAATGGGAGTCTCGAGGGCAGCAGCAGGGTTTGCGGCGGGGCTTGCTTGGCTTTGCCCCACTTTGCCCGGCCTCCTTCGCCTGCCTCTCTCTCTCTCTCTCTCTCTCTCTCTCTCTCTCTCTCTCTCTCTCTCTCTCTCCTTCCAGCGCCCACCCGCCTGTCTGCCAAAAGGATCCAAAAATGTTCTCCGGATTTCTTTCTTCTCATAAGAACATAAGAACATAAGAAGAGCCATGCTGAATCGGACCTCAGCCCATCTAGTCCAGCATTCTGTATCACACAGTGGCCCACCAGTTGTACACGGGGATCTCGAGCAGAAGGGAGGGCAAAACCCTGACCTGCTCCCGACCCCCACAACCAGTACCCAGGGAAATCCTGCCTACCTCAACCAACTCCGAGGTGGCACTTGAATGTCCTTTTCAGTAACTACCGATACACTTGGTATCCATGAATCTGTCTAATCCTGCCTTGAAGTTGTTCAGGCTGACAGCTGTCACAACCTCTTCTGGAAGTGAGTTCCATAACCCAATGACCCTCTGGGTGAAGAAATATTTCCCTTTATTAGTCCTAATTTTCCTACCTTGGAGCTTCAGGGAGTGCCCTCTAGTCCTAGTGTTTTGTGACAAAGAAAATAATTTTTCTTTATTCACCTTTTCTATCCCATGCATGATTTTATACACTTCGATCAAGTCACCTCTTAAACGCCGTCTTTCAAGGCTGAAAAGACCAAGGCGTTGCAACCTGGTTTCATAAGGGAGCCGCTCCATCCCTCGGATCATTCTTGTTGCCCTTTTCTGTACCTTTTCCAGTTCCGTTATATCCTTCTTAAGGTGCGGAGACCAGAATTGTACACAGTACTCCAAATGTGGCCTCACCATCGATTTGTAGAGAGGTAATACAACATTTGCTGACCTATTTTCGATTCCCTTTCTGATCATGCCTAGCATAGAATTTGCTTTTTTCACTGCTGCAGCGCACTGGGTTGACATCTTCATTGAGCTGTCCACCAAGACCCCAAGATCCCTTTCCTGGTTTGTCTCGGAAAGCTTTGACCCCATCAGTTGATAAGTGTAGTTGGGGTTCTTTGCCCCGATGTGCATGACTTTACACTTGTTTAGGTTAAAATGCATTTGCCACTTTGTTGCCCATTCACTCAATTTCGAGAGATCTTTCTGGAGCTCTTTACAATCAGTTTCATTTTTAACTACCCTGAACAATTTAGTGTCGTCTGCAAACTTTGCTACCTCAGAATTCACTCCTACATCCAGATCATTAATGAATAAATTAAAAAGTAACGGACCCAAAACTGAACCTTGGGGTACGCCACTTCCCACCTCTTTCCACCCAGAGAAGTGTCCATTTATTACCACCCTTTGTTTCCTACAGTTTAGCCAGGTTCCAATCCAGGACAAGACCTGTCCCCTGATTCCATGGCTGAAGAGCTTATTTAGGAGCCTTTGGTGAGGACTTTGTCAAAAGCCTTTTGAAAGTCAAGGTAAACAATATCAATTGGGTCCCCTTTATCTATGTGTTTATTTACACCCTCAAAGAATTCTAACAAGTTAGTAAGACATGATTTGCCTTTGCAGAAACCATGTTGATTTTCTTTCAGCAATGCCTGTTCTTCTATGTGCCTAGTAATTTTTTCTTTAATAATGGTTTCCATCATTTTGCCTGGAACTGAGGTTAAACTGACTGGTCTATAATTTCCTGGATCACCTCTGGATCCTTTCTTGAAGATCGGTGTTACATTTGCCTCCCTCCAGTCCTCGGGTACAGTGCCTGATCTTAGAGAAAGGTTATATATCTTAGCTAGAAGTTCAGCAATTTCACACTTGAGTTCCTTAAGAACTCTGGGGTGGATGCCGTCTGGACCTGGTGATTTGTTGACATTTAGTTTAGTAAGGCATATGAGAACATCCTCCTTGTTTATCTCTATCTGTTTTAATTCTTTTAATTCCCTCGCTGAAAAAACTGACTCAGCTGAAGGCATATGTTGTCTGTCCTCCTGTGTGAAAACGGAGGCAAAGAAGTCATTTAGCCGCTCAGCAATCTCTTTGTCTTCACTGATTTTCCCTTTCTGGCCATTGTCGTCGAGTGGCCCAACTGCTTTTCTAGTTGGGTTCCTGCTTCTGATGTACTTGGCTCTCTCTCTCTCACACACACACATTCCCTCCATCCTTCCCACACCCTCGCATCCTATCTGTGCGCGTGCCTTCGCCTTGCTCCGCCCCCCCCCCAGCAGCAACCAATGGGCGGTCATGTCACCACACCATGCGTGGCAAGACGAACACCAGGGCCCGCCCACTAAAGCCTCATTTTGGCAAAAGAAGCCCCGCAAAGGCGGCGGCGGTAGCGCACGTGCACGCATGGCAGGAGCACGCTATCCAGCTGGTGAGGCCCAAAGATCACCTGGAAGAGGGCCGAAGATCACCTAGGTGCTCCCGATCACCATAATGAGCACCCCTGCAATATGTGGATGACACTTTTACCATTTGGAGCCATGGAGAAGAAGAACTAAACAGATTCCTGGACCATCTGAACAGCATCCACCCAAACATCCAATTCACCATGGAAAGAGAAAATGAAGGAAAGCTGCCTTTTCTAGATATCCTAGTCATCCACAAACCAGATCAACAATTGGGTCACACAATTTACAGAAAACCTACACACACACACACACAGATACCTACATAAATACTCCCATCACCCAAGGCAAAAAAAAGAAGCACAATTAAAGCCTTGGCAGACCGTGCAGTAAGAATCTGCGAACCCCACCTCCTCCAAGATGAACTGAACCATCTAAACTGGACTTTACAGGCTAGTGGATATTCCACCTCGGACATCAGATGAGCTGCAAGACCGAGAACAAGTCACGAGAGTAAACACAAAGATCCACCCAGAGGAAAAGTTTTATTGCCATACATCAAGGGAACCACTGACCACATAGGGAAGCTGATGAGGAAACACAACATACAAACTATCTACAGACCCACTAAGAAAATCCAACAAATACTACATTCAGCAAAGGACAAGAGGGATCCTCTCACTTCTGCGGGATCCTCTCACTTCTGCAGGAGTCTACTGTATACCATGCAGCTGTGGACAAGTCTACATAGGGACCACCAAACGCAACACCCAGACACGAATCAAGGAACATAAAAGGCACTGCAGGCTAAATCAACCAGAGAAGTCAGCCATAGCAGAGCACCTGATGAACCAGCCTGGGCACAGCATATTATTTGAGAAAACAGAAAACCTGGACCACTTTTACAACCACCATGTCAGGCTACACAGAGAAGCCATTGAAATTCATAAGCAATTTCAACAGAAAGGAGAAAACCATGAAAATGAACAAAATCTGGCTACCAGTATTAAAAAAAACTGTAAAATTATAATGGCAAAACAACACCCCAACGCAGGGGAACCCCAGAGAGGAAACAATCAGGGACAGCTTGTCGCCTCTCAACAAAAGATTCCCCCAGGTACTAACAAGCCAGACCAAAAAAACTGCCAGTCCATCTAATGCTAATCAAGGTGACCAGTTGAAACATTCACACCTAGCTTCCTCAGAAAAAGAGTTCCTTGTCCCACCCTGGACATTCCACAGATATAGAAACCCAATTTTTCTAGACCTCACAACCTCTGAGGATGCTTGCCATAGATGCAGGTGAAATGTCAGGAGAGAATGCCTCTAGACCAGGGGTGCTCACTAGGTAGCTCGGGAGCTACTAGTAGATCTTCGTCCCTCTTCCAGGTGATCTTCAGGCCTCACCAGCCGGATGGGGCACTCCTGCCATGAGCACGCGTGCTGCTGCTGCTGGTTTCTGCTCTCGCGGTGCTTCTTTCACCTGTGGGGCATTGCAGGAAGAAGGAAGCACGAGGCGGGGCCTCTGGAGGGAGCACCCTGCCTCTCGTCCAGAAGCAGCTGTACATCCTCCGTTGCCGGCAAGACAGGCAGGGCGGAGCACTCCCTCTGGATGCCCCGCCTCATGCTTTCTCCTTCCTGCAATGCCCCGGAGCAGGAGCACATGCAGTGGCAAGAGCACGCGGCAGCGGGAGTTGCACGCGGTGCCGGGGGCAGGTAGATCTTTTGGACTTGGTTGCTTTAAGGATAGCTCGTATGCTGAAAAAGTGTGAGCACCCCTGCTCTAGACCATGGACATACAGCCGAAAAAACCTATAGCAACGCAACAACACAACCTCTGAAGATGCCTGCCATAGATGCAGGCTAAACATCAGGAGATAATGCTTCTAGAACATGCCCATATAGCCCCAAAAAACCTACAGCAACCCAGTGATTCTGACCATTAAAGCCTTCGAAATAATAATAATAATAATGGATTTTTAAAAATCTGAAAAAGGATTGAGGATAAAGCTTCAGTGGAAACACTTTTCCTTTTGATAACGCTCTCAGGAGTGAATTTCCCTTTTGAAATTTCCTCTCCCTGTTGTCTCAGCGCCATTTTTAACTAGGAGTCATTTGTTACTCAGGGACAGCCTGTAGTGTGAAGAACAACCTAAAATCTAAATCACTGAGTGCTGGGTGCACAAGAACAACAAAAGATACAAGACTAAGATATAAAAATATCTATTTCATAACAGCATAGCACAGCATTGGGTTATACAATTGTTGTATACATAGGTAAGGACTAGTCATCCATGAAACAACATCAAAGGAGATGCTCATATTTACAGTAGAACAATGGTTATAAATCATAGTAGAACTGCAACTCCTCAAATAATATATTGACTGTCCATAGAATCAGATCATATCCCCAAAAGCTGTGAAGTCCAAATGGCAGATGACACAGGGAAATAGGAGGTAGAATAAGCTCCAAAATTATAAGTTCAAAAGGAGGCCGACGGGCTGGCGATGCCAAAGTTTTTTTCGGGGCCACTCCCCCGTTTCGCCCCCGGGCGGGGCTTTCTCAAGGCCATAAATGATATTTCCGTGGCCAAGTGTCAATCAGCGAAGCATTCAGGCTTAACCTTACCTAGGAGGTAAGGTGACCATAAAGGTGAGCATCTCCTTTGATGTTGTTTCATGGATGACTAGTCCTTACCTATGTATACAACAATTGTATAACCCAATGCTGTGCTATGCTGTTATGAAATAGATATTTTTATATCTTAGTCTTGTGTGAAGAACAACGTCAGTCAAAAAGGATGAAGTTAAGAAGTAGCAACAAAAACGATTTTATGGTTGAGGGTCATCACACCATGAGGAACTGTTGTGGCATTCGGAAGGTTGAGAATCACAGTGGTTCCCAACCTTGTTTTCACCAGGGACCACTCTACAACATTAGTACCAAAAGGGTTACAAATCAGTTTTTGGTCAACTTTAGATTCAGTTTAGTTATTTGGGGTGCCGATTCAGAAAATTGCATTGGATAGACCACATCAGCTCTAGTTTCTGATAGAGAATATACACAATCTTTCTCTTTTCTTTCTCTTCCCTTTCTCTTCTTGTGCAGGGGACATGCCAATCTTCTCTGTATCGTTCCACTTTTAGTATATGTGCCTCCAAAGCGAGCACTTCCCTTTCTCTTCTTTACCTCCCTTTTCTTCCTTCCCCAGCCTTCCTCAGTCCAACATGCAGTATTGCCTTCCTCTTCTAGACCAGTGGGAAATGGTTGGATTTATTTTGCCACCAACGGACTATGGCGGGAAAAAATCTGGGCGTGGAAGTGAGTGGGCAGGTTAAAGAGCTGGGACAAAATAGAGATCAGCAGCAGCAGCAGACAGTGTTGAATGGTTTCGGGCTCCTCTGGAGAGGAGGCAGCTGCAAGTGGAGGGGGTGGGAAAATTGTCTTGGAGATGGGATTCGGCCTGCAGGCCATAGTTCAGAGACCCGTTGTATAGCTTTGACAGGACAAAAAGTGGACTAACATGTTGATAAGCCTTGGTAGACATTTGATTTATTATTTATCCACCAATGGTAGGATCATAGAAGAGGTCAGACAAAGTACGCTACAGTTGCAGAAAAAGATCAGTATTAAAATATATCTTACACCACCCCATGGAAGACTGGCTTTCAGACTCACTGAAGTTTTCCACCCAGGTTTAATAAGATTAAGCTAAAACAATAATTTGGTAAAACTAGAATTGGATAAAGAGGAAGTGGATTATAAAGAGAGAGAAGTCAGAGGGGAGAGAGAAGACGAGAACAAGGCCAATGGCCAGGAAAGGGATGATGGTTCCAGGGTGTTTCGCTTAGCACGGGGCAGACCTCTTATGCTTTTTTGGCCTTATGGGAGGGATTTGCAGCTTGGTAAGTATGTCCACCTGGGTGTCCCAGCAGACGTCCTTCCTCTGGATTGCAAAGGTGTTTCCAGTCGCGCTTATGTTTATTGTGGCAGGCCGCTCGGTCGCTCTTCCTCCTTATCCTGGTTGTTTATGTTAGGTAGAATGTAAGAGGAGCTTGGGTTCCTGGAAGTGTTCTGATGCAGCTGTCCCCTTGGCTCTCCCTCTTGGTGGGTTGTCTGGGACATCCTTTGATTACATTCAGCATAGTTGTCAGTATGAGTGACTATTCAGTTAGTAAATATTAAAGCATTTATGTACATTTTAGTGATTCAGAGATGTGTCCTTGGGTGGTGTTACCACCTGGATTTAGGCCCAAGTGATTTGTTTCTTATGTCCAGCTTGGTTGGAAGTTATTAGCTTTGGAAGCAATTTTCACAAAAATGAAAAGGAGGCAATAGATTTATCACTACATTTGAACAACATGTGATGCTAACATTCAACAGGTGTAAGGAAAAAATAGTTCCCTTGCCTCAGAATGTATGCACTTAGGATCAGAATGGTTCTCATTAAAGATTTCATTCAAAAAGATACTTAAAGGAAAGTCCTCAGCCAGCTCAAAATAATGATGGTGGTGATGAATGTATTACCTGCCTATCCCTATAACTTGACATGGGGTGCAACATAAGAGATAAAACACTATTAGAATACACAACAAGATACACTGTGTAAAAAAAACAAGTTAAAATCCACTCATGAAATGCAGATTAAAATTCATGATTTAAAATTGATTGAGTAGGTCTACTAGAAGAGCTGGGTCTTCAGTTGTGTCTTAATTCTGACAGCTAATGTAACTGTCAAAAGTTTTTCCAGCAGGTCATTCCACTGTCTTGGGACAGTTGATGAAAAGGTCCTCTGAATGACAGTCACCAACCAAGTTCTGGTGGGCTAGAGTAGACGCTTCCCCCCCTCCAGAGGACCTCTGTCTTCAAGAGCAGATTGTACGGGAGAAGGCGATAACCATGTAGGGCTTTAATACAGCATGAAGTAATTTACTCTGAGACAGAGTTTAAAATTCACACACATACATTGTTGTTTTGTTGGTTGTTGCCATAGATATCTGTGCATTACACACTTTAAAAGTCAAAGCCATCACTTTGTAGTTTGCCCAAGAAAATAATTGGTAGCCAGTGGAGTGACTTTTGTATAGATGCAATATGCTCACTCCTAGATGTTCCTGTGACCAATCTGGCTGAAGCATTTTGAACTAATTAGAGTTTCCGAACTTGGTACAGAGGTAGCCCAAAGTAAAGCTCATAGCACAGATCCAACCTCGAGGTTACCACTGTGTGTACTACCATCTTTAGGTCCACAAATTCTAGGAAGGGGCATAGCTGGCATATCAGCCAAAGCTGATAGTAAGCACTCCTGTTGCATCAATTTGGCTGACATTTGGAGAGATGGATCCAGGAGCATTCTCAAATTGTGAATAAAGTATTTCAGGGGAAGTGTAACACCCATCCAGAACTAGTTGAGACACTAGATTAGGACCCTTAAAGGCAAGTATCTCTGTTTTGTCTGGATGTAGTTTCAGATTGCCTTTCCCCATCTAGTCCATTACCTCCTCCAGACATTCATTCAGAGGAGACACAAGATCCTTAGCTAGAGCTGTTTTGGAAAGCATGGAGAAATATATTTGGGTGACATCAGCATATTGATAGCACCCAGCGGTTTCCTGTAAATGTTTAAAAACATTGAGGATAGAATGGCACCCTGTGAGATGCCATATATCCACTCCTTTTTTGAGGAGCAGCTATCCTCAAGCACCACCATCTGGAATCTGCCTGAGAGGTATGACTGGAACCAGTACAGCACTGTGCCTTCAGTTCTCAGTCCCACCAGGCATTCCAGGAGGATACCATGGGCGATAGCATTGAAAGCCACTGCGAGGTCTAGAAGCACCAACAAGGGCATACACCTCTTGTCAGTGTTAAGACGAAGATCATCCACTAAGGTGATATAGCAGTCTCAACTACGAATTCTTCTCTGAAGCTGATTTGAAATGGGACCGTGAAATGGGTGCCATCCAAGACTTCCTGGAACTGGAGAGCAACTGCCTTCTCAATCACCTTGCCCCAAAAAGGAAGCTCTGTAGTTATTCAGGTCCAGGGGATCCAGATAGGGCTTTTTCAGCAATGGTCCGACTACTGCTTTTTTTAAATGGTGGAAAAAACCAACCCCTAAGAGATTCATTGATTATTGTATTTCAGATCTAATTGCATCTTCTCCCTGGACAATTAGCCATGATGGACAGGGTGCAAGAAAGCAGGTTGTCCTTCCTAGCCTCAGCAGCTGGTCAACAACAATACTCACCAATTGAAACTGAGCCAGTGTAATCCCACTCACAGAGTTGCTGGACACCTCATCAACTTCTACTCTGATGACAGCATCTAAGTCAGTTCTTATGCGAGGATTTTTTATCTGTGAAATGGTTATTAAATAGTTATTAATGGCCTCACAGTGAGCTACTAAAGCTAGCAAAGGATTTGGAGGGGAGGAGGGTACATGAGTTAAACCTTTCACTACTCGGAACGGCTCAGATAGACGTGAATCCACAGACACAGTACATGCAGAGAAGAAAGCTTTCTTCGCTGCATGTATTACCACATACAGGAGCGAAGAAGGCATCTGTATCTTCGCTTGTCACATAAAAGTTGAGTTGCCAGCCATCTGTGCTCTAGTCATCATCCTTTCAGTTTTATTTCCATGAGGGTCTCTGTATACCTGGGAGCCTAATTCGTAACTGTTTGGAGAGGACATTTGAGAGCGATTGTGTCAATAGCCCTGGTTAGATTTTGATTTCATTTATCGGCCAAGGATTCAACAAGATTGTCAGTGATGCCAGCCACAGAACCCTCTGTGGCCTCCTAGACTTTCAAAATGTTCATTAGCCTTTGGGGGTGGATGATTTTAATAGGTCCTCCACCCCTGCAGGGGTAGGTTGTAGCTGTGATACTAGCCTTGACCAGAAAGTGATCTGTCCATGACAAGTCAGTGGTATCGATTACCTCTGCCACAGATCCACATGTTCCCAGCTGGAAACCATAGCAAGGGAATGATCTGCCAAATGTGTAGATCCAGAAACCAATTGGGACAAGCCCATGTTTGTCATGGATACCATGAATCCCCGGGCTGCACCCGACTAACTGGTATATTGAAGTGGTATGTTGAAGTCACCCAGAAGCAAAAATCTGGGTGACTGCTGAGATATAGAACTGAATTATACCTTCAATTATCCATACTCAAAATACACTGCTTAAATCTAGGTCAATCTTTATGGAAACTCATATAAGGAGTTGTTAATATGTACATCTTATCAAGTATTTTTACACATTATCACCATTAACTGATAGCTTTCATAAGATATGCCTTCGACTTTTTTTAACATACGCCCACATTATTTCAATAAATTTTAACACAAAGTTTACTTTTACAACTTTGTATTGTCAAAGCCCAGAGAAGTCCGCTATAGCAGAGCATGTGATAAATCAATCTGGACACACCATATTGTTTGAGACCATAGAAATTCTGGACTACTCTGACGACCATTATTTCTCCCACCCTGGACACTACACAGGTATATATGCACTCCACTTGCCTCGCTGCCAACAGAATCTCTGAATATGCCAGCCACACGTGCAGGCGAAACATTAGGAGAGAATGCTACTGGAACATGGCCATACAACCTGAAAAACTTGTAGCAACCCAGTTTTGCAACTTTTTAAGGCAAATAATCCTTTCTCTTGAGTAATTAATATAATCATGAACCTTTCTTCTGTTACCAGCAATCTTTTAGAAAAAATTATCTAGATCACATAGTTTTGTTTTTGATATATTCATCATTGTGTAACTGCTTGAATCCTTATGTGCCTTACCATTAAAAATACTAATTACGTGTCATTAAGCATTTGCAATTATTCATCATTTGATTTTTTAAACTTAGTTCGGCAATGAGAAAAATTAAACATTTTCAGTAGCCTCCTCAGCGACTAAGAAAAGAAACATTTAAGATAAGAGATATAGTTTGACATCTAGATGAGTCTTAGTGGGTGGGGGAAGTAATCAGTAGGGCTATTGGAATGGTAATGTGAAAAGTACAGACAGTGAAACCTGCATAATCAGCATCCATTAACAAACAACAGAAATACAAGCATTACTTTGGAGGTAAATTGTTTAACATATATATTGAAATGCAAAGCTTTTGTCTATATTCAAGCCTTAGGGAGTAGTTACTTCTTGATGATTTCCTGTTTAACTGTTTCCCGTTGCAGTTTCTCTACGGGTTCTTTTTTCAATAGTCACGTTAGAGACTATTTTTTCACAGAATAAAAGAATTTAAAATCTTAGATTATTGATTTTTAGAGTGATTAATAAAATGTTTGAAACAAGGTGTCCATATATTTACTTCCCAAATTTAAAAGCTCTGTAACAGAGAGATGTTGCAATTCCTGATCTTGGTATCCTTTTCTCCTTTTTTGTATGAGAATGAATGTTTTATATTTGCTTGCTACAGACAAAGACTAGAACAGTGTTTCTCAACCTTCCTAATGACATGACCCTTTAATACAATTCCTCATGTTTTGGTGACCGGAACCAAAACATCATTTTCATTGCTACTTCATAACTGTAATTTTGCTCGAGTTATGAATTGTAATGTAAATATCGTATATGCAGGATGTATTTTCATTCACTGGACCAAATATGGCACAAATACCCAACACACCCCAATTTGAATACTGGTGGGGTTAGGAGAGATTGATTTTGTCATTTGGGATTTGTATTTGCTGGGATTTGCTCGTATATTTAACCTACAATCAAAGAGCATTCTTATCTCCAACATCAATGGAATTGCCAACGTTGGTGGCACACAGATCTCCCCTGACCAACAGAAAATACTGGAAGGCTTTGGTGGGCATTGGCCTTGAGTTTGGGAGTTGTAGTTCACCTACATCCAGAGAGCACTGTGGACTCAAACAATGAGAGATCTGGACCAAACTTGGCACAAATGCTCAATATGCCAGAATTTCAACACTGGCGGAGTTTGGGAAAAATAGACCTTGTCATTAGGGAGTTGTCGTTGCTGGCATTTATAGTTCATCTACAATCAGAGAGCATTCTGAACTCAACCAACGATAGAATTGGGCCAAACTTCTCACACAGAACCCCCATGACCAAGAGAAAATACTGTGTTTCCTGATGGTCTTTGGCGACCATTCTGACACCCCCTCACAATCCCTCCCTCAGGGGTCCCAATCCTCAGGTTGAGAAATGCTGGACTGGAAGATAGAACATAATTTTCTTTGCTTTGCTAATGTGAATTGTCTCTTATTTTTATTGGGTTTTGCCCATTCCTAATGAAGTGACAAAACTCAAGAGGCTTCCTGCAGTTTCACATATCCTTTTATTTTCATTCTATAAAATCTGCATTTGCATACAATAAAAATAAAACAGATAAGAAGCAAACACAAGCTACACATTACATAGAAGACTACATCCAACTAAAGGTAAATACGGCAATTTCTCTTTGTCATCCATCTCTCCTTCAATTTCAAAATCACAACAACATCTTTCAAAAGAAAAACAAAAATTTTCCACACTATCCCCTTTTATATACTTCGAATTTCCCTCAGGAGTTGGTCTATAGAAACTTCTGCCTGTACCTCTTGAACTGGCCTGGCACGCTGAGAGGCATTCAACTTTTCTCTCTCTAACTCCAACCTGGCCATTTCTCTACGTTCCTCTCTCTCTCTTCTCTTTCTCTTTGCATCTCTAGTTTCATCACCTCAAGCCTAAACCGGTATTCTCCAGACATTTTACTTGACTCTGATTCTGAAATTTCAGAGTCTTCTCCTTCCTGCAGGACCTCAGGCTGCCCTGTTTCTTCCAAAGCCTCTCGCTTGACCCGGGTGGTCATTTTGCCGAACTTTTACCTCAGAACTTTAAACTAAATTAATAAAGTTCCTACTACCACACGACTTTGGTCACTAAACTGAGAAATTAAACAGATTCTTCTGGTAGCCTTGCTTTCGCACTGGATTAGTTTTCTTATACGATCCCACCGCTCTGCCGCCAATATGTGACAACCCCTTGTTGACCGGCCTCAGACTGGACAATCTTTCTATATCCAAACTGCTGACCCTCAATGCAAAGGGACCTTGAAGTTACCTCAGCCACTTCCGTCTTATGGCAGGGTAGACTATAGTGAAGATAAAGAGGAGAATGTTCGGATTGCCTCCGGATTTGAGATCGGTGTTCCGAAACACGGGTGCGCAAGCTCCTACTCGTAATTCCCACGTAAACCCGGGAACATGGGCATAAAAGTCCATATACAAGGGACTCCATGGCACAGCTGAATGCATCCTTAAAACGAAGGGTGTACCCTGTGCTTGGAACATGTAGTTCTTTTTCCAAATTACAAATTCGCATTGGGCACAGTGCCCACACTTAATGAGTTTTTTTAGAAAGAATGCTCCTTTGCGTGGGTGCCCTGAATTTTGATGAGACTAGAATATCCCGCAGATTCTGTGTCCTCTTATGGGCAATCATGGGTGGATGGAAAAAGAACTACATGTTCCAAGCACAGGGTACACCCTTCGTTTTAAGGATGCATTCAGCTGTGCCACGGAGTCCCTTGTATATGGACTTTTATGCCCATGTTCCCGGGTTTACACGGGAATTACGAGTAGGAGCTTGCGCACCCGTGTTTCGGAACACCAATCTCAAATCTGGAGGCAATCCGAACATTCTCCTCTTTATCTTCACTATAAGCAGATGGCACATGGACCTAATGCTTTACGCTTCTTTGGTCTACAGAACGTGAAGGCCCCTCCCCACGGGAATATTCATACCGCTTTAAGGAGGGCCGAAGTTTTCTGGATTAATGAACTCCAAAGCGAGATTCCCGGCGGACTCAATGAGCAATTAGGGATCTCAGATCTTCTGATGTAATCTTTGTACAGGTTTATCCGTTTCGCTAATTGGTGGGGTGTTTGCTATTTCACTCTGTTGAACCCGCTACTATTTGCATTTGCCGTGTGATTTTGGCATCAGCCGGAATATTTCTTTGAGGATACTTACCTCTTTATACAAGGAATTGGTATGATATATTGATTACAGTATGTTAAAGTTGCTTTTGCATGTTTTGATTTGCACTATGTATTACTAAGATGTTAGTTTGTATACTTACCGCATGTTTATGCTTGTATTCTAGGCAGGAATGCTTATACAAGAATTGTCGATGGATGTATAATGAAAGTTTATTTTGGAAGATACCCACTTAGTTTATCATTTTGTTGACGAGAAGGCCTTGATAAAGATCCCAGTGTGGATTGAAACGAGTGAGGGACCCTGTTAACACCAGTTGTCCTCGTTGGCCATCGGGGTGGAGGTCCCCACGCATTCGATGAGGAACCCCCCCCCCCAGCCTCGCCCACTGTTTCATTTGAGTTCGATTTGTGGCTGCATCATGCCTGATGTCTATATGCAAGAATGAAGATGCATGTCAGTTCATTTTGAGTTTTGTATCAATGCATGGAATGAATATACGACGCTGCAATTCTTCATTTGTTGAGAATCCAATACAACACACAAAAAGAAGCTCTGGGCAAAATGTTCAGTGTTTGCATAGAAAAGGGTTCCCTGTCAATCCCATGGAGCAGTGTTTCCCAACCTTTTTTGAGCCGCGGCACACTTTTAACATTAAAAAAATCCGGGGGCACACCACCAACCAAAATGACACAAAATGACACTCTTAACGCGGTAAAGAATGGCTGGGGGGTGGTGGCCTGCTGGGAGCAGCTGCTGGGAGTGCTGAAGTCAGGGGAGGAGGCAGGCCACACCATGCCCCGCCCCCTCCCCCTGGCTTCAGTTCTCCCACAGCTTCCCAGCCTTGAGGGGGCAGTGCCAAGCCAGCATTGTGCTGGCTCTGCCACCGCTGGCTTGGCACTGCCCCCTCAAGGCTGGCGAAGCTGAGAGGGCGCAAGCTGGAGGAGGGGCGGAGCCAGGCCATGCCATGCCCTGCCCTCCCCCTGGCTTCACTTCTCCCACAGCTTCACCAGCTTTGAGGGGGCAAGCCAGCATTATACTGGCTCTGCCATCGCTGGCTTGGCACTGCCCCCTCAAGGCTGGCAAAGCTGTGGGAGTGCTGAAGCCGGGGGGGAGGGGGCGGAGCCAGGCTGCGTCATGCTCCCCCCCCCGGCTTCAGCTCTCACAGAGGAGGAGCGGTGGACAAGCTTCAGTAGGCGGGGCTCCTCCGCGCGGCTTCAACAAGCAAGGGGCGAGAGTCATGGCGGGAGTCATGGCAGATTGGAGGCTGGTTGGGGAAATGGCCGAAGGAGGCGGTGTCCCGGTCCCTTCTTTTTCTTTGTGGACGCCCGTCCCTTCCTCTCCCAAGCGGCAGGAGGAGGGGGGAAGGAAGGGGGGCAGAGAGCTTTTCCCGCGGCACACCTGATGATCGCTCACGGCACACTAGTGTGCCACGGCACACTGGTTGAGAAACACTGCCATGGAGGATAGTAATTTATGTGGGATATTAGACCAATAGAAGTTATAGGACCAATGACACCTGCCACTTCACTGACCATTAGATCATCCTCTCAGGAAATCATGTGTGCCAGGAATTTTGTACGATTGAAATGCATTTTTAGTACTGTAAATCTAAGGAAATAGAGAGATTTTTTAAAAATCAACAATTGTGCTAGTGTTCCCAAATCTGCTTCTGAAGATGACTAAAACGCTGTTCTTAATGGATTATTTAAATCTCCTAATACAGGTACATTGAATACTGTTAGTTAATATTACATTTTGTACATCATAATGTAGATAATGCTTATGTGCTGATTCATAGTTATTTAAAATGCCTCTTTATTCTACATCAAGTGGATTTAGCTAGGAATTAGGAACCATCTTCATCCTCGCATATTGGAGCATGAGCCAGTCACCAAAAACCTTCAGAAGAACATATCATAATGATTTATTGAAATTAATATGCAGATTAGGACCAGTATTCATTAATGGCAGATTACGAAGTTTTCATTTAAAGAAGATTAATCTAAGCCCTTCACAGTCCCTGAGCAATCCTGCCACAGCAAAAGCAATTCTCAGCAGATCTCTGCAAAGATTAATGAGGGCTTCTGGACTACTTTCTAAACTGCCTTCAGAGTTTAAAATGAACAAATAGAAAAACAAGATAACTTTACTTGTTTCTTGGGTGGCCATAGTTATTGCCAAAAGAGGCATTTCTTCTAATCCATATCGACACTCCAAAAATGAGTATAGTTTATAGTTTACAAAGAATTTGAATCACCAGGAATTATATTTTTGTTCTGAAGGAAAGGCAGTAGACAACCTAGGGAAAATTGATGCTGCTCTGCAATATTATTGAAGATGTGCACACACATGTATACCTGCATCCTTGTAAATTGATGGACACAGTTATATTTATTTATTTATATTTATTATTCATGCTTATATTCTGCTCCTTCCCGGAGGCTCGGGGCGGTTCACAACATAGCAGCAAATACAATAAAATCAATAAGAACGACAATTAAAACAGTAAAAACAATAAAAACAGTCAAACAATCGTCCCCCGTTGCAATTGAACAAGTCACACACAGGGAAGTTGATGCATAGCACTAAACTGAAATTTGAATCTGGCCAGCAAGGAAGGAAATTGGCCTTTAAATTTCGAAACTGGCAGGTAAGGTTTTGGAAGTTTTAAGAGTTCTGTTGTTGCTCTTAGGGCAGAGCTTTCCTAACGGTGTGCTGAAACATATTAGTGTGATGCTTGTCATCTGTAGGTGTGTCACGTTAGTTCCCATCCCCTTATCCTCTGGGCTCAGTTTCTAGTTGGGAACTAAGAAAATGTATTTATTTACTACAGGGGTGCTCATTAGGTAGCTCGGGAGCTACTAGTAGATCTTCGGCCCTTTTCCAGGTGATCTTCGGGCCCCACCAGCCAGATGGGGCGCTCCAGCCATGCGCGCACACAGCCTGCGTGCACGCGCGCTCCTGCTGCTGGCTTCCGTTCTCGCGGTGCTTCTTTCGCCTGCGGGCATTGCAGGAAAGGAAGCACGAGGTGGGGCCTCTGGAGGGAGCGCCCTGCCTCTCATCCAGAAGCAGCTGTGCAGCCTCCGTTGCCGGCGAGACAGGCAGGGGGGAGCACTCCCTCTGGATGCCCCGCCTCGTGCTTTCTCCTTCCTGCGATGCCCTGCAGGCGAAAGAAGCGCAGCGCGGGCGGAAAACAGCAGCAGGAGCACGCGCGGTGGCAAGAGCGCGCGGCGACGGGAGCACGCGGGAGCGCATGGCGGCGGGGGCAGGTAGATCTTTTGGACTTGGTTGCTTTAAGAGTAGCTTGCATGCTGAAAAGGTGTGAGCACCCCTGATTTACTATATTTGTATACCACCTTTCTCAGCCCGAAGTCACTCAAGGTGGTTTACAGTTTGCAACAATCCAATGCCCCAACAGATATACAATACAATTAAAACATTTAGCATATAATATAAAACCCGTACAAAACCAATAAAATCAAAAATCATCAACGTCTCCTTACTAAAATCATTTTCCAATCACAAAAGTTGGGTGAAGTTGTGTGAGAAAGAGACTATTCTCAATGTATTCCATGAGATCTCTTGGGGCGCTTCTGTTTTGTAGAATTAAACTGCCATAACTCTATACTGTGTAATCCTGGGAGGTGTTTTTTTACAAGGTATTTAGCCTTCTCTACCAGAGTGGGGGGGCCTCCTGGTGGCACAGCAGGTTAAACCGCTGAAAATTTTACAAATTAAGCACCAAAACATCATGTTTTACAACAAATCGACAGAAAAAGCAGTTCAATAACATGGTAATGTTATGTAGTAATTGTATTTACAAATTTAGCACCACAACATCACAGTGTATTAAAACAGCTGTTGATCCGGGTGAGAGGCAGACTGCGCTGGATAATACAGAATGTTGGATGAATGAAAGTTGGATAAGTGAGACTCTACTGTAACATAAATTGTAATAATGACGTGTATGGGGACATAACATCTCTTGAAAACCTTTCATTTCTATTTTTAAATATATATGATTTGTAAGATAACATATTTCCAAGATTTTTGTCATTTACCAATGTCAATATGTGCTAGAATTACATAACACTAATAAATTACTTAATGTTTTAATGAGATGTATGAAGTTGACAGGCTGAACACAGTTTTTGAATATTTGGTGGAATATTAGATAATTACACTTGCATGTTGTCATCAAGCATTTCAATGGTATTGCTTACTTCATATAGACCCAGGTTTCTCATTACATTTGCATGATACCTACACATGGTTGCCAACACACTAACGTGTTGTGACACACAGTTTGGAAAGCTGTGCTCTAAGAGCAACATTTCTTAACTGTTTTACCCCAGGGGCCATCCAGTCCAACCCCCTTCTGCCATGCAGGAAAAGCACAATCAAAGCACCCCCTGAGCGGTGGGTGGGAAATTGGGTTTTGGAAGCAAGGAATTCAAGATAAAAAGGTTTTTGGCAGTGAGAGGTTGGGGAAAGGCTTTTGGTAGCAAGGGGCTGGGGGGGGGGGGGAGACCTTTAGAGGCAGGGGAGGGAAAGGAGCAAGAAGGAAAGGGAAATCTTGGAGGCGGAGGAGGGACATTGCCTTGAGACAAATAATAGAGAGTAAGAAGGAAAGAAGAGGATGTTAGGCTCTGCCAGTTGCCATGGGGGGACAATCATTTTGCAAAGGCAGACAAGCAGGCTGGGAGGGTTGGGGTGCATGTGTGTGCATGCAGTGGTCAGGCTGGGCTTGAGCAGTGGACAGGAAGGAGGTGGTGGGAGAAGGAGGAAAGCATGGAGCCCCTCGGGATGCTTTTCTGAGCTCCAGGGGCACTGTGGAGCACACTTTGAGAACTGCTGTTGTAAAGGCAACACAAAACTCTACATAGAATGCTTTTAGTCTTCCTTCTGCTCCTGGCAGTAATGCTTAGGGATGATTGAGATTTTAGCCCCAACATGCATGGAGGGCATCGGGGGGGGGGGGGGGCTCTTAATGTATAACTATGACTCTGGAGACCTGGATTGAAACCCCCATGTGGCCATGGGAACTCACTGAGTGAGCTTGAGCAAGTAACATTCTCTGAGCTTCAGAGGAAGGTAAAAGCAACCCTCTGAAAACCCTGTGATTTGTTTGCCTTGGAGTTTTCATTAATCTGAAGCAACTTGAAGGCATAAAACAACAAAGTATAATGGTAGTTTCACTCAGAAGTGACATAGTGTTGGGTTGTGGAACTTGCTGCACCTATGGACAGAGGTAGGTCATAGCAGGAAATCTGATAGAATAGAATCTGTGCAAGAACAATTCAGTCCTTTGTTGACATCTTTCTCTTAAGCTTAAACAATCCAGCCATTTTATCCCCAATTATGTTTCTCATTTCAACCTTCTAGCAAATCACAAGGGCTTCTTATTTTGTAATCGTATTTTGAAATTTGGGATTTGGGGATCCTTGCTCTCTCACAATCCAATATTGGGATCACGTTCTTCTGCTTTTAAATTACTTGGGGTGTGGAGCAGTTTGACATACAGTGTGTTTCTGAAAATTATTTTGTGTAACCTGAGATTTCTTATTTTGTCTAGGTCCCTAGTGAAAGGCGGGTGATTTTCAAGGCAGTTACAGCCTGTAGATCATTTACATCCTCATTTGATTCATCAGATCAGCTGGACAAGACGACCTTTGGACTTTTCCAGGAGATCGGTGAGCATTGTTGGAGACAGGTAAGAAAACTAGATTGCAGACAAGGTTTTCAGTAAAGCAGGCACAGTGGGATTGAAGGAAACCCATATATCTTGTCTCCTTTTTAACCATTTATCCCAGCATTTCGTTCACAGTACTGATTTTGCCCATCCTCTGTCACAGGTTGCATGCAGAAACTGACTAATGACTCAGGCCGTGGTCGCACGCTTCAGGGGCCTTCCTTTAGTTGGCACGGTCTGCTTGTGGTCCCCTTCTCGCTCTACCAGTAGGACATCTCTCAATATGACGCTCAGGGAACATGGACTACATTTCTTCCACAGTGCTATTGGAACTGTCATCCCAGGGCATATGCTGAAAAGAGCCCTGGTGCTAGACACAAAAAGTGGTTGTCCCAGATTACTGGTGCATGATCAGTCTTTTGAACTGAGGAGGAACCTGTATTTGGTTGGCTTTGGGAAGGCTGTACTGGGCATGGCAGCAGCAGCAGAGGACATCCTTGGAGACCACCTTGTTCGGGGAGTGATTAGTGTTCCTCATGGCATCCAAGAAACTCTGCAGCACCGAGGAATGAGGTAGGGAAGCAATGGTCCTTCTTACAGGGTGACTACGTACGAAAATAGGTCTAGAGGCATTCTCAGGTGTCCCCCATAAATCTCTTTTCCTATTTGTTGTAACCATATTCTCTGTCTTGTGTTGTGGAAGCCAGTCTTTTCCACTCAAATATCTGCTATCTGAACCACTGTTTTTAGTGATAATTGTATAAACAGTTGGAAGTGGCAAATGCAAGTTCCTAATTTTAGGGGGGGGTTGGAGATAAGTGCTATTTTCATAATTTAGGTCAATAATATTATTCTAAGGGCACATTTTATACAGTCTACTGTGGAGTAATGTAACCACCTGCAAACTTGTTTCAGCTTTTGTCTGGTTTTAATAAGTAAGAGGCTCTGGACAGTTTGCAATCTTGCTATATAGGGGTTCACAGAGTAGACAGGTCTGCCAAGGAACAGTGAGCCTTGATGGATCCAGAATAGCAGCATGGTTTGGCTGAAGTAGTTTGAAACCTGGTCACCCTGCAGACAGAACGGTTATGGATTGTTTTATTTCAATTATGAGCACATGTCCTAAGTCTGGTGTGAATGCTTTTGGCCTTGTCCAACTGGAAATGGGCCATGCTGTAATTCATAAGTGATACAATATTCATGTGGTCCCTCATTGTGTCTGATCACCCCCAGTGATTGGATCATTAAGCAGTTAGAAGAGAACCAAATTACAACTTGTCCTGTGAATCTTCATATGTAGATGCATTTGGTGGTAGGGTCCATATGGTTGAGAAGGTAACCTTTTCTTTTATATTGTGTAGAGAGATGTTGCTGAAGCCGCAGAGCCGCATCCTAGTTATGGAAGGAGCTAAGCACAACCTTCCCGACAGAGATGCTCTGAAGGCGGCCAGTGCTATCCGTGATTTGGCTGAGGGCTTAACCACAGAGGACCTTCTCCTGGTGCTGATCTCAGGTATTACATGATGGAAAAACTCACTTTCCCCAAATAATCTGCTTTCTTTCATGCATATTGTCCCAGTCTTCTGTTCGCTTTTCTGATCTTTGTTATGTTTTCTTTGCTTCAACATAAAAGAACCCACTGCTTTAAAATGCGTTACAACATAAGTTCAATCAATTGGTCAGCTGCAAAGCTAGCAGAACAGTTTAGGGGGTTTGCAGTCTACCTTTCTTTTTTGTGGTAGCTTCACAAGATATTGAATCATGGAATAATAGAGCTGGAAGAGACCATATGGGCCATCTAGTCCAACCCCCTAATATGCAGGAAAAGCACCATAAAAGTATCCCTGAAAGATATCAATAGTTCTCCTGCCATTTTTGCAGTCTCACAAAACACTGTGCTTGCTTTTGTTTCTCTGACCACTTGCTAGACTTTTGAAGCAGCAAGGCATGCTTTCTCCAGAGGATGGCAGTCCTGAATTAGAAAATAGAAATTACATGCCACTCCAAGTGCTGGGGAAGGTGTAGGATATGGGATTGTGAAGAGCATAGTTTTAGAAATTTGTCTGCAATTTGCTCTGAATAGGATGGAAGGGAATTGAAATGGGTGTTCACTGTAGTTTGGTTTTTGGCATGTGAATCATTAAATTCTTTGGGCAAATAACATTGAAGCAGAATGCCTGTGACTTTTTATTTCACATATGTTCATATGCCTATAATGTCACTGGTGCCTCTACCGCAGTCCAAAATACTTGAAACAAATCTGGTATAGAAATGAGTAGACAAGAGTTGTGACAGGGACAAAGGAAGAGTAGAGCAAGAGGCCATATACTTCAGGCTGCATTTCAGCTTAATTGGCACACAGCTGTGACACATGGTACCACTGAGTTATATATTTTAAATATTGATGCCTGTTACAGTGTATGGGGATGTTTAATGTATTTTTTTTTAAAAAAACAAACTAATATAAAATGTGCTAGATACTCTCATATGTTCTCTCCCCATTCCACTTTTGTTTCTTTTTATAACTGTTCACAGCGAAGCACACTTTCTGTGCCATAAACATTTTCAGCTCTGGAACAAAAAGAAATTAGAAATCTGGGAGCCAAGTGCCAATAACTAGGAGTATCTGTCTGGTTTATTTTGGGTTTTTTTTTTAAAAAAAGTATAGAGGCTCAACCAGAGCAATTCAATCAAAACCTGGACAGGGAGCACAGAAGAAGGGATCGCTGGAGCTTTTGAACAGATCATGTGTGAAAAAAATGCATGGATCTTTATCATGGGTAGAATGTATGTGTGTGTGCACCTGCACCTCAGTGTTGTTATAGTTAACTTGAAGACAGGTTATTGCTGTATATTATAATTATTAGATTTGTTGCTGTCATAATTTTTGTTTATACCTCACCTTTTCCCAAAACTGGAACTCAAGGCATCTTATACATTAAAATGAGTACTGTATAGTTTTAAAATGAAATCCAAAAAACCACAACACTAAAACTGAATTTAACCATTAACAACACCAATAACAATTTAAAACATAAACTTAGGCGTTAAAAAGCAGTCTAAAAAAGCAATTAAATCATAAGAACATAAGAACATAAGAAGAGCCATGCTGAATCGGGCCTCAGCCCATCTAGTCCAGCATTCTGTGTCACACAGTGGCCCACTAGTCGTACACAGGGATCTCTAGCAGAAAGGAGGGCAAAACCCTCACCTGCTCCCGACCCCCACAACCAGTACCCGGGGAAAATCCTGCCTGCCTCCATCAACACAGAGGTGGCACTTGGATGTCCATTTCAGTAACTACTGATTCCCTTGGTATCCATGAATCTGTCTAATGTTGCCTTGAAGCTGTCCAGGCTGACCGCTGCCACAACCTCCTCTGGAAGTGAGTTCCATAACCCAATGACCCTCTGGGTGAAGAAACATTTCCCTTTATTAGTCCTAACTTTCCTACCTTGGAGCTTTAGGGAGTGCCCCTAGTCCTAGTGTTGTGTGACAGAGAAAATATTTTTCTTTATTCACCTTTTCTATCCCATGCATGATTTTATACACTTCGATCAAGTCACCTCTTAAACGCCGTCTTTCAAGGCTGAAAAGACCAAGGCGTTGCAACCTGATTTCATAAGGGAGCTGCTCCATCCCTTGGATCATTTTTGTTGCCCTTCTTTGTACCTTTTCCAGTTCCGTTATATCCTTCTTGAGGTGCGGTGACCAGAATTGTACACAGTACTCCAGATGTGGCCTCACCATAGATTTGTAGAGAGGCAATACAACATTTGCCGACCTATTTTCACTTCCCTTCCTGATCATGCCAAGCATAGAATTTGCTTTTTTCACTGCTGCAGCGCACTGGGTTGACATCTTCATTGAGCTGTCCACCAAAACCCCAAGATCCCTTTCCTGGTTTGTCTCAGAAAGCTTTGATCCCATCAGTTGTTAAGTGTATTTGGGGTTCTTTGCCCCGATGTGCATGACTTTACACTTGTTTAGGTTAAAATGCATTTGCCACTTTGTTGCCCATTCACTCAATTTCGAGAGATCTTTCTGGAGCTCTTTACAGTCAGTTTCA
Organism: Anolis apletophallus; assembly: GCA_030556195.1. NCBI lineage: Eukaryota > Metazoa > Chordata > Lepidosauria > Squamata > Anolidae > Anolis > Anolis apletophallus. The sequence goes on from JARBWK010000001.1 coordinate 53,844,328, forward strand.
TTTTTAACTACCCTGAACAGTTTAGTGTCATCTGCAAACTTTGCTACCTCACAATTTACTTCTACATCCAGATCATTTATGAATAAATTAAAAAGTAACGGTCCTAAAACTGAACCTTGGGGTACGCCACTTCTCACCTCTTTCCATCCAGAGAAGTGTCCATTTATTACCACCCTTTGTTTCCTACAGTTTAGCCAGGTTCCAATCCAGGACAAGACCTGTCCCCTGATTCCATGGCTGAAGAGCTTATTTAGGAGCCTTTGGTGAGGGACTTTGTCAAAAGCCTTTTGAAAGTCAAGGTAAACAATATCGACTGGGTCCCCTTTATCTATGTGTTTATTTACACCCTCAAAGAATTCTATCAGGTTAGTAAGACATGATTTGCCTTTGCAGAAACCATGTTGATTTTCGTTCAGCAATGCCTGTTCTTCTATGTGCTTAGTAATTTTTTCTTTAATAATGGTTTCCATCACTTTGCCTGGAACTGAGATTAGACTAACTGGCCTATAATTTCCTGGATCACCCCTGGATCCTTTCTTGAAGATCGGAGTTACATTTGCCTCCCTCCAGTCCTCGGGTACAGTGCCTGATCTTAGAGAAAGGTTATATATTTTGGCTAGAATTTCAGCAATTTCACACTTGAGTTCCTTAAGAACTCTGGGGTGGATGCCATCTGGCCCTGGTGATTTGTTGACATTTAGTTTAGTAAGGCATGTGAGAACATCTTCCTTGTTTATCTCTATCTGGTTTAATTCATTTAATTCCCTCCTGAAAAAAACTGACTCAGCTGCAGGCATATGTTGTCTGTCCTCCTGTGTGAAAATGGAGGCAAAGAAGTCATTTAGCCGCTCAGCAATCTCCTTGTCTTCACTTATTGTCCCTTTCTTACCATTTTCGTCAAGTGGCCCAACTGCTTTTCTAGTTGGGTTTCTGCTTCTGATGTACTTAAAGAAGTTTTTGCTATTTTTTTAAATATTCTTAGCTATATGTGCCTCAAAATCTCTCTTGGCTTTCCTGACGGTTGCTTTGCATTTAGTTTGCCAGAGCTTGTGTTCCTTTCTGTTCTCCTCAGTAGGAAGAGCCTTCCATTTCTTAAATGAGTTTTCTTCTTTCCAATCACATCTTTTACTTCATTTGTAAACCATACCGATGTCCTCTTGGACTTTCCCGGCCTCTTTCTTATTTTAGGAATGCATTTTAGTTCGGCTTGTTTTAAAGTATTTTTAAACAGTTTCCAAGCATTCTGGAGGGATTTGATTTTTTACTGTTCCTTTTAGTTTGTTCTTTACTATTTTCTCATTTTGGTGAAATTCCCTTTGTGAAAATTTAAGGTCTCTGTGTTAGTTTTCACTGACAGTTTGCTATCAAACTTAAGTTGAAGGTTATTGTGTTGTGGTCACTGGTACCTATGGGCTCAGTTACAAGGACATCTTGAATGAGATCTTGTTCATTAGTTGGCACCAAGTCCAGGATCCCCTTTCCCTGGTTGGTTCCATGACCATCTGCTCAAGGGAATAATCAGCTAGCATGTCGAGGAACCTTGTCTCTCTTTCATGCGTAGAACAAGAATTTAGCCAATCTATTCGGGGATAGTTGAAGTCCCCCATTATGACTAATTTATTGCTTTTTGAGGCCTGTTTAATTTCATTTTCCAGATAGCAGTCTGCCTCTGGAGTTTGGTTGGGAGGGCGATAGCAGATCCCTAATGCTAGATTAGTTTTTGTCCTGGGACTTTTACCCACAATGTTTCTGTAGGTGAGTTTGAATTTTCTTGAATTCTAATTCATGAGATTCTAGCTCTTCATTTATGTACAAGGCCACACCGCCACCGTTTTCCCCTCTCCTGTCTTTCCTGTACAGTTTATAACCTGGAATTTTTGTGTCCCAATTGTTTTCCTCTGTCCACCAGGTTTCTGTTATGCCAATAATATCAATATTTTTTTATTTTGCCAAACATTCCAACTCCCCTATTTTTGTTCGAAGGCTTCTAGTGTTTGCGTACAGACATTTATATTTATTGCTCTGATGCCCTTTCAACTTTGGCTGTTTATGAGAATTTGTAGAAGGCCTACCATGTCCTACCTCTTGACTACTTTCTATCTTTTCTGTTGACTCAGCCATTTGTGCGTAAATTTCATCCTCCATACTTGGCGTTTCACCCTCTCGAACCGGAAGCTGCCCAGCTCCTGTCGACTTTCCCCTAGGAATCAGTTTAAAAGCTGCTCTGAAGCCTTTTTAATATTAATTGCCAGCAATCTGGTTCCATTTTCGTTCAAGTGTAACCCGTCCCTTTTGTAAAGGTTTGGCTTTCCCGAAAACGTCTCCCAGTTCCTAACAAATCTAAACCCTTCCTCTCGACACCACTGCCTCATCTACGCATTGAAGCTCCTGAGCTCTGCTTGTCTGGCTGTCCCTGCGCGTGGAACCGGTAGAATTTCCGAGAATGCTACCTTTGAGGTCCTGGACCTTAATCTTCTACCTAGCAACCTAAATTTGGCTTCCAGGACCATCCGTTTGGCCTTCCCAATGTCATTGGTACCGACATGTACCACGACTGCTGGCTCCACCCCGGCACTATCTACCAGCCTATCTAGATGCCTCGTGATGTCCGCAACCTTTGCACCTGGCAGGCAATTTACCATGCGGTAAAAATCACCACAGCACATTTTAAAAAGCTCTTTCTTAAAAAACCTATATGTCCCAAAATTATCATAGATCTAAATGGTTTTCTCAAGTCAACTTTTCTTTTAGAGAACAGTCCCTGGCATTTACATCCCTCAATTTCATGGAGTCCAAATAATCTTCCTAAGGAAGGGAGCTTTCTGCAACTTCATCCAGGTTCTTTCTTGAGGCCCTTGGCTGTTGTTGTTGTTGTTGTGTGCCTTCAAGTTGTTTACAGCTTACAGTTACCCTAAGGTGGACATGTCATGAGGTTTTCTTGGTGAGATTTGTTCAAAGGAGGTTTGTTTTTGTCTCCATCTGATGAGACTAAGAGAATGTGACTTGCCCAAGGTCCTCCAGTGGGTTTCATTGGCCAAGCAGAGATTCAAGCTCTGCTTTCCAGAGTCTCGGGACTTTTTTGCATAGGGCTGGCAAACCAACATTGCAGCTGGACACCTTTGCTGGTGATCAATATTGCACAGCGCCATACATCTTGCTGCCGATATGCCTTCTCGTGATTTTCCTGTCTCTCACTATTGATAGGTAAAACCCAATCCCAGTTTCATCAGTAGCCCTAGTCCCTCAACATTCCTGTTGGTGTAATGTGTCCCTTCTGCTTCTGTGCTGGCATGATGGCAGTAAAGTGGTGTCATGGGGCAAGATTCCCCCTCTTTCACCCCTGCTCATTATTCCAAAGCTGTGTTTTCTGATTATTTTATATTTTATAGTTATATTTGCCTGTTTTTGTTTGTTTTTCAAAGCTGGGATTGCAAAATTGTTCAGAAATAGAAATAAAAATATTAAGAAAGAGCAGTTGTGCAGAAAGGCAGGTTTACAAAGGTATGTGGATGTACAATATTGGGACCACCATTATTAGATGGAAGAGAGGTGTTATATTGAAGGTGCTCAACCCTGAATGTGTCCAGTCACAATGAGAGCACAACTTCAGTGGAACAGTGGGTTCGTGCAATGAAGTCCCTAGTCTAGTGTTAAAACCACAAGATCATGCTGGCTATTTCCCCTTGGCTGTATTTATCTTGAAAAGGTTTGTACCCCCTGAGAGGATGCCATTCCCTGTTCTTCTATTCCTGGCCAGTTTAAGTACTCCAATACGAGACGATTCCTTCCTTGACTATTGCTCTCACTTGGCTGCACTACCAGTGATTGATGAAATGTTGTACCTATTTCATTGTTTTTCTGGTTTGTCGCCTTTTGCAGATTCAGTGTCTCAAAGCTCAGAGCATTTATCATTTAATGGTCGCTTTTGAGCTGACCCTGGAGCAAAGTTGACCTCTAATCTTTTCACAAACTCTCTTGATCATTTCTCTCTGCGGTCATCTGGTTAGTTGTGATCACACATCCATTGCTCAAGCTGTAAATACGTCTGGTGCTTGAGCTATTTCTTCTTCCCTCATTTATCCTCTCTTTCTCATCCATCTGTGGCACTTGTCATAAGCTTTTAGTTGCACTTCATTTCATTTCAGCATTTTACTTCAAATGGCATTGGCTTTCTTTTAAAAGTTGCTTATTATGAATAAGGCCAATAAAACAGAGAGAAGTGCAAAATCCTTGTGTGTGTTCTTGTTCTGTGTCTTTCTCTTAAGTTTCCCCAACCTGGTGCTGCCTAGATTTCTTGGATGACTATCATAGAATTGAAGAATTGGAAGTGATCCCAAGGGCCATCACATCCAACCCCATGCCATGTTGGAATACACATTCAAAGCACATCCTGGCAGATGAACATTCAGATTCTGCTTAAAAACCCATCTCTAAAATGTAGCTATTCTTTTTATTTATTTACTATATTTATATACCGCCTTTCCCGCCCACCCCCCTTCGGGGGGGACGAGACCCAAGGCGGTTTACAACATTAATGGCAAAAAATTCAATGCCTACATACATGTAGAAAGAAAAAAAACCATAATAACTAAGCGCTAACATATAACGATAAGTTAAAATCATTAAAACCATTAAACATAAGACATAAACAACATTTAAACATTAAGACAAGCATTAAAACCATCCTAGTATAAATATTAAAATCACATGATCCAAAAATCATACATCATAGTCATTCCGATTGTCATTGAACATTTTCTGGGACTCCCCCTGCAACAGAACATTCTTTCTTTCCAATTGGTTTTGCATGATATCTAGGGTATATGGTATTTCATTGCCTTGCTCCCATTTCCCCCAAATGCATGTTCTTTGCTCATAAGGCTAGAGACAGTGGTTTAGTAAGCATAACCATATTTGCAACCCCCAGGTAAACAGTAGTTTCGATTTGTAAAATCATTTTCCAAACAACACTATCACTGCTGTAAATTTTAAATGTCTTAGCATCATGCTTTTATCCAAAGCATATTTTTGTTCACTTACCAAGATCACCCCCTCCCCTTCATTCTTTGTTGCTGGGCTTTTTGATCCCTGACTTCTGTCAGCTCTCCCCTTGTAATACCAAGATTAGCATCTCTTATTTTTCTTTTTTCCATTAATTTCCAGCTTCTATGCCTATGTCTTCCCCGTCTCCCCCAAAGCAATCATTTTATTTCTTATTCATTTTCTCTTCTTTTCCTTCCATTCTCTTTCTCTACACTCACATTTCTCCTTGGATCAGATATCCATAATCATGATTTGCTGTGGATAGTCCACTATCTTTTGGACTATATGATTTTCAAACTCCCCCCCCCCCCCCATAGTACAAAGTGGATTATTTGATATTCTACTTTTTATCTACTTTCTTTCAGTGCACTTTAAACAGCAAAGAGATCTGTTCAGTCCCTTTCTAGATTAGTTGTTTATGCTTCTGGGCTGTGTTTTAACAGACTCAGAGTTGTACTGAGACACAGTCAGAGTCAGTGTATTTGAGAGAGGAAAAGCCTAATTGATTCAGAGTGAGTCTGCATGTGATTTTCTCATTCAAAGGCTTAGTGTGAAAAAAATTCCAGTTGTAATTCTAGTAATTCATATGTGCAAATAAATATAATAGAACTGAATCTACTTTCTTTGTCAGAGAAGGAGGGAAAATATTAGCCGTTACTGTCTCTTCTTGGGTTTTTTTTGTATAATTGACAATAGTTGTGTTGTGAGAAGGAATCATGCCCTGTAAAAAGGTATGTTCTGAAACAATCTCAAAATCAGATGCATATGAGAAAGTAGACAAACGACCTCATCAGACAGGCCACTGGAATCACCATGAATAATTGTGAATCTGGCAGTGCTCGGTGCAGTATTTGAGGAACCTGTCGCCCATGCCCCGCATTGCCCGACTCACTTTTTGCCCCATCCCATGGGGTGGAAGTGTCAGCCACCCAGCTTCCCCCCATTGATGGGAGTCCTCCTGCGTTGGCGCAGTGGCAGCATACTCTGCTTCTTCTAAAGTTTTACAACGGAGTCCCACCTGAAGTAGTTCATAATCGTGGGACGGGAGCTGGTGGCCTCTGTCATAAAACTGTAGAGGAAGCATTGTATGTCGCTGGAAGTCACACCATCTGATGAGGTCATTGGTCTATGAAAGCTCATGCTACCACCTTCATTCTCTCAATCTCTAAGGTGCTACAAGAATCCTTTGCATAGTGATATTTCAGCCTAACATGTCATTGGAAAATTTCACAGTACTATGAGACATTTTGTGCAAGTTTTCAAAATAAAAAAGATAGCTGTTAAAAAGTGTCCAGGAGAAATGGGGAGGAAGTGACAATGTTAGAGTCACATAGTTTACATTTTGTCTTAAGATGGTTTGGAGAATGGGTCTGGGCAGACTATCCAGTTAGACTCATCAGGGCCCCACAGCCTCTGGTCCTGAGCTCACCAGGAGTAACAAAGGGGTTTTAAAAATATAATGAAATGTGGTTCTCTGTTTGAAATTACGAAAAATTGCTTTGAAAACTCAAATCTCTTTCTACTCTGGCTCCTTTGTTGGAAGAGAGCAGTAAGGTCTTCAAGAAGATTTTATATTGTCAAGGCTGTTGGTGGTCTCTCATTCATAGGGTTGTCACAAGCCCAAGTCAACTTGATGGCATTTTAACAGTAAGAGACAAATTTAAGTGATGGGTCAAACAAAACACATTGAAAGGAGCAAAACTGGTAATCCTTACTTTTGACTGGATGAAACAATTCCTTAGAAAATCAAGTCCCAGTTTAAGATTATATGGATTTCGTTTCCTTCAGTGTAAAGTCCCCCTGCTGAGTGGTACCTTTATTCTCCTTTTTCCCTTTTCTGACATCTTTGCTTTGTGTGTTTCAATGGAGCATACAAAGACTCTGGGGCTGTTTTTATTGGCCACAAAAGTTCTTTGGATTCCCCCCCTTATAGCCAATATTATTATCCTTGTAGCTGCAAATATTTACTTGCTATTTTATATTCTCTGGTGTTTTAGGAGGTGGGTCAGCACTTTTGCCTGCACCCATCCCTCCAGTCACTCTTGAAGAGAAGGCTACCATCACCAGGCAGTTGGCTTCAAAAGGAGCAACCATTCAAGAGCTCAATACTCTTCGAAAGGCTCTTTCCTTGTTGAAAGGTGGAGGGCTGGCCCAGTCTGCCTATCCTGCCCAGGTGAGGCTCTGCTTTTCCAGTACTTTTGTGAAAGTTTTAATAGGTGAAGTGGAAAATATGTTGTGATGCCAAAAGGGATGGACAGATTTCATCCTTTCCAATATCTGTGAAGGCAAATCTGGTTGATATGTTTGAGAGAGGCATAAGACACCTGGTCTTTTGGGTAAGTGAAACAACACAAGATATTGTAAACTAGGAGATCAACAACCTGCCAATTTGGGTTCCAGGTCTGTAGGTTTGTTTTCAGTTCTTCTAGGAAATAGCACATATGAAGATGGGTCCCTTCATGTCTTCAATATTTGTGCCAGAATCACCCCTCATCCTGCTTCAGTTTTCTAACAAGATTACTCAGGGAGATGAAAAGGGTTTCAGTTCTCCTTACCATGTTTTTATGGACTGAACATTGTTTTAATCCAGAGTGAATGTGTATGGTGCTAATGTAGTTGTATTTTAATGTATTTTTAATGTATTTTAATTGTTGAAGGGATTTGGGGTTTTATATTGTTATTATGTGGGCATCGAATTGTGCCGTACTGTGATCTGAGTCCCCCTTGGGGGGTTGAGAAGTGCGGGGTACAATCCCGAAATAAATAATAAAATAAATAACCAGTGATCCTGCTTAGCACAATTTGTTCCCTGTCTGTGGCGGGCATAGCTGGTAAGGCTCAGGTTTTATGTCTCTCTGCCCGTGAGTCTATGCAAGTGTAAAAGATGGGAAAAAAAGGTTTGAATGTATCCTTAGGGCAGGGGTGCTCACACTTTTTCAGCATGCGAGCTACTCTTAAAGCAACCAAGTCCAAAAGATCTACCTGCCCCCGCCGCCGCGCGCTCCTGCCGGCCGCACTGCTCCTGCTGCTGTTTTCCGCCCGCACAGCGCTTCTTCCGCCTGTGGGGCATTGCAGGAAGGAGAAAGCACAAGGCGGGGCATCCAGAGGGAGCGCTCCACCCTGCCTGTCTCACCAGCAACGGAGGCTGCACAGCTGCTTCTGAACGAGAAGCAGGGCGCTCCCTCCAGAGGCCCCGCCTCGTGCTTCCTGCAATGCCCCACAGGCAAAAGAAGCACCGCGAGAGTGGAAGCCAGCAGCAGGAGCACGCGTGCGCGCAGGGTGTGCGCGCGCATGGGAGGAACGCCCCATCTGGCTGGTGAGGCCCGAAGATCACCTGGAAGAGGGCCGAAGATCTACTAGTAGCTCCCGAGCTACCTAATGAGCACCCCTGCCTTAGGGTATGTATATGTCCTGTTTTCTGAGTGACAGAACCTGGCCTACTTGTGCAGGTGCCAACCCCAGTGGTGGCCCCCCAAAAGGTTCTCTGGTGACATTGTGGAACTCCATCCTAACAATAGTATGATTCAAAGGCTTTTGAGGAATGGAAGGACATCATTGATTCTTATCTGAACAATAGTCAATATCAATTTAGCTCCGCAGAAGTACCTGGTAACTCCAGATTGCACAGAGGGCAATGTGTATGGTGTGGGAAACTAGAGGCCAACCAAAATATTATTCTGAGAGGAAATTGTTGTAAAGTGTAGCTGTCTTTGTTAGCAGCTGGGTGATAGCATGAAGTGAGGACATAGTAGATTAAAGGATGGATCTACACTTCCCTATTTCCCAGGATTGATTCCAGATTATCTGCTTTGAGTCTACACTGCCAGATAATCTGGGGTAAGAAGATAATATGGGATCAAATCCTGGGATACAAGGCAGAGTAGCTCCAGTCTTAAAGAGCACCAGGGAGTCATGGAAGGCATTGAGTGTGCCCTTGTGGGAGGTCAGCAATAGCCTCCAACTTGAGTCTGTAAGCCCTTACGTCATGTCCCTGCATCTGTCTAACTCAGGCATCTATCTACCATTCTATCTAACTCGGGCATTTCTGTTTGAAAAATGAATAGCAATAGAATCCAATCTCTTAGCTGAACAAAATGCTTTTAGGAAGGGAGGTGAAATTCTGTGCTGAAGAATCCCAAAGTATGCTATCAAAAATCCTGATTTATTCAACTATAATGGATTATGCAAATTGAGCTAACAATATAGAAAATTACCCAATTTATGTTTTATACACAAGTTGTGTATAATTGGTTAGGGAACTTAGAAATCATTTTTAAAGAAGTATTTTTTCATGTATTTGACTATAACATTAGCACATATTTTAGATTTTAAAATTCCCTGTAAATGGGACCAAGAAGAATGAGTTATTTCTCAGATGTGCAGAAGGCAGGATTGGCCTCTGTGAGAAGGGTGGGTAGAATTGAAGATGGATTCCCTCTTTTATTTGGCAAAGAGGTATAGGGTTTGCTGCAGATATAAAATATTTAAAGACACAGCTACATAATTCACCTCCCTTTTTGTAGCCAGCATGAAGGGGGAAATGAATATAAATGACATAGCTATGGCATTGAATATGAGATGACCCTGTCTTAGAATCTGACTGAAAATCCTTTCACAGACCTAGAATTGTTTACCATCCTTCTGCTCTAAATAAGTATTCAGATTCAATTGTCAATTGGTCATCTCCCTGTCTTTTACATCATTATCCTAAATAATGTAATTAACCCAGCAACACACCTTGTTAAATCTTGATATTTTTGCTCAGATTTCCCTCTATTAGTGAATAAATGGCTTAATTAAATATGAAAATAGTAGACATTACCCTGTAGTATGCTTATCCTTGTTTTTAAGCAATGTGTGCATGCTGGGGCATGCATCCCCAGAAGAAGTACTCTGTTTACCAAGAGAAAATGATAAACACCTTTTAAAACAAGGAAGATGCTGCCTTTGTTCTGCAGATTTAAAATACGCCCTTATAGCTACTGAGCTCTGCAGCCCTAAGCAGAAGTGTGCTTTCTGGGATGGAACCTGAATGGAGTTCAGCAGGGCTTTCTTGACAGCGAGTTTGATGAGGACCCTTGCCTCTTTGATTGAATGCTGAACTTTATTGAAACCTCTTCTGTCTATCATGGAAACATTCTCTGTGGTGTTTAACCTTGCAATCACTCGAGTGATGAGGATGCACAGATACATTTGTCCTTGGTTGCAATTAAAGCCCTAATTTAGAGCAGGCACAGCTGAATATCAGGCAAGCTTTTGTGCAGCATGAACCACGTTTACCTGGTGCCTTCTTTGTTTCTAGGTGTTGAGCCTCATCCTCTCTGATGTCATTGGGGACCCGTTGGACATCATAGCAAGTGGACCTACAGTTGCCAGTTCTCACAGCAGCCAGGATTGCTTCCAGATCCTGGCCAAATATGATATGCTGAATGACCTGCCAGAGTCTGTACAGACTGTTTTGTCTCGGTCTGTTACAGATCATGATATGCCCCAAGAGTTTCTCCATGTCTGCAACATTGTCATTGGTTCTAACAGATTAGCTTTGGAGGAGGCCAAATGCCAGGCAGAGAGTCTGGGTTATCTGTCTGTGCTTCTGAGTGATGCTGTGTGTGGGGAGGTCAGCACAGTTGCCCAGCTCTACAGCTTGTTGATTCAGTTTGTTTGCTTGAGCGCCATTAGCGTTGCCAGGAATGATCCCTTGAAAGACAAGGTGAGGGGAGCTCTCTCAAACCTGGCAGGAGAGCTGGCAATACCAGGATTGGACCTTGCTGGTGTCTTGAAAACCTTGGAAGAAACTCAGGGAAATATGCCCATTTGTCTCCTGGCTGGTGGAGAAACCACTGTGCAGCTTCAAGGAAAGGGGAAGGGTGGGAGGAACCAAGAACTGTCTTTACGAGTGGCCTTGGAGCTGCACCGAGCTCAGTCTACGGAAGTGGGACACTTTCTTGAGATATGTGAAGTTGCCTTCCTGAGTGGGGGAACTGATGGACAAGACGGACCCACAAACGCAGCCGGGGCTTTCTGTAGCCAGACACTGGTGAAAGAAGCTTTGCAGGAAGGTTTGGTGGTTGAAGATTTTTTGAGCAACAATGATTCATACACATTTTTCTCCCAGTTCCAGGGAGGCTGTCACCTCTTGATGACAGGCTTGACAGGCACAAATGTCATGGACATTCACACTGTTTTAATCAAAGCCAAAGAAATTTAGTAATGCGGAAAATGTTGTAGTTTTTTAAAAAAAAGAATAAAGAAGGAAAAGCATCTAACCATGAGCAGCTATGGTCTCCATAACTTGAGGAATATTGTTGTCCAGACGATGTTAAAAATAAGGGCATAAATAAAAATTAAAGCTACTCATGGTGTGTTGTATGGCTTCAGGTTATCTCCAATCTGAAGACCCGTAAGTCCCAGCAGCTTTTGAATGTATATATAACCTTCAGTAATGCCTGGGGTGGGGATGAGAGTGGGGGAGTGGAAATTTCTTCACCCAGAGGGTCATTGGGTTATGGAACTCACTTCCAGAGGAGGTTGTGACAGCTGTCAGCCTGGACAGCTTCAAGGCAGGATTAGACAGATTCATGGATACCAAGGGAATCAGTAGCTACTGAAACGGACATCCAAGTGCCACCTCTGTGTTGATGGAGGTAGGCAGGATTTTCCCGCTGGTTGTGGGGGTCGGCAGGTGAGGGGTTTTGCCCTCCTTTCTGCTAGAGATCCCCGTGTACAACTAGTGGGCCACTGTGTGACACAGAATGCTGGACTAGATGGGCTGAGGCCCGATTCAGCATGGCTCTTCTTATGTTCTTATGTTCTAAATTGGAGGTACTGTGCTGCAGTAGTTCCAGTCATACCTCTCAGGCAGGTTTCACATGGTGGTGCTTGGGGATAGTTGCTTCTCAAAAAGGGGCTGTCATATGACATCCCACAAGGTGCTATTCTATCCCCAATGCATTTTAACATTTACTGTATATGAAACCACTTGGAGATACCATCTGGGGGCATGGAGCAGGTGCTATCAGTATGCTGATGACACTCAAATATATTTCTCCATGCCTTCCAAAACAGCTCTTGCTAAGGATAGTGTGTCTCCTCTGAATGAATGACTGAAGAAGGTAATGAGCTGAATAAGAAAAAACAATTTGAAACTGCACCCAGACAAAGCAGAGGTGCTTGCATTAAGGGTTTTAATCGGGATGGAGGCGTGTCAGCCAGTTCTGGACAGGGTTACACTTCCCCTGAAAGATTGTGCTCACAGCTTGGTAATGCTCCTGGATCCATATCTGTAAATGTCAGCCATGTAGATGGAACTGTCAGGAGTGCTTATTATCAGCTTTGGCTGATATGCCAGATTTCTAGATTTGGAGAACCTGAAGATGGTAGTGCATGCTCTGGTAACCTCAAGGTTGGACTTCTGCAAAGCGCTTTACATTGGGTTACCTTTGTACCAAGTTCAGAAACTCTCATTGGTTCAACATACAGCAGCCAGATTGGTTACAGGAACATCTAGGCGTGAGCATATTAAACCTATCCTAAAGTCACTCCACTGGCTAACAATTTCCAAGCAAAGTACAAAGTGTTGGTTTTGACCTTTAAAACGTGACATGGTTTGGGTTCAGGTTACTACAGAATCACCTTCACCCTTACAATCCATCCTTGGGGAGCGGCTACTCCAGCTCACCAGAACCTGACCAGTGACTCTCACCCAGAGGTCATTGGCCGCCCCAAGGCTGTAGAATGACCTGCCAGGAGAGCTCCAATAGCTGTCAGAATTCAAGATACAATAGAAAACCTATCTCTTATGGCAGGCCTACTCAGCTAGTTTTAACCATGAATTTTAGATTTGTGTCTTTTGTCCACTACATTTAAATCATTGTTCTGTGTATTTTAATATATGTATTTTGTAGAAACAGTTTTAATGTGTATTTATATAATGATATTGTGTTTTAGCTGTGTTGTAACCTGCCTCAAGCCACGAGGAAAGGTGGATAATAAATAAAATTATTGTTGTTATTGTTGTTATTATTAGCGAGGAAGGGATGATGATATAACAGAAACCATAGTGAGAACATCAGTATAGCAATAAAAGTAATAACATTAATGTTGATAGGAAACAAATAGTTACTGTTCAACAGGAGCCTTGAAATTAGTCTAGGAAAGAACATCTGATGAGATTGACTTGGGAGGCTTAGCCATTTTTGAACATGTTAAGTGTTATCTGGCATCAGATATGAATTGATACAAATTGGCAATCTAAATATTTGGTTTGGGCATATAGTGGTTTGCTGTTGGTCTTCGTCAAATTAATTTTAAATGGTAAAATGGCAGCATAGCCCTTAGGTTCACTTGATAGAAAAGAGCTATGGTGCCTTAGAGCTAGTGTGACCTGAGTTTTTCTAGCCTACAGTCTGCTTCAGCCTATTTTTGCAAATTCAGAACTCACCTGAAGGAGCTTACGGCTGTGAAGTTTCAAGGTCTTAACTGTCAAAACAAGCCTTTGTTTTGATTCTCTCCTCATTCCAATGTGATGTCTGTAACCATATTTGTTAGAGGCTTGTCAAAACTTGGCATTCTGCACTTTGGTCGATCCATAACAAGAACTAAGACTCATTTGTCATACGGATTGCAGCAGGAACTACCAGGAAGCTGCCTTTTGCGCTGTTAGTGGGATGCTGTGTCAACAACCCTTCCTCACCAACAAGCTTGTGCCCTCCAGGTGTTTTGTACTGCAATTCTCATCAGCATCAGCTCTCAGTGACTAATAGTAAGAGATGAAGTCCAAAATATTTGAAGGGCACCAGTTTAAAGAAAGCCTTTTTAAGTGTTTGTGATTTGTGAAGGCAGAAACATATCAGTTCGTCAAAGAAGTGAGCTACTGTGATTGTAATGATAAAAGCCAGTATTCAGTAAGGGCCTGATCCTGTCTGATCTTGGAAGCTAAACAGAATCAATTCTAGTTTGTACCAAGGAATATCAAGTTCTGTAGGCTATGTTTCAGAAGAAGGAACTGACAAAATCATATTCACAAGCCCTACCTAGCCACAATTCTGATACTTATTGCCCTGATTGTAACTGCTCCGCCAACCTACTTTCCTCGGTGTCGAGTGCCTAAGTCCATTCTGCCAGTGATTGGAGCATGGGTGAATTGCTGTCTGGTTTGAGGCATGGGTGGACCAAGAGAGGTTACTTAACTAATAAGCTGATACAGAATATAGACCAGTGGTCTTTGTCAAATGTTGATAATTGCCTGAAATATGTTCAAAATAGTCACCGAATGATTTTAAATCATAAGGGTTATGAGATCATTGTACTTCAGGTTATCTTTTTCTAGAGGTTTTCAATCAGCAGTAATAAATCTTATGTCTCTTTCCTATCTTACATTTCTGAATACCTAAGCATCTTTGAGTAGGATCCAAAGCATATTTGAGTAGGCTCCAAAATATATGAAATTCTGGAGAAAAACAGAATTGTGCCATGAATATTCTAATTTCTCAAATTCATGTATTAACCGATGTGGAGATTTATCATCTCTCAAGCTAACTATGTAGCTGAGACTGAGTACATTATAGAGTCCTTGATTTTCTATCATTTCACTTTGGTTTTTCCCCTGAAAAAGGTATTTTCTAAAAATATTTTAGGTTTTGGTATGTGACTTCATAAACTCTAAGATAAGCCCCATAAAAGTCTCAACTAATTTGCTTGTGCAATGCGTTGGTAATATTTATTCATGTGCTGAGGCTTTTCCATCAGTTCATCCTGTTTTTATTACGTATCTACCTGGTCTCAGGCAATGTTAGCAGCTTCCCTTCAGGAGGTGTTAGTAGTGAATTAGCCTGCTATTAGATCCTGACGCAGTGCCAAGAATCTCATGGCTCAACTGTTGGGTCCATAAGAAAAGAAACCTGGATGTGATAATCTAATATACTCCACAAATTTCAACAAGATTCTTTTTAACCTTTAGTTGTGGAGTCATTACCTGTCACTGAGAGGCTTGGGTGGGTGTTACAGCCTGTTAGAAGAAGAATGACATAAAAATAGTTCAGATATACAGGCACAATTGTAGTCTGGCCCCGTGGCCTTTGGCTCACCCTGAGCAGTGGCATTTTCTTGCTATTTGATATGTCATGGAGGGACAGCTTTGTGCAGTCTGATGTCGCCAGCAGTATGTACTCCACGTATTATTTCATAAGCTTGTAAAAAAAACAACAATTCAGGCTTGGGTTTGTGACCTTTTAAACTACATAAAGTCAGAAGTCATTGTCGCTCTGAGTAACTCTTCCATCCTATATAACCAAAGCAAGAAAACGTGCAAAGTAAACTTGTCTTGGGTTGCTGTGAGTTTTCCAGGTTGTACGGCCATGTTCCAGAAGCATTCTCTCCTGATGTTTCGCCCACATCTAAGGCAGGCATCCTCGGAGGTTATGAGGTCTGTTGGAAACTAGGAAAGCAGGGTTTATATATCCTTAGTTTTTCCAATCTCTGTATATCTTGGAACAGTATCACTGCGTAAAGATGTTCAATGTGTTGTCGAATGCTTTCATGACTGGAATCATTGGGTTGCTGTGAATTTTCTGGGCTGTATGGCCATGCTCCAGAAGCATTCCCTCCTGATATTTTGCACTCATCTAGAGATAGGAAAAACTAAGGATATATAAAACCCACTTGCCTAGTTTCCAACAGACGTAAAAACCTCTGAGGATGCCTGCCATAGATGTGGGCAAAACGTCAGAAGATAGTGCTTCTGGGACACCTGGAAAACTCACAGCAACTCAGTGATTCCACCCATGAAAGCTCTTGACAACACATTAAACTGGTCTTGATCTCCCAATTGCTGCATTGCAAAATTAAATGAAAAACTAATTTACCAAGGGCATGGATTGTCCCCAAAAAAGAATTTGACTCTTTGACACAGATGTGGATCAAAATGTGTCTTGAAATTGTAGGAATCAGCACAAATAAATAATTACATAAATAGAAACGAGAAAAGAACTTGGCAGAGTTTAATATCAGGTAAGGATTTTTTCAGGTTGATTCCTCATCTCCTTTATTATTTATTATTGCAATGATACTGCCTTCAGGAATGCTAAAGAAAACAAATCAGAGAGATGTAACATCAAAGCAAGCTGGGGAAAATGAACTGTTTATTCTGTATCAGCAATACTGAATCCTTCAAGAATATTTAGTCAAGATGTTTTATTGGAATTTTGAATTGACAGATGTGCTACACTGTCAATAAATAAAAGGAAAGTTGCTGAATCAGACGGAACGAAGTACCTTCACAGGAAATAGTATAGAAGCCAGAACCACAATGGAAATTACAAATAGTTGGAAATATTAAAAGCTGGTGATGTTCAACATAATACTGTAAAGAGTTTGCAAGTAGTGTGTACACAAATTCTTAAATTCAAGAAAGTAGAAACATAAATCCCTGTCTCCGGTTATCTGACATAGTATCGGCATGGTTGGCTGGACCCAAGCTGAGCTAGATGCACTAGATAGGAAAACCACATAAATATTGGTGATATGGGATTAGAAGGCTAAAATGATACATTGGAATCTGACAAAAAAATCTGACAAAAAACAAATATAATATGACAGGCAGAATTGTGTTTGAGAAAAATAAAAAGTATTAGATTATGAAGGTCATCCCCCACCCCCAACAGTAGAATAAAATATAGTGTCAAAACTGTATGAGAAAGCCTACAAATTAAGTTGTAGCACTTCTGGAAAAGTAAATAACTGTGGTTCCAGTGGTAATCGGAGATGTGGGAGCAAAACAAAATGGACTGACAAAACATCTGAATAAATCACTAAAGATTGGGCCATAATAGAGCAATTATTTAAAAATGGCACTACTTAGAACACACTGCACCATCCAGTGGTACTGATATCTTAGGTTCTTAGGTAGAATCCAAATAATTGCTGTTTGAAATATTCAGTCAGTGACATCTGGTAGACCATGAAAACTAGACATAAAAAGAAGAAAATATCCTTTCCTTCAGCATGACTGTTGAAGTTAGAATAGGTTTAACAACCCAACCCTAAACACATTCAATTGGTAACAAGATTATCACAGCTAAATCAAGAGTTGAGGTTTTTTATGTCTAGGATTTTTATAAATGGGAATTGCACCTTAATTACTTTAGTTTTACTACACATTCCAAATAGGGCTAGGAAATTCCAAATGTGTTTCTTTTTTTCCTCTGGGAAAAAGGGGAGAATGAATTATAACATATTTATTTTAGAAAGCATGAATGATGAATAGGATGTGTAGAAAACAAGAAGTTTATACATGTACTCTCTTAAAATTCATTCTAAAACCTCTGTGACAGGAAAACCTTTGGATGATGCACTGTACTGCAGCAGGTTATTCCAATTGCTGGTATTTCACTTGTTATTGCAGATATGGGCATTTTACATCTACTTGACATACTTGATATGACTAGAAGAGAGGCAATAATTGCTTTACTAATGGCAGTGGTTTATTATGTGTTTTTATTGGGGTTTTCATTATTTTATCTACCCCTAATAAACTGGCAAAGCCAAAGATAAATCTTTCCATTCAATAATTGCTTAAAATTAGGGATCTGGTAACAATTGTTTTAGAAATAAGATAAATGCAGATTGTGATTGCTGTTTGAATGAACTGTACTGTTATAGTAGAAAACATTTCAACAAAGTGATTTTCAATTTGTTAAAAGTGCTTATGTATTCCCCCCTCCCATTTTTCTGAAAATGGCTTCTTTTTTTTGCAGAAAGGAGGAGACACCCCATGGTTTCAAAATCTCTGGAAATGTTATATCATTAATTCCAAAATTGTTTTTATATTATTATTGTACTGTTTGTTTTCAACGGAAAGTAGCATGGTACAAAGCTTACAAGGAACATGTAATTTTGTTTAGAGCAGTGGTTCTCAATCTCATGTTTTGGCCTTCAACTCCCAAAAAATCCTAACAGCTAGTAAACTGGATGGGATTTCTGGGAGCTGTGGTACCTAGGTGCCACAAGTTGAGAACCACTGATTTAGATATTATTGTTTTGATTGTCCATGTGTACATTAGATGTTGCCTCAGCCACATTGAAGCCATTTGTGAGATAACTTTTCCACTTCCTGAGAAGCTGGAAAAACATTTGGAATGGAACAATATGTAAAAAACATAACTTTTTTCATTGAAAACAGCAAAGACGCCAATTTATATGACTAAGTGTTTGCCATTGCAGTTCTGTGCTTGTCTGAAGTAAATTTAATTACATTTTGAGATCACTGTAAATTTAATTACATTTTGAGATCACTGTGTAGACTTGCTGCCTATAGAAGGTGTCCCAGTTGTTCATGAAAAACAACAAAACATACGGGTGTCCCCTGGGCAACATCCTTGCAGGCGGCCAATGCTCTCACACCAGAAGCGACTTGCAGCTTCTCAAGTCACTCCTAACATGACAAAAAAGTAAAAGGAAAAAAAAAGAAAAAGGAGTTTCTACAGAGCTGGACAGAAATCTAAAATTCAGGTACTAGAGCCAGGTTTAATATATGTGGTTGGTTTGACTGTTTCCATTGCAAATGAAAACTGATGGGCATCCAGCTCCAGTACACTGCTTGTCCAGATTTCCCCAGAATTCCAATATATTTGTGGCACCCATTATGTGAAATCAGATCATGTGTAAATGAGTGTCCCCCACGGATGTTGGGATTACTTGGTTTGAGAGAATCCAGAACACAAAAAAATACCGTAAGTAATTGGTTCTAATTCTATCAGTCAAGAGTTTTGTGCAATTTTGTAAAGTAAATGTATTTATTATGGTATAGACCAGGGGTCCTCAAACTTTTTAAACAGAGAGCCAGGTCACAGTCCCTCAAACTGTTGGAGGGCCAGATTATAATTTGAAAAAAAACATGAATGAATTCCTATGCACACTGCACATATCTTATTTGTAGTGCAAAAAGCACTTTAAAACAAAACAATAATAAAAATGAAGAACAATTTTAACAAATATAAACTTATTAGTATTTCAATGGGAAGTGTGGACCTGCTTTTGGCTGATGAGATAGGATTGTTGTAGTTGTTGTTATTGTGTGCTTTCAAGTCATTTCAGACTTAGGTTGACCCTGAGTGAGGGCCGGGAAAATTACCTTGGAGGGCCATATCCAGCCCCTGGCCTTAATTTGGGGACCCCTGGTATAGACCTTTAATGAACCACAGTCTACATATATTTGCTTTCTCATGTTTTTTAAAAATAAAAACATTTCTATATAGCTAATTTTGTAAGGCTACATTAAACCTCAACATGTATTTATTTATAAAAGGGTTTGAATCATCATCACATTTATGTAATTCTTCAAATTCGAATACAACCCCTCTTTGACTTCCTCCCAGAGGTGCTGCTTGGATCATAGCATAGACATCCAGTCTTCATCTGTGTTAACCGCAAAGGATTTTTGAAAAAGTTGTTTTTATTTGAATACTCATAGGGAGAAAATTCCTTGTAGAAAAGGCATGTAGAAATATGTCTTTCTTGGAGGTTGGCTCTGTGCTTTAAATGCATAAAAGCACAATATGTAAAAGATAATCCTGAAGACCTACAGCCCCCCTAGAAAAGTGGGAGTGAAGGTCTCCATCACATATTCTGTATGGACATAATCTAAGAAGATAAGCTATATGAAGTATTGCATCTAGGGTTGTATGTATGTAAGCTTACTTCTGATCAAGTAAGCTTACATAAATACATATGTACGTACACACACACACACACACACACACACACACACACACACACTTTATTTATATTCCGCCCTTCTCCTCTATGGGACTCAGAGCAGATTACAGCATTAACAGTAGATATAAGCAAACATTCAATGCCTTTACAGTTGCATACAATGAGACACACAAACACAGACAAGGCTAATGCTTCTGCGTTGTAAGCTTTTCCGGGCTATATGGCCATGTTCTAGAGCAGGGCTGTCCAACTGCCGGCCCTGCAGGTGTTTTGGATTCCAACTCCCGGAAATCCTAGCCAGTTTACCAGCTGTTAGGATTTCTGGGATTTGAAGTCCAAAACACCTGCAGGGCCGGCATTTGTACAGCCCTGTTCTAGAGGCATTCTCTCCTGAGGTTTCGCCTGCATCTATGGCAAGCATCCTCAGAGGTTGTGATGCTTTCCTTTTTCATTTCCGACTTCTGAAGGTGGTACTCAGCTCTGGCTCTGGGGAAGGTGTTCTCCATTTTCAAGCCAAGGAGCCTGCGTTGTTACCTCCTGGTTATGTGGTCAGCAAGACCACTTGGAGCATCTTTTTGCCTTTCTTGCCAAAGCAGTGCCTATTTACGAGAGTTGAATGAAAAGTAATGCCTCCGCCTTTGTAATGCCTCCTCAACAGATGGCAGTACTGGTATGTAGCAGGTACTGGCTTGTTCAGTAGACTCTCCTCTACAGTTCCATTTTGGCAGGAAGCCTTATCATTGAATGGTTGTGTTGTTAAAGTGTGAAGTATGAAACCCTGCACAGATGGTCGATCAATGTGACTTAAGCAACGTGCAGTCATTGAATTCTTGACCGCAGAAGGTGTCACCCCAAAGGAGATTAATCAGAGAATGCAAACTGTTTATGGTGATTGCGTTGATGTGAGTACTGTGCATCATTGGGCGAGTAAGTTTAAAGATGTTGAAGTGGAACCATCTGACTTGCGTGACAAACGAAGAGTTGGACTTCCTGTGACAGCAACCACAGAGTTTCACAAGCAAAAGGTTGACCGATTGATTCAGGACAATCGTCATATCACTCAGAGAGAAATTTCAAGCAAGTTAAAGAGCATATTCTAAGGATTATTTCTGTGTTTGATTTATTAAAATATTCCCATCCAAACCCAAGTAATGAGGTGGAGGCATTACTTTTCATTTAACCCTCATATCCACTCACATTTGCATGTTTTTGAATTGCTAGGTTGTCAGGACCTAGGGCTAATAGTGGGAGCTCACCCCATCTGGTGGATTTGATCTGCCAATCTTTAAGTCAGCAGTTCAGCAGCTCAAGGGTTTAACCCATTGCGCCTCCATGGCCCCTTACCAGTGAAGTCTACAAAAGCTTATGCTAGCAACATCTTTGTCTCAGCCTCAAAAGTGTCACAAGATCTCTTTGTTTACTGATCCAGATTAACACCGCTTTCTACATTCACTGTTGTTTGCTGTTATGCTGTTATTGCTGTTAAACAGATAAAAGGGCAGGCAGTTACCCAAATAAATGCTCACTGCCTTGTCTGTAGCTCACTTACAATAGATTAGCATGACCATTTTAATACCATCACTGCAGGAAAATAAGTTTAGGAGGTGCACTAGGTTAGGTGGGAAGGGTTACAGCCAAATTATTTTAGCTAGTAGTTGGAGAGGGAGAGGGAGGGTTCACTGTGATACATCCATTCTCAGATGATAGAAAATCTTTGTTTTAAAGATAGATCCTGACCTGAGCAATTGACTGCAGTATTTTCTATAGTGGTCAGATTTCATAGGCACATGTCTACTTTGTTATATTATATTCAAGACATTCCATTCAGAGATGTATAACACATGGAGAACTCAAGTGGCCCTCTAGATATAGCTGGATTGGAATATTAACATATCTCACACTTAATATAGTGGCCCTAAGGCCTGTTCTAGATCATGGCTTTTCCACTCATGTCCCCTTTCCATCTGAATATATAGGTATGTAAAATACATTTTAAAAAACCAAACATTTACTGACAATAAACCCACATTTGCAAGGCTTGCTAAAGAGGCTGGGTTTTTAAAAAAAATATGGAGTATAGCTGACACAATTTCTGCAGAGTCCACTGTAACACTGAAAGTTGTTGCTAACAGATTTTTGTAAATGTCTAAAACAGCCACTAGGTGGCATTCAGAAACCCTTTTCCGGTTCCAAGTTTTTATGACCCCAGAATTGAGCTAAGGAGATCCTATTTGGGATCAGGACCACAATTTAAGAAGCAGTCTTCTAGATCATCTGTTAAAATATCTTCATGGTTCATACCTCTGATGCACATAGTTCACCCTCTCTACTGAATAAAGAAGGAAGAATTCTGTTGTAGTCACCAAAAAGCCATGAACAGAAAAATATCAAATTGAAAGGAAACATGACCTAAAGGAGAAGAGTAGAAGAAAACACAAGTTGAACTGGGGAGTGGTCATAATGTCTGTGCCCGGTTAGCTGTCCTGACACAGTGAGCACCACAGGGCTTCTGGGAATATTAATCCCATACTAAGTCTTGATAGTAAAAGTTTTCATAAACCTTCTGTAAAACCTTCTGTAACAGCACTTGTATGGAGTCTTGGAAATAGGATAATAAGAATGTCAAAAGACTTAGATGTTACAGGAAAAGAAGGCTTTTTAAAAGAGTTAGCATAGAAAAAAATATAATCATAACCACCATTCATTTGTTCTGATGGCCTCATGAACAAAGCACTCCCTCTGCTTGTTGCCATTAAATCTTTATAGTTTAGATATACACATAAGATTTACACAATATCATACAACTTGTTTCATAATTGCATAGTAGAGTAGAAGGTAAGTACCTCTCTAGGACGAAAATCATTGTGTGTAACATAGAAGATAGCAAATAGGTGACAGGCTGAACTTGGCTCTTGGCATTCTTCAGATGCAGTCACCCACGCAGCATTTCCCCCATTCTTTTCCTGACAGCTGAAAATGACTTGATATGCATTCATACTATTGTCCTTTAAACGGTTTTGTAGCTTTCTGAAACCCTGCAAAACTGCTTTGACCAGAGGACAATAACATGCATCTCCTTGGTCACCTTGAGTAATAATACAGCCAGCAAAGGTATTCGCACACTTCAATAAGTCCCGTTTCTGGAAGCAATAAACACCTTGGAAAAACTATGTAAGGGGTGATTTCACAGCATGAAAGTATAGGTGCTTACCCTTTATAAATGTTAATGCTGGGGCTTCTATGTGTGACTTTCATAGCAGAAGGTTGGAAGGGTTCATCATGTATAGTACAGAGCTTACTTTTTATAGGTTGGAAGAGAAAAGGGATACAAAAATCCCTATAAATCTAGCCAAACGGGCCTGCATGAGATTATCTGCTGAGTTGACAGGCACCCCAATTTGGCCTGTTTGAAGTACCAACAGAGCCAAAAAATAGTAGCACAACATCTGCCAAAGCACTTTCTAAGCACTGAGCTCATTTCTGCAAGTGAAGCACTTGTGGCCAAACTGCGCTAATGGTTGGAGATAAGTAACTACTTTATTAACAGTAGAAGCTTTTGGCACTAAATTAAAAATCTTGGCTTCTAGCCTTTCCATTGCTCCGGTCCCTTCGGAGACATTAATATCCCTGCGCCACAGCTTTCCTATTATCGCTTCATTAAGGATCAGATAATGATATGTATGGATAGTTTATTCTGTGAAGGTGCTGATTAATGGCTAATATTTCAAGAGGTGTTAATGGGAGCTTTCTTTTATGAAGTGAGCCAAAGGGGTTCTCTCATAATCTCTTCCACAAACTGTGTAATTTCACCCATTTTCACTAATGTGACAGATTTACCACATAACTTTTTTAAAGCCCTGGACGCCCCTCTGGGAACATAGATGAAGGCTGTGTAACAGCAGTAATAACCCTGAAAGTAGCATTATTCCTGCAGGACCAATCCCAAGTTCTAAAATGCTGCTGCATGGTGTGTGAAGTTTGAGGCTCTTGGTCAGCCACATAGGTTCAAGCATTTAGCACCAGTTTTTTTTCTTTTTCTCATAAGGGGGGGACATGTGTGTGCATGCATTCAATTCACTTGTTGATTTATGGGGACCCAATACATTTAATTAGGTATTCTTAAGGCCAGGAATAATAATAAAAATAATAAAAACTTTATTTATATATCACTCTATGTCCCCTAGAGGATTCAGTGCAGTTTCCAATCAGAAAAACACACAGACATACAGAGTAAACAAAATATAAGCATTAAATTATCAGCACAACACATATACAATAAAACCAGTCTCCCTTATTCTTTTGTGCCAAGGTTAGCGGTTTGGACCGGAATTTCAGAAAAGGCCTAGCAATTTGAGATAGCTGGCCAGGGGCTAGTGCAAGTAAGACATGGGGGTGGGGCAGGGAAATGGGTAAAATGCAATAACCGGTCCCAACAACCGTAATAGTGGAGCCTGTGGGTGCTCATTTTCTGAGCCTATTGGAGAACTAACCAGGGTAATAGGGGTAAGGGCCAGCTTCTAGCAAGTGGCCAGAGGCTGGAGTTTGTGCTAGTCATTCTCAAAGGCCTGGTGAAACCACCAAATCGTCAAGCTCTTACAACAAGAGCTCTCTTCCCCACCAACCGTGCTCCCATGGTGGTGGGAGCAATAGAAGGGCCTCCCCGGTGGATCTTAGAGTTTGCGCTGGTTTGTAGAGGGAGATGCAGTTGTGAAGATAGGCGAGAACCGAACTGTTTAGGTCTTTACAGGTCATAATCTGAACCTTGAATTTTGCTTGGTAACTTATTGGCCGCCAATGAAGCTGTTTTCATAGGGGCATTGTATGCTCCCTATGGTTAGCTCCAGTTAGGAGGCTGATTTCCACCCGTTGTACTAGTTGAAATTTTCGGGCCATCTTCAAGGGCAGCCCCACATGGAGTACATTGATGTAGTCTAATATGGATGTAACCAAGGTGTGGACCACCCGGGCCAAGTCAGACTTCACAAGGTCGCCCAGCCACAGTTGACCCCTGATCATCAAGCGACAGCGTTAAATCCAGGAGGATCCCCAAGCTACGGACCTGCGCCCTCAGGGGGAGTGTAACCCCGTTGAGCACTCAAAGATGCATTTGCCAATTCTTTCTTCTGAAATATAGCCTACAGCACCTGGTATTCATTTGTAGTCTCCCATACAAGTATCCAGAGTTGACCCTGCTTCATGTGCAAGACCAGATGGAATTTGGAGCCTTTAAGTATTTAGTCCAAAGGAGGACATAGCTATGTGATGTTTTAGAATGAATTTCCGTCAGAATAGATAATTTTGACTTTGGATTTCAGATAGGGAAGACCTCAATCTGCTGGATAAAAAAAAACATGTAGCAAAGGCAGTGAAATGCAGACCTTTAACTAGTCCTCCTCAGGCACCACACATGCACCTTAGGATATTGCCTTTCTTCTAATAGCAGGGTGTATATTTCTTCCTTTGATGATGGAGAACTGCTTCAGAAAACAGCCTAGAAGCAGAGGCTAGAACATACTGCTCCAGGCATGTTTTCTGTAGTTGAAAGCAAGCTTCTTGAGGTGCCCCTGTGTACATGATCAGGCTATGAGAGAAGGTGGTTTACAAGGAAACCTGCAGGGATGCAAGGGCTCCTAAGAAAGGATAACAGATACAAAAGGAAGGTCACTCCTTCAGTAGCCCTGCATACTATCTCGAATAAGGCTTTTCGTTTATTGATTTATGGGCCAAAAAGCAACTGAACACTGGCT
The DNA here is from genome assembly GCA_030556195.1 of Anolis apletophallus. Taxonomy (NCBI): domain Eukaryota; kingdom Metazoa; phylum Chordata; class Lepidosauria; order Squamata; family Anolidae; genus Anolis; species Anolis apletophallus. Next base: position 53,869,830 of record JARBWK010000001.1, read on the forward strand.
TTCATTATCTATAAAAATTAAAGATTCTAATGATAACAAGATACATTCTCTCTTGCTGGATTGAATCAGGTCTTCGCAATAATCCAAGTTTCCTCCTTCAATTGGGAATATAAAATTCTAATAGCAATTTATGCAAAGTGCTTTGCTTTGGAGACCTGCTGCATGTTGGAATTCAGTGGAACTCACTTTTTATCACACACATGTTTGTGATACTTCTGTATGTTCTGGAGGATATTTACTTGGTGCCAATATTCTGCATCCTCTTGAACATTTATAAAGGAGTGTTGGATGTCCAACAACTCACCCCAAACATGGCCATCACTTCTAGATTGATACCTACAGGGGGCTAAACCCTGTAAGAAACCAAAAGTGCAATTTCCCAGGCATAGCCCTGGTAACGTGCACAGCAATTTACTTATTATGTAAAACAGCTGCATGAACAGAAGCAAAGGTTTGAAATGGTTGGGTTAAAGCAGGCATGGGCAAACTTCAGCCCTCCAGGTGTTTTGGACTTCAACGCCCATAATTCCTAACAGCCTCAGGCTCTTTCTGCTTAAGCAGCTGAGGGGGGAAAGGAAAGGGCCTGAGGCTGTTAGGAATTATGGGAGTTGATGTCCAAAACACCTGGAGAGCCAAAGTTTGCCCATGCCTGGGTTAAAGCATAGATGGGAAACATCTGACCATCTACATGTCATTGGGCTTCCAAATCCCAGAAGTCCAATAAAAAAGTACAGTGGTAGTGGATTATAAGAGTTCAACTAAAACCCCAAATCTCTGGGTTAAGAGAATAAATGATAGCAGTGCATGGCAACAGTTCCTAGAAATATATCCATAGAGACAGCTCTCCAGCTATTTATGCATGACATTGAACTTTCCAATCGCCTTCTGCCATAGAAAACTCTCAGAGGTGAGCTTTCTTTGTTGCCAATCCCCAGCGTATTACATGGCTTCAATCCCTATATGAAATTAGTGATATAATCACATAGGAATAAAAAGCCATAGAAGACAGTGGGGCATTCTGGTAGTACCAGTTAGCGGATTGACTTCTCAGATGAAACCATATGAGTCTTTTGTTCCTATCTCTTTTCCTGTATTTTCCCCATTCATACCATAAAAGGTGTCCCTTCACAAGATTTCTCTTCAGTCGTCGCCATGCATTTGTGGTTCGTTAGGCATATTTCACACTTCCAGGATCTTCTTCATTTTTCTCTAAAATCTCAGGTTACACCAAGTGTAAGATATAAAGGGGTGTCTTCGGAGCAGAAATACACCTAGTAGAATCAAGGAAGAGGATGCCACTTAGTACATGGGCAAAGTCAAGCATTTATTTTCAGGATTAGAACATAAAATCTCAGGCTCTACTCACACTGCCATATACAATCCTAAAGCCCTTTCTCTCTCTGAATAAAATTAATATAGTTTTACATGACCCTCCATATATTTTTCATTTGTGATGCTCTATGCATCTACTCATGCTCTACACACATTCCAAAATACTGTATATATTCAAGTACAAGCCTAGTTTTTCATCCCTTTTTTAAGGCTGAAAAGCCCTCCTTGGCTTATACTCGGGTGAGGGTCCTGGCAGGAAAGTGTGGGGCTGAAAGAAGGGCTTCTTTCAGGCCCATGCCTTCCTGCCAGGACCTTCATCTCTCCACACAACAACTCAGCTCTCCTAACTCTTTCCGACTTTTCCTTATTAATATACATACAGCATTTCCCCCCAAATGTATAGTTAAAATAAACTATGGTGAGTACTGGAAGGATACATAAGCACATTTACATTGAAGAAGGTTAGAATAATGATTTAATCAGATTTGGACTGATAGTAAATTACAGTTTTATCCAAATATAAAAATATGTCACTTTATTGGCATCTATTTTTTATTTTGAAATTTACCAGTAGCTGCTGGATATTCCACCCTTGGCTTATACTTGAGTTAATATGTTTCCTCAGTTTTTTTGTGGTAAAATTAGGTTCCTTGGCTTATATTTGGGTTGGCTTATGCTCAAACATATATGGCAACTTGGCAATGTTTAAAAAATTCAACAATATGCAATGCTGTCTATGGCTTCTGAACAGGACATTGCATGATACAGCTGCATCCTTTTGCTTGGGAGTGGGATGTAGGGTCTTTAGAGTCTCTTGATCACAAATTCTCCCAAAGTAGAAGCTGACTTGCCAGCAAATAACTACAAGAACAATATTCTCTAAAGAAGTAGAAGAAGGGGTGGGGGCAAAGAGGGAACACAAATGACTGCGGTTCAACTCAAGATTTATGTGATTCTATTTGTGCGCTCCCAATACTATGTCATACAAGTCTCACACTGACTTCAGCCAAGAGTGGCAATTCTCTAAGCTTTATATGAAATGCTAGACAAAAGCAACTAAAAATGTCCTGTCTACCTTTGAGAGATATCCTACAAGGACAGTAGGCAAGCAAATATATACATTCATTCCTTTTAAAAAACCTTACTATCTTGAAAATATTTAAATATGTGGAATATGGAATTTATCACCTTTCTCAGACACCTAACAACACATCTGAAGCCATTTTGTTATGATTTTAAAACACTTTTATCATCACAACACAAGGAAATATGAAAATCTTACTAGCTCTCACAAATTTTCCTCGCCTTATTGCCAGCAAATATATGCCATTTGTGGCAACCAATAGCCTGAAAAGAACAAATGAATAGACTTGTACTTCAGAAATGGAAAAATGAAAATTTACTACATATGATTCAGAATATTTAGGGACTTTATTAGACGCAGTCTTCTCTGTGTCTTATCTCCATTTCTCCACATTGCTGAAACAGAGTCCCATGGGGTCCATCGCATGATATAGAGAAACTTCCAGAGTGTTGGATCTGTGTCCTCAGCAGCAGGGACTGTGGGCTCTACTGTGCGAGGGCTTGTGGGATCCACAGTGCAGGATGGAGATGGGATTTTTTCAATGGCAAAGACAGCGTTTGGGAAAAGCTGCAGGGAGATCCGTTCCCATGTGAATAATCAGTGCACAGATATGACACCTGGCTGTGGAACTTGAGATAGAAAGAAGGAATATGTTAATTGCCTTTCTCAAGGTCTTTCTTTCTAACAATGGTTTTGGTTTGCAAGTAAGGGAGGGAAATCTAGTTTCTTAATAGCTATGCTTTGCAGTTTGAATTTCAGATCAGGTCAACTTTTGCAATAAGCTTCATGTGCCTCCAGCCTCCTGAATTTTAGCCCATGCATTTAGTCTCATGTATTCTAGTTCTCCTGTATTGTAGCTCAAGTACTCAAGCCTGGATTTTGCAATTTCCTGGGAACCTTTTGGACTCTTTCAGCTATTGGATTCTGCCTGCCTTGGTCTTATGGAAATCCTATGGACTATATCTGCTACTGGAATCTGCCTGCTTTGGATTTACTAAGTGACTCTGCAGCATACCTATTTCCTTTGGGCTTTTGGATCTATTCCCTTGAACGATTGATTGGATATATATCTCTTCTCGTATATTTATACTGCTTATATTGCTTGATGTTTGCTTCAGTAAAATACTATTCTTTCAGCTGGAGTTGTGTGTTTGGATTCTAAGGGCCCAGGTCCACGCTGGTGTGCGACACAGCAGGACTCAGTGGGGTTCTGTTTCGGCAATGTGGAGAAACGGAGCCCAGAGTGCCTTTGGTGAATACAAAGAGGAAGCATGGAAAGGACGGGGAAAGACTAGGAAGCCACATGGGATGGGAGGCCATTCCAGAAAACAGGGAAAGGTGGTAAGGAATGAAGGAAGATGATTCCCTCGTTCCCCCCTTCCCCACTGTTCTGATTATGTCCTTAGGGGTTTTAAGCTCAAGAAAGTGTATTTTTGAAATGTATATACAGTACCCACCCTACCCCATAATCATACCATTTATATTCTTTTTCTCTCTCCCCTTTCTTGATAATGATACTGTAGAAATCTATTAAAAATGGAGGGAGGCAATGTTGTTTTTAGTCCCCTTTTGGTCATCTATTTGTGAAAGGGAAAGGTTTCTCCTGACATTAAGTCTAGTTGTGTCCAACTCTGGGAGGTGGTGCTCATCTCAATTTCTAAGCTGAAGAACCAGTGTTGTCTGTAGACACCTCCAAGGTCATGTGGCCAGCATGACTGCATGGAGCACCGTTAGTTTCCTAGCGAAACGCTACCTATTGATCTACTCACATTTGCATGTTTTTGATCTGCTAGGTTGGCAGAAGCTGGGCCTAACAGCGGATGCTCATCCTGCTCCCTGGATTCAAACTGCCAACCTTTTGGTCAGCAAGTTCAGCAGCTCAGCAGTTTAAAACACTGCTCCACCAGCCCCCCCCCCCCAATTTATGATACCTATTTGTTAAATGACTTTGTATGCTTTGATGCCTATTTGCTAAAAGGCTTTGTATGCTTTCTAACATCATTGCCTCAACATTAGTCCAAAGGAAAAAAGTGAATGAAATAACATTAATCAATAGACAAATGCATAAATAAGTACCTATAAAGGGGTTATTGAAAAAACACTTTTCTTTTGTTGTGCAAGGTGAAAGCCATTATTTGTCAGTCATTTGAGTTTTATGTTCCATCTACTGCTGGGTGAAGACATTTTCACTTCTGAAAATGTTGAAAGTGCAAATATTCACAGATATTTTCAGAATGAAGCCTTTCATTTAAACACAATGAGAATTGCTAAAAAAAATGGATGTAGGAAAATAGTAGCCACTCTTGAATCGGCTGCCCAAATAGGAGCGCTTCCTGTGGTTTGATGATAAGGCCAGCCTGACAGCTTGCCCCTTATGACAAGAGCAGAGGCAACAGAGAAAGCCTGCTTGAGGAAACCATCCACAGACAGAAGGGAGAGAGAAAAATATCTACCCCGGCCCTGCCTCACACACCAGTGGAAATCTACAGAAAGAGAGCATCCCTGCTCTCCCCTCTGCTATCTCCCCACTATGACAGGGTGAAAATGAGAGACCAATTTCCAATCACGCTAGTAGAGCGAGCTGTTCCAGCAAGCTGTCAGCACCTGGTATACACTCCTATCAGACTAAATCCCTTGGCAGCCCATTAGAAGCTGCTCCAGGCTGGCTGCGGGATATCTTGACAGGAAGCCAGACAACAGACTGAACAAGCACAGATACGCTGTTTAAGAAGGTGTGTGTGTGTGTGTGGGAGGAATGAAATCTGGGATCTATTACTCCGTTAGAGCCCATCTGATGACTACTTATGATGATGCTGATTCTGGAGAAGAAGAATGCAAAGGAAGGGGGATTCCCATGTGAGCATGGATGTTCATGCATGTACCCATATTTGAATGTATGTGGCTACACACAAAGGGTCGGGGGAAAAATAACCACATTGCCTTTTCCTTCCCTAATTAGCTGAGTTTCTCATTAATAGGAGTAGGGACAGCAGGTCATTTTCTTTCTCTTCTGCTTATTAAGAGAGCCCCCCATGGGATCTTCAGTGGGTCCTTCCAAAGGGGAAGCAACCATATTAGGACTCCGGTTTGCTTGTCTAAGAAAGAGGTGGCTGCTAAGTTTGTGGAATTACTGAGCTTGGTTTGTATAAAGTAGTTCCCAAATACAGTAAATGGAAATGTTCATAGGCATTCATTACCAGAGAACTCTTCTTCACACTACCCTGTTAAAAGTGCAATTATTATACTGTTATTGATATGGTTACATCTTACAGGATCCTAGGGTTTACAATTTTTTCACAGGCACAAGAAGAGAATTCTGAACATTCCTGCCGAAAATGCCTATCCCAGGACTCCAAAGGATTTCACTGTTAAAGTGGAATGATAGTGCTATAACTAAGAAGTGTGAAAAGGCCCTTGGCAAAGGGTTTAGCAAAAGAAAACAGTGGAGACTTTTGGCATCCTAGAGACTAGAATCTAATTTGGGGTAAGATTTTGTGGACCATTTTATCATTTTTCATCAGATAAATGTATTGCTTCTTATAATGATTTTACCACTCCACCCTTCTAAGCTAGTATACAACTACTAGGAGGGGGGATTTACACTAATGTCTTCTTTAATGCAAAATGTGTGTACTTCCATATGCACAGATTTGGTATCCACAAATTCTGCCATCCATGGCTTGAAAATACGTTTTTATAAATCCCAGCAGTATGTTGCCATTTTCTATAACGGACTCCATTTTACAACACTATTACATATAATGAGACATAAATCATAAGAATTGTAATAATCAGGTGTGATGAGGAGAGTATGCATCCCGTCTCAATACAGTATGCATCCAGTCCTTAAAAATATAGGATACATATTGATATAAATGGATTATATCCCAATGTGATAAGGTCCAAAGGCTGCAGTGAAACATCGCTTCTCGGCCTTTTGGCTAAGATCAAGTGTGTGTGCAGTGCGACATCCTTTCAGTGTAGAATAAATGTTTGCATGTGTTGATATCCTATGTTACATCATCATAAAACAATCCATATGGAGGATAGCAACATTATGCCATACGAGCACAATACCTAACCACCATGCAAAACATTGCTGTATATACAACTGCCCTCCTATCACTGTAAGCAGAATACATCTGTTGTGCTAAGGCAAATAATTTGCCTAGCATGTATAGCATGACTTATCCTTGTGTATATCACTAATAGTCAAAAAGTGTAGTAATGCCCTCCTAGGTCCCTGCTTCCACTGACAGTGTATCTGATATGTACCTAGCTCAAAGACACTAACACACACCTAGCTCAAAGATTCATGCTGAGATGCCACAATGCATCTTTCATACTGAGGCTTAATGAGGGATGTTTGATGCTAAGCAACCCTTGCAAAAGTATGCCATGTTAAATATGCAAAGAAGAAAGGAATCCCCTAGAACTCTTGTTTCCTAGTTAATGGGCCTATGGTTAGCCTACATCTCCTCCGTAGATTAAATCACACTGAAATGAGCTGGGTTGTATAAGACCATTAATTCTCTTGCCCAAGGACTTTATCCCAGTGGAAACGGAGGAAAGTGTGTGTGTGTGTGGGGGGGGGGAAGTGTCCTTAAGAATAGGAACCCAACCTATCCTGGGGTATCCAACCATCCAATACTCAAACAGAATATGCCACTTAGACAACAATGTAACACACAAAGCTATACCGTGAAGTATCTTAGGGCAGAACTGAGGGAGAAGTCAAGCAATCAACATCACGTAGTAAAAAAATCACTTTTAGTGTATTAATAACATATGTGCTCAATGGCTTCACAATTTCACTATGGTGCAATGTCATGCAATTTACACAAAATGCAGCGAATAACACAAATGGATACAGCCCTTACAATCTGACGGGCAAAAACGGCGCTCGCACTCAGTCAATGTCACCCTACAATCAGCCGGAGTTTGTAAACTCACAGAATTCCAGCTCGGGAGATCACTCTTGAGACCGGAATTCCAGCCCGTCACTTTGAGACCGAAGGTATTGCAACGCGAAACGCGAAATCTCCTGTTTCATCCCTGAGTCCAAAATTGCGTCACTACCACTCTGGGGAGGAGCGGCTAGAAGTTCCAAGCGCCCTGAGGAAGCGGTTCACGCGAAACGGCCATCTTGGCATCAGCTTACCTCCCGCCGTAGGCGCCTGCCCACTCGGCAGTTTGCCAGCTCTTCCATGCTTCAAGGCTCCCCCATTGACTCGGACCACAGTCTGTGAGTTTACAAACTCCGGCTGATTGTAGGGTGACATTGACTGAGTGCGAGCGCCGTTTTTGCCCGTCAGATTGTAAGGGCTGTATCCATTTGTGTTATTCGCTGCATTTTGTGTAAATTGCATGACATTGCACCATAGTGAAATTGTGAAGCCATTGAGCACATATGTTATTAATACACTAAAAGTGATCTTTTACTACGTGATGTTGATTGCTTGACTTCTCCCTCAGTTCTGCCCTAAGATACTTCACGGTATAGCTTTGTGTGTTACATTGTATCCAACCATCCCACAACATTTTCCCATCCTCTTTTGGCTGTCCTCAACTTTCTGCCGCTATCTTCAATCAGGAGTCAGGGAACACTCAACTCCTGAAAATGGACTCATCTCTCCATCTTCATAAACTGGCAAGATGGATTTCCACACACAAACACTGGAAGTGGCTATGAATCATGGGATAGCCTCCATGTGACTCCATTTTGCCAGCATACAAAGATGTTAAGAAAACAGGGGAAATTAGGATGGGATAAGGTCATCTTCTCACTTCTTTGTCTCAAGGGGAGCCTGAAAGACTCCTATGGACTGTGCCCTGAAATCTGCTTTGTGATGAGCCCAGATTTGCTTTCTCACACCCCAACTCAAGATGTTGCGTAGTTTGAGCTGTTCTTCAAGGATAAAGGCAGCAATGAGGAGACATAATACAGCAGTGGCAGAATGAATTGCACTATTTTGGATTGCACAGATCTTTTAAAATAGGGGTGGAACATGGGGGTTGGGGGAGAGTCTGAGAGCAAAAACAGAACATCAATATAGAGGGGAAATTAACATAACAAGGAGAATATGGAATTTGGGGCTCTGGAATGGCAATGTTTGTTTTGTTTTGTTTTTCTCCACATGGAAATATGCTTTTGAAAATAACATTTCCACACATGTAGTCTTATATCCTCTTCTTCCATTATTTGCACATGTAGAGCAGGTTTTTCTCTCTTCCAAAAAGGTCAAGGCTATGAATAAGAGAGGGGACAAAATGTGCAACCTCCGCATAAGTGCTGGATTTACCAGTCTGCTAGATGTGCTTAAACACAGGGACCCATTTGCCAGGGAGCCCTATCTTCCTGCCAATTTTTAACATGATGGATTTTGCTTATGTGGTGCAATTCTAAATGTGAAGATGTTCTGTTTTGGAGCTATTCCAGACATAATGATAGACTTAATAGTCTATGGGAGTGTGCTACAAAACAAGCAGCGTAAGCCTACCAAGCCTCCCTCCTTCAGAAAGGGATGTCATCACTTCACTAGCACAGGGCCTCAGTGGTCCTCAATCCAGCACTGCTCCGCATACAGTAATGGTTCTGATCAATGTACCCTATTACTAATGTCAAAAAAGATTGTAATGGGTTTAAGATAAAAGATGTGGAGAGATGCTGAGATATTCAAGTCTTTCACATACTAAGGAAAAATAACAATACCATAAATTCTAAGAACGTACTGTTAAAAAGCTTAAAGATGCAATGTTGGAGCTGCAAAAGCAAGGCTAGGCATAAGTGTTTCTTAATGGCACTTGCTATTTCTGATAAACAGGAAAAAATATCACTTACCTGCCATTATCCTTTCCCCCTTCTTTTTTCTGGCTGTTTATTAATTCTTTAGAATAGGGGTGCCAGGAGCTGATTTCTGATGTTCAAAAAGTCACCGTAAATCTTCTCTGTAACACCTCGGGGTCGGCAGGGGGCATCAGTGGAAAGATTTGAGAGCAGCTAGATGAACTAACCTTTCTCATGAGAAAGGACTGATGAGGGCATGGGAGGTAGGGAGGGAGATCAGAAGAAAAGCAGGGATGTTGGCCATTAGCATTTTTTTTCTAGAGCTGTAGAGATCTGAGTAATAAAACCAATTCCAAATGACTTTTGTGAGGGGTCTACATTTCTAGTTACATCCTATAGGTAGTAATAAGAGGTCCCCAAATGAAGTTCTGTGAGCCAGATACAGCCCTCCAAGGTGAGCCAGATTCCGGCCTAAACTATCTTATCAATCCAAAGAGTGCCCACATTTTCCATGGAAATACTGGAACATTTAGGTAAAGGTTTCCCCCTAACATTAAGTCCAGTCGTGTCCGACTCTGGGGGTTGGTGCTCATCTCCATTTCGAAGCTGAAGAGCCGGCGTTGTTCGTAGACACCTCCAAGGTCATGTGGCCGACATGACTGCATGGAGTGCTGTTACATTCTTGCCAAAGTGGAGCCTATTGATCTACTCACATTTGTGTGTTTTTGAACTGCTAGGTTGGCAGAAGCTGGGGCTAACAGTGGGAACTTACCCGGCTCCCCGGATTTGAATCGGTGACCTTTCAGGCTGCAAGTTCCGCAGCTCAGGAGTTTAATCCACTGCACCAACGGGGGCTTCTGGTGACAGAATCAATTGTACCACTTTGGAGTGCAGAGATAATTTTAAATAGGGGTGGAATGGGGGGTGGAGGCAAAAACAGAACAACCATATACAGAGGAAATTAACACAGAAAAGAGAATATGGAATTTGGGACTCTGGAATGGCAGTGCTTAGTTTGTTTTGTTTTTCTCCACAGGGAAATATGTTTTAGAAAATAACTGGTAAATTTAGGTTGGTTAAAATGTTTCTTCATTTTAAATATTGTATTGCTTTCTAATTTTTTTGCACTACAAACAAGATATGTGCAGAGTGCATTAGAAATTGTTCCTTTTTTTCCAACTATAGTTCACCCTCCCACCCCCACCTCAACAGTCTGATGGACCGCAAAGCAGGTTTATGCTGGAAAAGCTTAAGGACCCCTGCTTTGGAAAATGCAAATAAAATATCCTCAGGTAAAAATGGCTTTCTCATTCAGTAGGAATCATTAGAATAATAGAATTATATTGGAAGAGATCACATGGGCTATCCAGTCCAACCCCCTCATGCAAGAAAAGCACTCTGATAGATGGCCATTAAAAGCCTTCAAGGAAGGAGCCTCCACCACACACCGAGGTAGAGAGTTCTACTGTTGAACAGCTCTTACAGTTAGGAATTTATTCCTAATTATTAGATGGAATCTCCTTTTCTGTAATTTGAACTCATAACTCTAAGGCCTAGTCTCCATCAGAAAAATGGAACCTGAACCCTCAAAAGTCTCTGGCATTGTGGAGGCACAAACACAATGTTTGGTTGCTCCAAAAATGTTCTTTCTCATCTATTTGCTGTGGTGTCCCTAACATATATCCCATATTTTTATGCAAACCAATCCACAGTACAGTTTGACTACAAATATTACCTGCTTTGTGGAGCACCTTCAGGTGATCCAAGTGCTTTGCATACATTATCCAGTTATAATTCTTGTGTGATTGGGTAAGGAATTATTGTTTACTCTTTCTATCACGGATAGAGATATTGAAGTTGAGAAACAGCAGTGAGTCATTTGCAGACACAATGGTTGAACCTGGAATTTTTCAAATTGGCATTTCAATGTATCTGCATTATGCATTGACAGAATCCCAGTGAGGTAATTTAAATTCTCTGCTAGAAAGAGATTTAATGCTGTAGTTCTGGGGAACGAGCTAGAGCAGTGCTTCTCAAACTGGCGGTCCATGGACCTGTTCTGGCCCCAGAACCATTTGCTGTCATTCCATGGAAAGCTTCCAGAACACAATGAATCAATTCTAGACAATGGACACTAATGTACAACTGGTCTCCAACACATTTGACAAAGAAGTTTTCATTCCCCAAATTCAGATAATTTAAGAAGCATGGACTAAAGCTTTTTAGAAAAATCCTAATTACAAATACCATAGTTTCAGATGATGGAGCAATTATACTAAAAATAATACGGAGCTGCTGCAAGTTGATTGTTGTTGTTGATAGTGCCTTATCCAATATGTTACACAGGATCTCAATGCTTCCCAACAATTGGGCAGGCACAGCATTTCATAAACCACATAGAAACAATTTGCTGCACTAACTGCACAGAAAACAGGTAATAAAAGTCAGTTGCCAACAGATGGCAGTTATGACCCTGACACACACAAATAGAGCCTGCAAAGAGAAAGGTGTAGATTTGGCACAGGAGCGTTTCGGGTTTTGACTGCACTCAAGAGTTTGTTTAAAATGAATGTGATGTGCCTCTAATGTGCTGGCTTGCTTCCTTGAAAAGTTGAAGACAGTGAAACTCTGTGGACTTGCTGCAGTCCAAGCAACCTGCTGTCTCTTTGATGTCTCTCAACTGATTGCTCTGCCTTGGACTCGATCCACTCCTGAAGCAGGAGGTGCCTCTCTGTGTGTGTTGCTGGGAGGTGAGATGCACTTGGAGAAGGGGGAAAATATTTCTCCAACAGTCTCATTTCTGTCTGCAGAGCAATAAAGCAGGAGGAGGCATGGAGAGACCTGCCAAACTTCCCTTTGAAGAAAAGCCTTAAATGCCAAACACCATCCATTTCAAATGTACATCAAAGGTGCCAGGAGTCCAGGTGCCAGCAGAAGGCCCCACACATGGGCTGGCTTTTGAAGATGCTTGAACTGCTGGAAACTGAAGGTGTAAGCGAACACCTCCACCCCTTCTCTCAAATTGGGGGGAGAGGGTAGCACCAAAAATATCAGCCATGTTATCTCTTATATGACATGACACCACTGTCTTAGCCTCTCTGCTCTCATGGATGGTAAAAGTGTAGACAGAGATCATGGGAAAACATCATAACATGAGCTGTTGTTTCCTGGTCCCACCCCAATTATTAAACTATTACTGAATACAGAGGACTGAATAAAAGAGACTCATTTCTAGTACCCTTGTGTCTTGTGTAACATCTGTTACTATTTCAGTAAAGCCTGAAAGTTTGTTTAAAAAAATGAATACACTGATAGTCTTGGATTATCATGACTATTTGGACTGGCATCTTTGCTGGCATATGGGAAAAGGGAGAGGGATCACAATAGTATGAAGTGGCCAGAGTAGAGCCTCCCAACGTCGCTTTGCTCACTTGGATGCTTCCTCCCTTGGAACTCATCCTTTACCACTGTTACCACCTACCAGTCCCTTTTTAATAGACCACCATAGTAATAGAGCTCCCTTCTCTTTCACTGGACTCTATTGTTGATAGACAATTCCTAGCTGTCTGACCCAGTTTAGTGAATCTTAATGAATAAAAGAATGTAGAGTTTATAAAAAAAATGGATTCCATATTCCCCACATCTGTTGTAACCACCTTTTTCTATCACTGCTTTAAAAATATATTCAAGAAAGTGAGTAGTAAAAGTTCCCCTCACCTTTTATATCATTCAATGACAACCATTATCTCTTTGCACGGCCCCATGTAAGCCGCTCAGAGTCCCCTTTGGGGAGAGGGAAGTGACTTATAAATAAAGTTTTTTATTATTATTTGTTTATATATAAGTCAGTCTGTGTGCACGCATGTGTACATGAGTTTTAATGGGAATATTAAGCTGCCCGAATAGAAGGTGCTCACAGCAAAAAAAGCTGTCTTTGTGCCATAGTTTTATAAGAGTCCGGTGAAAGAGAAGGGAGTTCTATTATTGTGGTGGTCTATTAAAAATTCAACTCTGATATGTGCTTGACATTAGTTCTATGGCTATTATAATTCATCAGAAAGAAATGTGTTTATAGCTCTCCATTTTAATGCATCTGCCTGGCAAGAGAAAACTGAGGAATGCCCTATATGCCAACAAAAGAGCGGTGGCCTTGTGCTATAGAACACGCATCTTTGTGCCTCAACACTGGTTTCAATATGGGTTTGGTTTGTTGTAATAGAATTTACGTACTACGCAAAAAGCAAAACTGGATCAGCCAGGAAATGATATGAAAGGAACAGAACCTCCCAGATGGAGTTCATGAGTCAGATTATCAATATTTCACAACAGGGATAAAGTTAAAACCTTAAAATACAAGTGGTTCAAGCATGCCTACGGCAACTAACCTCCCTCTCCTCAAATAGAGTTCAGGTCAGGGGTTCATGTATTCTTATATGTCTAACAGGAAAACATGTTAAACAAACTTAGGAATCAAATTAAAGCTATCCTGCTTTATTCAAAAAGGCATGAGTACCAAGAAACCAACATGCCATAGTGGTCTGAGTGTTGGACTAGGACTCCAGGAGACTAGGGCTCAACTTTCTGCTCAGCTATGGAAATCCACCAGTGATCTTAGACAAGTCACATTCACTCAGCTTCAGAGGAACACAATGGCAAAATCCCATCTAAACACATCTTGTCCATGACAGCTCTCTTTAGGCTGGGTTACTAAAGTTGGAAATCACTTAAAGGCACACAAAGACTAGACAACGCAACATAATTTATTCTTAAAGAAACATGCAAAGGGTTGCAGCCAAAGAAAGAAGCCCTTGAGGGATAAGCATACAAAGTCATGAGACTAAAAATATACATCCTCAATTAGATAAACAGATTTTTAAACAGATGTTTCCGATGTTGTTAAATTTCCTTGTAGAAAACAGGAGCATGCACATGTACAAATTATCATGATGATTGCTGCACACATTTTAACATGTTGGCATGCAACATGAGAACAATAAAGGGACCATTTGCATAATGCATGGCACTTTTTGTCAATTTATTTGCTCAATAAACAGTCTTGATAACATTGTCATTGCTGATGGAGTTAGCAACTAACACCAGTTGGAAAGAATCATGCTATCCTATCGTCCACTTGCCATTGGAGCCACTTACTCTACAAGGTAACAGAGCAGGGGTCACCAAGCCAGAAACAATTATGAACAGGAGGCGATATCTCACTGTTATAACGCTGAAGCTTAGGAAAGCCCTGGGAGTAGATACACAACTCAAATAATCACTGAATGAAGCAGTAATTGCAGTGTTGAATTAACAGGTAGATGCATAATTTACAAAATATTAGACAAATACATGAAAAGACACAAGAATGAAACAAAATTTAATCTTCAAGACACAGAACTGGTATAAGATCAATTTACTTTAATGATATCCGTGCTGGAAGCAGCAATTATGTATCCTGATACAGGCTGTGTATCCCTTGTCTAAAATGCTTGGGACCAGGAATGTTCCATATTTCATTTCCCCCCAGATTTTGGAATACTGAATATACATAATGAAATATCTTGGAGATGGGACCCAAGATGTAACATGATTTTTAAATGTTTATATAGACCTTACATACATAGCCTAAGGATAATTTTATTAACATTATTTTTATGTGTGGCTCCTAAGCTGTGGACCTTGCTTCCGGAGGAATTTAAATTGGTTCATGACATTTAGGAAAGTGGTGAAAACTTTCCTTTTTGAAGCAGCTTTGAACGAAAGCCAGGTACTTTATGGACATTGAAATATGGGAATTTTAGATTGTTTTATCTGTAATGTTTAAACCACGGACAGTTTTAAGCATCATTAAGAATATTTATGCATGGGTTTTAATTAATGGTTTTTAAAATTGTAAGTACATTTTTAAATATGTTGTGAGCCGCCTTGGGTCTGCTCTGAAGAAAGACAGCACAGAAATAAATAAATAGATTCAGCCATGAAGCAAAGTTTGTGTACACTGCAAAAGTGTCACTATCTCAGCCGCTCATGTGGAAAAAATTGGAGTACTCCAGATTTTGAAATTTTGGCCATGTGAAATTTGCACTTCACATGGCCAAAATAATACCATGTGGAATGAAAACTATCCAGATTTATCCAGGATTGCAAGAAACAATCTAAATGGAACTCCTACCAATATATCTATATTTGAATTGTGGCTGCTTGAATAAGACCATATCAAAACAAGCAGAGGAAGGCACTGGGCAGAAGCCTCAGACCATCTGGAAAATGCTAATTTGCTTTTTAATGTACTTAGCTAAAATTGCAATTTAAAGTTGCAAATGGGGGTTAAGTCCTTGTTCTAGCAAAATTATAAAAGCAACTTACTTTTCTTGCCATTCAAAAATAGCTTATATTATTAATATATTTTTATCTTCTTGAAAAATCAGAAATCCACAAACCACTGCCCTATGGTAAAATGCAACCAGAAGCAACACTGCTTTGTCTGACAACAACACCATCAGGTGGCATAAGACCAAACAATATGTTACTACCGTATGTGTTGCGCACCACTCTTGTGAGTTAAGATTTAATTTTAAAGCATTATCTCTTTGATGTTTGCCACTTTGCTTGAGAGTTCTGGTTGCCTGAGTTCTGGTTAACAGAGTATACTGTACTAGGGTGTCATTGGGCTCAAGTACCCAATCAATAAGGATTTGACCCTGATGCATTGTATCAGGGCATCAATGAAAACCTTCCCCAGAGTAACTGTTACTAGCTTTGAGTAGGAAGTCCCTCACCTACTCAAAGTGAGGGGGGGGGGGCAAATCCACTATCTCATCTGCCACAGTTCAATGCCTGGAAATAGCTATTTACCAATAAGGAGCCATTTGTAGTTCATTCATTTTCCCTGTAACAAAGGTGTAATTAAATGACAACACAACTGTAATTTGGTGAGGGATCATTTCAATCTTGTTTGCAGTGCAACTGCATCATTTGTCCTCACAAAATAATGGGGGAGGAATATTACATAGGCTGTTCTGTCTAATGCTACGTTGTGGGTGTTGAGGCCATAAGGCACATGGGAGGAGAGTGTTTTGTACAAACTGGTCAACACCTAGCAGCATTCAGACTTGAAGTGGGATGGGACAAGGAGAAACAATCATTATTACTTTCCCCAAAAATGACAAAAGGAATTCCTTCAAAATCATGACAGTAGCACTATATGATCAAACCTTGTAATCATAATAGCAGCCATCCTGTCAGCAACCACAATCATTCTACCCCTCCAATTGACAGCTATTTCTACTTTTAAGAAGATTCACACAGGTGCAGTTGACACTTCTCAGCCAAATGGGACTGAGCCCTATTAGTTAGTCCAAACTAGAGAAAACCTATTCAATCAGCTGTTGATAGATAAACTAGTACAGAAGTGTGTCTACTTTTCATATCATGGATGGAGGACACTGAGGCTGAGCGTGCATCAGACAACCCCTTTAATGTGGGAGTTACCACAATAAAAAGGGGGCTGTCCAGATGATGTCCTAGACAAACCCAAATTAATTCACCAGAAACCAGGAAAAACCCTGGTGAATTAATATGTTAGTGGGTTTATTCCGCTAACGTATTAATTAAACCCACTACTTACGGTGTCTGGACTGCAATCCAGACAATACTCCTATGGTTTTCCAGGCTAAATTAGCCCAGAAAACTGTAAGAATACCAAACCCTTCCTCAAAAGAAGCAATATAAAAAAACCAGAAGAACTTACCTGGCCTCCATTAGAGGGTTACCAGAGCTCTCCTGGCACGTACAAATGGCATGTCAGGAAAAAGGCGGGGAGGAGGAAAATGGCTCCTGCCCCCCTTCTCCTGGCACGTCATTTGTATGCACCAGGAGAGTTCCAGCAGCCCTCCAATGGAGGCCGGGTATGTTCTTTTGTTTTTGTACACTGCTTTTGGGGAGGGGGTTAGAGTGTCTGGGTGTTTTTCTAGAAAGTTCTGGGAGAATATCTGGACATCTACCCCAGAAAGCACAAGCTTTCTGGCGTATGTGTGGATAGGGGCCCAGGAATAATGGGCTGTGTGGAAGCAGCCTGAGAAACGGTAACTTGCCCTCCATTATCCAGTGAGCCATTTGTGGATACAAGAACTGCACCAAGGGCGTATCAGATTGCCATTCCAATACACCTAAACTATACACTTATAGCAGTTTGATACCACTTTAACTGCCATGGGTTCATTTTACAGAATCTGTGAGAATCCATTGAATCAATTCTTGAAAGACAAATCAACACATTGGTAAAATAAAACCTGGTTCAGCGAGCCTGCTCTCCATATGGTGGACTGATATTCACAATAGAATTCAGGCCATAATTTGGCTCACAGTTTTAGGATTTAACCCATAAATGCTGCAGTTTAGATAACAGATTTAACCCATAATTCTTTCGAATGTGTCTGAACAGGAAAAGCAATGGTAAACACACTTTCCTTTATTACTTACATATTGTTTTAAGTTAACCAGCCTTTGTTTTTACATGGCAGTCATCACTTCTGTTTGGAGCATCCATGTGTGCCATATTATTTTGAATACATTTGATAATGTTGTGACCCAGTATTAATTATTTTCAGACTGAAAAAAACCCACCAAGGGAACAAAAAGAGCAAGTCGGATTGCTGTACTATGCAAGTGTGGAGTAGACTTCCAGAAAAGGTTGGAATAGAGAAGGGATATTAGATCTATAAAAACAAAAACATTATTATGGTGTGATGCTGTTGCATTAATCCCCATGAAGTGTCTGCCTGGGAGTGGTACAGGCAGCAGTTTGGATGGAAAGTCAATGAACCTTTAGAAAAAGCACGTTATGATTTTGTTGAGAGAGAAGTATTATATAAATGCTTGATTAGTGTTATTAACCAGAGCTAGGTACAAGAGTAGGCATTAGCTATAATTGCACCACTGCGAGTTTAAGAGACCTGTATGGCATTTGTTCTATACTTCCAAGCAGCTTCCTAGAGCTATTCAGTTGCTGAGAGCACAATTTGTGTAGTGACTTTACAATTACAGTACAGGAAACATAGCAGAAGGCTGGTGAGAGAGAAGTGGCATTTTCTGTGGCAGATGCCAGAGTACAGAAAGTGAGAACTGTGTTTCTTCATTGGACAAGTGATTTAAACTGGGATATTGCTTCCTAAGGGAAATAACTTATCACAATTTGTGAGGGATGGAGTAGCAAAGGAAAACAATCTGTGCTGTGGGCAAATGGAGACAATAAGCTAGAAAATTATCTCAAGTTACATTTCTAGACCGCAAATGCCAGGCTTAAAATTGTCCCACCTTCAAAGCCCACTGACCAGATTTAGTCTTGAAAAGGCAAAGAAGCTGTACCCCCTGGTTGTGTTTTAGCCATCAAAAATATGCAAATCTGATGTTAACCAAACGTGCTTTTGGTTCATATCGCCTGCACTACACAGCATGCTTGCTCTCTCTGTGTGTTCAGATTGAAGACAAGATTATTTATTTATTATTTATTTATCACATCGGGAGGCATGGAGATGCACTATCCACAATGCTGTGGCCTCTTTTGAGAGACACGCTGAACGGGTCTTGAAGAGAAACGACAACGCAGAAAGAACCACAACTTGGAAACAACATCACCCAAGGAGACTTTCTGCTGTGCTTTCTGCAACTGAACTTGCCTATCTCAGATTGACCTTTTTAGTCATCAACGCACTTGTAAAAAGCGTGGGATGAGTCCCTCCTAAGAATCTTTGTTCACGTAGTAATGCCGAGATATTATTTATTTACTATATTTATATGCCACTCTTCTCAACCCCGAAGGAGCAATCAGAAGTAGTCACCTGGTTGACACAAGTTTGCTGAAATATGTATTAAAGTTGTTAAAAGACACACAGGCTTTTAAGAGGTTAAGAGAGGGACCAAAATTAGTTGAGTGGAAGAGAAGAAGAAAGAGACCAGAGTGAACAAGGAAAATGGAGAACCAAGAGGCAGATAACCAGGAAGGACTGAATCATTCTGAGCAATGGGCTGAACGATGGGCTGGGGACATAGATTTGCCAAGCACTCCACCTTCTAACATAATTGCTGTTAAGGAGCTGATATGGAGCTGGGGAGCAACATGACCAGTTCATGGGATCCTAGCAAAAGGGTAGCATGCATCCTCATGTGAAGGGAGACTGCTGAAGACACACGAAGCCAACAAATTAAAGCTACTTGTTAAATATTTTGAATGACACCACTGTAGTTACAATTTGTCAATTGCACAATGTAAACACAAGCCACCTGCTATCAAGCATCCTAGTTATAATGTGACTTTTCTTAGCATCACCATGAAGTAGCAGATTTCTTCATTATGCATATGAAGGAATCCATGTCCCTCAAAAATGCATTATGGTCATATTGTTCCTAATGTCATGCCAGTCTGTATGTGTTACTAAAGCCTATGGGCATTGTTTCCCCTGGAAATTATGCAATTAGGGTCCCATCTTCAGAAGACATCTATGTGCTGAGGCTGACTATAGGTTAGACATCCAGACCAAATTGGATCTGTTGCTTTCTACATGTGGCAATGTGCCATGGGTAAAGGGGGCTAATTATTATTTTAATATTTTCTATGCTTCTCAGCAAACTCATAAATCTTTCCACATACCAACAACCTGACACACAAATATTTCTGAGATTATATTCCCATGCTAAAATACAGTCAGCCCTTGGAGTCGGTGGATTCTTCCTTCATGGATTCAACCACCCATGACTTGAAACTATTTTTTAAAAATCCATGAAGCAAACCATGATATTGCCATTTTATATAAAGGATGCCATTTGACTATGTCATTGTATATAACTGAACTTGATCCCCTATGGATTTGTGTATCCACAGGAGTCCTGGAACTAAACCCTATCAGATACCAAGGGCTCACTGTATCTAGAATTCAGCCTCTGGTTCTGAGAAACCTCTACCAAAAGTAATTTCCCAAGATTCATGGACCATTTTTCATAAAAGCAAACTCCCAGGAGCATTACAAGAAAAAGATGAGGGAGAGAGAAGATGAAGAAAAAATGGAGAAGGAGGATGCAGTAGTAGGAGATAGAAAGAAAATAGAAAAATAAAATAATCCCACTGACTGAAGCAAATGTATATCTTTAACAACACTGAGGTAAACTGACTGCTCTAAGGCTCGAGGCTTATTCTGATTAAAAAGAGGCAAAGAAATGGGAATGTTGTATTTGCTGTTTGCAGAGCTGTGAATTCAGGTAACTGAGAGCAAGAGCCAGAATAAAGGCAACCTAAAAAATCTGATAGGAGAATCCAAAAGAACTGGAGACTGATTGAAAAAGAAAATTAAAGAACGAACAGTGAAAAGCCAGGCAGCCGGCCCACAAAGCGCATGGAGCATAAGGAAGGTGCTTTTACTAGTAAGCCTGGAAGGAAGAAGTAAAGATGAATAATACATTGCAGAAACTGGATCACTAACCCTGTGCTAAACAGCAGGCTTTCAACGAGACCAGAGTTACAGCACATCATATATATTCCATAGTGCCTCATAGTCAAACACACAGAAGACAGTAAAATGTCTAAGCAAAGCAGCTGTAAAAACCAAAGTACTGGTTATAGTACTGATTTGAGGAGAAATTGCCTACAGCAATATTTGTATAGAAGCAAAACAAAAATGGGGAAACTGATTAGGGACTTTGCATTTCCTCATTAAAAGTTCCAGAAAAATAGGAGTTGCTGTGGCAGGCCTTCAAGTTATTTCCAATTTATGGCAACTCTAAGGTGAGCCTATTAACAGGGTTGTCTTGGCAAGTTGTGTTCAGAGTGGTGTTGTCTTAGCTCTTCTCTGAGGCTGAGAAACAGAGCTTGCTCAAGGCCATCCAGTGAACTTCTATGGCCAATTGGGGATTTGAACCCTGGTTTCACAGAGCCCTAAACCAACACTAAAACATGTTTTGACACTTGATGGAGTATATGTTATAAATTTTATGAACGTGTAAATAACTGGAGAAGAGGAATTTAATTTGATTTTGAAAGACCCACTCTCCCACCCCATCTTCTCTTCATGAAAAATGGAATGGAAGGGTTGGGGTTAGGAGTAGAAATAAATTGTTCTCTTACCATTTGCCAAAATTTTGGTTTCCAAAATAGCAACTAGTAGTATCATAGTAAGGAGGCACAGACATCGTACTGTTCTCAAATCACCCTTTGATCTTTGCAAGTAGTTAGCCAGCTCTTTCAAGCAATGTTTTAACCAGTGTTTGGTGATGAGTGCTGAAGAAACAGAGGTTAGTATTCAGAATTCAGGGACTTACAGCACAGTTTTATGTAGAATGATTAAAACTTATGTGCCAGCTGCGCCTATACCTTGGAAAGTCTGATCTGGCCACAGTGGTCCACGCTCTTGTTACATCCTCGAATAGACTACTGCAATGCACTCTACATGGGGCTGCCTTTGAAGACTGCCCAGAAACTTCAATTAATCCAACGGTCGGCATCCAGGCTGCTCACTGGAGTGGCGTACAGGGAGCATACAACTCCACTGGCTACCGATCTGTTTCGCCAGCTCCACAATTATTATTATTATTATTATTATTATTTATTTCGATCAAACCGCTTCTGAGCACAATTCAAAGTGCTAGCTTTAACCTTTAAAGCCCTAAATGGTTCTGGCCCAGACTACCTGGTATGAACCATCACGAAACTTAAGTTCATCTGGAGAAGCCCTACTCTCGACCCTACCGACATCGCATAGCGATTGGTGAGGACGAGGGACAGGGCCTTCTCATCAGTGGCCCCCTGCCTGTAGAATGCTCTCCCCAGAGACATCAGAATGACCACCTCCCTCCTGTCTTTTAGAAGAAAAATCAAGGCCTGGCTTTGGGACCAAGCATTTGATTAGTGAGCAGCAAGTAAAAGAAGATTTTAACACTTATGGCAATGATTTGACCTGGACTGGATTTTAGACTCTGATTTTAATAGGCGTGTGTTAATCAATTGTTTTAATTATTGTTTTAATATTTTAAATATTTTAATGTATTGTTGATTGTTTTATTATGATGACACCATATGGTGTTTGTGAGGCCGCCCTGAGTCCCCCCTCGGGGGTGAGAAGGGCGGGATATAAATATAGGAAATAATGATAATGATAATGATTCTGAAATCTATTCAGAAGTTGGGCCCATTGGGAGACAATGAAAAAGCAGCCCAAGGCTACAGTCCTGATAACTGATTTTCCCCTCCCTTCCTCCCTTCTTTCCTTCTTTCCTTCCCTCCCTCACCCTCTCCCTCTCCCCCTTCTTTCTCTAGGAGTTTTGTTGGACTACAGCTCACTTTCTCAGAAGAATGGAATATAAACAATTAAATTCTATGTATTTAAGAAAGCTCACAATGTAATAAAACAGTCTTAAAAATGCTATACAACCTATTGTTATCTTAGCCTCAATGGAATAACACTGCTACCCATACTGGGGAATCTTAAAACAAACTGAGCAGTGAATTTTGCTGAACACAGTTCTAAGTAATCGGGATGGCACTTCTGAGAATACACTTTTCACTTGATTACACTGTAAAAGATGCTAGTCTATGAGGTACTTAATGGTCCTCTGCAACATTGCCTAAGCCATGACTATTAAAAGTAGTAATTTAAGGGCAAGCTAATGGTTGCTGGGTTGTAAAGGGGGAGGGGGGGGAGTTATTTATTTATTTATTTATTATTTACTTATTAAGCCAGTCCCTGACACATTGGGAGGGCTCGGGCGGCTCACAGGAGCCAAACAAGGCTTCAATGGCAATGATTAAAACAACAGCAATTAGCTAAAACAATACACTCCATAAAATCATTAAAATCATTATTGTAGGCAAGGGGCACAAATATGATACCAGTCCCTGACACATTGGGGAAACTCCCTGCCACTTCCCCATATTAGACAATATAGGAACCGTTGCTCTAAGGTATCCAAATAACGTGAAGAATATTATATAGATACATACACACATACTTTTTAAATTAGGGATCTTTTTCTAGGTAGAAAGTGAGTGTGAGGGGTGTCTTTGTAATTCTGCAAACCTGGTTTCCTCTACTCTGAGACCACTCAATTAACATTGCAGCACAGATTATAGCCCCCGTTCTCTGTCTCTGTCTCTCTCTCTATATATATATATATACATATATATAACGTGGAAGGCTACTGTAAAAATCTGCATTATTTGTTGTTTATTCATTCAGTCACTTCCAGCTCTCATGACCCAATGGACCAGCTCACAACAGAGCTCCCTGTCGGCCATTGCCACCCCCAGCTCCTGCATGATAGCATTTGCATTTATATGGAGGATGCTCTCATGGTGCGTGTAAACCTAAGCCCAATATTGAAATTAACATGGCATTCATATAGGGATCTCTGACAACAGAAAATAACGGGGCAAACCTTCATGGAAGAGAGAAGGCCATATCATTCAATCATTTGGATGGGCAAAACTAAGTAGTTCCAGCTCACAACAGATATCCTGGATGTTCAAATCCTATTATATACAATGGCATAATAAAATGGCATCCCTTATATTAAATACCAAAAATAAAGTTTGCCTTTCCTTTTTCAAAAAAAAAAGTCAAGCCATGGGTGAATAATCCATGGATATGGAGAGCTGACTGTAAGTACATATGAGGCTTGTTGAAACTACCATAACCTACTTCTGCTATGTCTGGAGAGAAAGGAATGACTATCATGCTTCTCTCACTTCCTTCCATGCTTATGATGCTACCCTTCACTGGTTTTGAAAGCTACTTGCCAGTGGAGGCTGTGAAAATCCCAGACCATACGCCATAGTGTAAAAATTCAGGCTTGTATAATGAATCTGTACGTGCCTGCCTAAACAACATACTCCTTATGTTGGTATCTCTGTAACTCTCTGCAGCAACTAAACATGGAATTTCTAGTTTAGTGCTGAGAACATTACACTATTTAACACAATTTTTGTTTCTGGGTTATAAATGTCATATCCGAGCTGGGTCTATCATAAAAACATGGAACAAGTTTATTAAGCTGCAAAATCTTTGTTTTTGCGGGACAGCCTGAAGCACATTTTGCTATAGTTTTTTCATTGGCTGCCACAAAAACAAAGTTTCTGGAGAATAGCAACTACTTTCAAAGTAAATTCTGCACAATTAAATAAAAATAACACCTTCAAACCAGGAACAGAACATTTTTCAAATTTTGTTACATAGTATTATAGGCTGCTCCAAGTACTAGCTGTAGATGTGACACCAATGTATTACTGAAGAGATGTTTCTTTACAAATGCATATTGTACTCATTTGAGTATGGAATAAAGAAAAATACTAATGTAATAATCTAAGGAAGAAGCAGAAACAAAGAAAAGTCAATTTACCTAGGGAACCAGAAGCGTTTTTCCTGTTCTCTTTTCTGTGTTGTCACGGTCGTTGTTCTTCCTCGGCTGCTGCTCTGATAATGAGGACGACTCTCCTCACTTTATTGTACAACAGCCCTGTAAGGAAAATCAGGCTGTCAGATATTGACTGGTTCAAGGCCACACAATGAGATTTATTGAGTAATGGAGCCTGGATCTGCCAGTCTGAATTTAATACACCACTACCATACATTGAAACATACATAAAGTAACTCAGCAAGTAGGACAATATTGCCAGGAAGCTTACAGCACAAAGAAAAGAAGGAAAGAACCAGAGAGAAATGAATCAAGGAACAAAGTGATCAATAAAACAGTTTCCACACTGAAGAACCATGAGGACTCTTCACCTGTGTCAGAAACTGCCAAAGCTGGTTGTAAAAAGCCCTAGGAATTCAATATTTCTCCCCTCATTTGCACCAAAAGTAAATGATACATGAAAATCACCCCATCTCTGTAGACCGGATAAGGTCAAGTACTAGACATTAAAAAGCACAATTACTTCAGAACCCTGCTCTGCAGATCTGACTAATCACTGGGTGCTCAGAAGACGGGCCCTTGGTGGTGCTGCATGCTTCCAATCCCTGCTTTTTGTGTGTTGCAAGTTGCAGCACTTCAGAACTCTCTGTATGCTTTGCATCTGCTTAATATAGATCTACATGTACTCAGGATTTCCATGTAGTAAAACGCAGAGCTGCATATTGATTTTATTGATTATGCGATTATTTCATTTTATTATGTCTTTTTATGGTTGTGATTTTAAAAATATCATACATTGATATGGTTTCTTTGTGTTCAGTGGTATATATAGTACAAATAAAATAATGAAAGAACCAGCAGACAACTAAGAAAGTGATTCAGTGTTTTTTTAAAAAGGAAAACCAAGGGAACCAGCAAAAGAAATAAGCTGTTTACGTTTGCCAATATTGTTCCCATTGTTGTGTCAGAATGAAAGAGAGAAAATGTGACTTTTGCCATGGTTTTGGTTCATCCATTTACTTCAGTAAGATAGCTAGCGCAATGCTTAGGAAGAGGAAATCTTTGGCAGCACTTGGCTGCAAAAATGCCTTTTTGTCTAGTTGTGTAGATGTGTGATAAGAAGAAGGTCAATGAGATTGCTGAGTACAAGGTCCTTTTGTGGCATCTATCTTCCATCACCTCCGATTGCTAGAAGGACAGGTGCATTAAAAACAGAAAGTCTTGTGGCACTTGAAGGACTGGGAACATGTATCTAGCTTTGTGGCCTCCAGCCTTTCTTTTTATATTTGATAGCCCAATATTCAAAAAATATTATTCAGCCTCAAGAGATATTATAGTCACTTTCCCCCACTGCATAAATTAGCAGACCACTTAGGGCCGTTTCACACAGCTGAACAAAATCCCACATTTTCTGCTTTGAACTGAAATATATGGCAGTGTGGACTCAGATAACCCAGTTCAAAGCAGATATGGTGCGATTTTCTTCCTTGATATTCTGGGTTATATGGCTGTGTGGAAGGGCCCTTAGGTCACTAAAGAATCTAAGACTATGATTTCCGTTGTGTGTCCCCACTGCTTGAAAAGCAGTATTTCAAAAATGCAGATGAAATTTCTATTTGCTCTGAAAACTCAGAGTTAAAAATATATCTGCCTAAATAAATATTAAGCACCAAACTGAGAAACATTCTTACTCATGCTGATCACATGAGAACGCCCACTTGGATAACTCATCCCAAGTTACTCCTCAGCCAGGCAAAGCCTTCAAAGTCGAGTTCAAAGAAATATGCTAAATTCTGAATTTAGATCTTAAGGCAAGATCAATCATACGGTTGCCCCCTTGCTTCCTACATTCATTCCCCTTTCAGCGGGATGGTTGTAGTGGTAGTGTTGGAGGAGCAGCGTTTGGCAGATTCCACTAAATAAGCAAAAACAGCCATTATGTGCATCCCCCCAAATTACATGTACAGACCTTTAACTGAAGGTTGTT
This sequence comes from Anolis apletophallus, assembly GCA_030556195.1. Lineage (NCBI taxonomy): Eukaryota > Metazoa > Chordata > Lepidosauria > Squamata > Anolidae > Anolis > Anolis apletophallus. The sequence goes on from JARBWK010000001.1 coordinate 53,896,413, forward strand.
AGCTATGAAATACAAAAAGAGATAGCAAGTAAAAAAGGAATCTGTTCATTTATTCTTTCCTATAGATTTCCCCATTCTGATGCCCAGACCTACAGGTTGCAATTCTTATAATCCCTCTGCCAGCATTATTGTCAAACACATTATGAAATCACCTCCAAGGAGGAGAAACACCATTTTAAAAACTCAGGAAAGAATGCTACTGGAACATGGCCACACAGTGCGAAAAACTTACAGCAGCCCATTCAAAATACTTTGCCATCGGTGGTGGTGACATGAGATTAGCCTCAGCCTCCTAATTAGAGCCAAATTAATCTTGTGGAAAATATCCTAGCAGATTTCTCATCCAGCATTTGAACTATGTGTTCGAATAAAGTAGAGTAAAAAAAGTTACCCCAAGAAACTCCAGGCAAGGCCGTTATAGTTTCCTTATGCATTGTTAATCTTTTATAGTGACAGCAATAATAAGGCCCCTTCCACACATAACCCATAATGTCAAGTCAGAAAATCCCACAATATCTGCTTTGAATTGGATTATCTGAGTCCAGGGAGCTGTGGTGGCACAATGGGTTAAACCCTTGTGGTGGTTGAACTGATCAAAAGACCCGAAGGTCAGTGGTTCGAATCCGCAAGACGTCTGTCAAGCCCAGCTTCCCATGCGAGGACATGAGAAAAACTTCCCACAGGATGGTAACACATCTGGGGGTCCCCTGGGCAACGTCCTTGCAGACAGCCAATTCTCTCACACCATAAGCGACTTACAGTATATTCTCTATTTGCTTCTGACATGATTAAAAAATCTGAGTCCACACTGCCATATATGCCAGTTCAAAGCAGAAAATGTGGGATTTTATTCGTCTGTGTGGAAGGGTCCTATGTGTGACCCCTCACTGACTATTTTCAAATTGGCTAAAAAGCTCAGGACAGCCTCACAAGCCCTGCACCAGAGATCTTAAAAGTCACATCTGAAGATTTCTCTTGTCAGTGCCATGGAAAACAAATCTATACAAGACAATATGTACAGCTTGTCTATGTTCCTACACAGACTGTTCAAAGCAAAACTGACTGACAGAATAACTAATGAGAAGGTCATAGTGTGAGCACAGCTATTGACAGCAATACATGAAGCACAGGCAACAAGATGGACGTATTTGGGACATCTTTTATGAATGCCCAATAATAGCCTACCTAAATTATGACTTTTTTCCTGGAAGAACAAGCTGCCTTCCTTTTCAAGAGTGGGAGCTGTTGCCTCAAAAAATAAAAATAAAACTCTTAGCTGCCTGAGGTGCTTTTACGCACTTCTTTAGTGCTGCTTTGGACTGTGACCCAGAAGAGGGTAGCAAAATCACTTAAGTTGCAGAGCCCGTGTGCAATTTAAAAAGAAACAAATTAATAATACATTTGAATGTAAAAAGATAATGAAAAAGATCAGATATATTTTCTTTCCTTGTGCCATTTTCTCCTCACTGTAACATAATTTTTTCATTCATTTTAATATGTGTGTGTGTGTGTGGGGGGGGGGGGGGTGTCCAAATGAAAATGGGTTATATGAATAAACTCCATTGTATGATAGTCTCTGGTGCAATACAAATGTCTCTCATCCTTAATTTGGTTGTTTAAGTTATGGGTTTATTACTGAGATTCTAGAGCCAAATGAAATGCCAAATTTGGAAGTCACAACACATGGAGCAGATATTTGGGGTCTCTGCAACATTGATGGCTGTAAATTAATCTCAGAGAAAAGAAAGCTCCTACCAGGAAAACTAAACAGGTCAGCAGCTGTAATGCACAGTTCTACTGATCCTGGTACAGCCATGCATACTATGACATCTTCACTTCCTATATAGCCAAAATGGGACACTAAGGACATCAGTAGTGTCACTAGGGTTGAGGTCACCCAGTGCAGGAAAGAGAGGCAGTTGGCAGTGACCAGGAACCCACGATGCAGTGACGGGCTCTGAGAAATCAACCTCCTTCACTGCCTTTGGGAGCCTAGCCAGTTCAAGGGGGACTAGGCATATTGGGGAAAGGGAAGGGAGGCAAAAAAGGGAGAGATCTGATCAATACTGCCACCTATAGCAGATGGGGGGCAGAGAAGGCTTCTGTCATGACAGCCATTATAGTGTCACCCCTTCCATTGTTGGCCCCTTAATGTGATTCACACGCTCTTAACCCCCTATTGAGGTCACTGAAGGTGATGGTGGGAATTTTGGCTGAAATTGGCTTGCAGATGCTTCTGTAAATAGCAGTGCACCTTCTGCCTCCTCCTGAATGGTATCTCACAATGCAACCCCAGGCTCATCTAACAAAGCTGAATAATGGTAGACAAATGAAGGAAGTATTTTCTTCCATATGACACACAATTACTTTATGGAATGAGCTGCTGTAAGTTGTAGTTATGTCCACCAATTGGCTAGCAAGGGGATTGGAGTAATTCATAGAAGAGAAACCAAGTTATGATGACTATGTATTATCTCCAGTGTCAGGGCAGCATGCCTTTGAAAACCAGGTGCTGGAGAACTGTGCAGAGAGCTCATACCCTGTTTGTGGGCTTCCAAGAGACATCTGGTGGTCACTATGGGAAACATGATAGAATTAGATAGGCCTTTGGTCAGATGCAATTCAGAATATGTTTGTAACTTAGTTCTACTCTGTTTGCAAACTAATGTTTCTGCACCGATAAAGGTCTATTGAGACATGCCCTATTGCTAGCAGTCCAAAAAAACTGCAGTTCCTTATATGCCCCTACAAGGTTGCTGCTGAGGCTTGGGCAATTCTTCAAAGCAGATTTGGGAACATGTTAGGGGAATAGTGGAGGGAAGGGAAGAAACGGACGTCTACACTACTCATTCTGCATTATTGTCGAAAGTGGGGAGGGGGAGAGTTTGGCGTTTGTATGTAGATTATTACTCCTTTAAACAGATAAAAGGAATGAAAAGCAAAAAAAGAACAACCATTGTAAGGAAATAAATTGCTCAGCTTCAGAGATATTTCGTTTGTTGAGGAATGTGAAAAGTCTTTGTTTAGTCTGAGGAAGCGAAGAAGATCGACAAATTATATAGATTAAACAGTAGAGATTTTTGGAAGGTCAAGAATTTATCTGGTTTATAAGATTCATTACATTTTTTAAAAAGAATGCCTACTTAATTTTTCACTTTAGCTTTAATGATTGGCAATGGCCTATATTAAAAGCTTGCTTTGAAGTGTACAAATTAACATACAAATTTATGTAACTTAGCACTTGAGAATTCTAGCATTTTAATCAAAGTATAAATGAAGAAGGATAATCCTGATATACTGTGCTGGTCAATACCCGTTTACATTTCACTACTTTACAGATTTTCATGACAGCACATATTTCATATTTTACATTTCCTTCATCACAAATTTTAAATGTGTGCCTTATGATTAATCTTTTTTCTGTGTATTTTAATATGTCTTTTGTAGAAATACATTTTAATATTTGCATTTTGTAGAATGTTTTTAGATGATTATGTGTTGTTAGCAATGTCATAACCTGCCGCGAGCCACAAGGAGAGGTGGGTAAGACATAAAATCATCATCATCACCACCACCAATATTTCCATATAACATGGCATGCAGAATCTGGATGTGCAGACACACATCCACAGAAGTCACAGGACTACATGGTCAATTGTAAACTGGGTGTGAAATACCTAATAAATGAGACACATTGCAGATTTCCAGTATGATAAATCAAGAAGTTGTGGTAGAGTTGTGTTGTTTTGATTTAGACTCTAAGCTAAGATCTATGAACATTGACAGCAACTATATGAAATGGTTTTCTCAAGATTAGATGTGGAGCCCACAGAAGTCAGTGGAAAGCTTACATTAATTTTAGAGGCCAGAGGAACAATTTGCTGTATTTCAGGAAGAAACTACAGCAAAGCTCTAAAGGAGTCTGATTTATGATTGAGGAAATGACTCCATTTTGTAGGCTGCTGAGAAATGGCCTATAAGATCCAAGAAATCAGTCTCAAAGCCACATTTGTAACTGGCCATTTACTGCACCTTGTACAGCCTCACTCCCGTGTGGCTAGAATTTATGTCTTCTATCCTGCGATTAAGTCTACACTGTCTCCATAAAGTAATAGGATATACACACACTGTATATACACTTTCACTAAGCCCAAGTGATTGTAGGGTAGCTGCTGTCTGTCTCTTGGGAATCACGGCACAATCTTTTGAGAGAGTAATAGGATTTATTCTTCATCCCCTGAGAGTGAGTCAGTTGGGAGTAATTGGATTTATACTGTAACCCTCAAGGAATATCCTCACAGTCTCTATAATAAAGTGTAATCTGTGTCTTCTAATTTCAGGGAATGAGTTCAGAATTATAGACCAGCTGGATTGATCCTCAGTCTACAGGTTAGTACTATATGCACACTTAGATGCTACATAATTGGATAAAGGATGGACCAAACATTATCCACCCTGTCTTGTTAACAGCAATTTAGCTTGTCCTGAAGAGAAGGGACTAGTGCCCCTAAATCATTTTTGATCAATCCAGTTTTCCTTACAGCTTGTTAAGTGACTTCAATAGAGTTTGGATCAAACATTTAAAGAATTAAAGCACATTTATTGGTGTGCTTACTAGGGCACAGCATTGATTTCCCCCCCTAAATGGATGAAAGCCTTCATCACTTGCCTTGCAGCTGTTTGTCAAAAGAAGCAATGCCAATTATTGCCTATTTTCAGAATGAAGACTAGGAATAGAATCATCGAAGGGCAATAAAATCAACCTGGATCTTTTAAAAACCCAGTCACATCGACCTAGCCTCTGTTCCTCTGCAGCAATTTTAATTGGTGTTTTTGGGAGACTTCTTGATTTATGGCACAGTGAAAGAGTGAGAGCTCTTTAGGCACTGAAGATAGTATCAATGACTGCTAGATAGATTGTGGTTTGTAATTAATAATAATAATAACCTTTAATTGTACCCTGCCACCATCTCAAAGGGACTTGGGGCAGCTGATAGAAGCACTCAAAGTCCCACATGTAGACAACAATACATACGTATAAATACAATGACATAAGTATAATCAACAGTGCATAAAACTCTCATTAATAAAATTATCAAAATTTGAAAATTATAAAATTCCTAAAATACAGTGGAACCTGCCGGCCTGCTATCTATCATAACAATAAATCGAAGTGCGGCCCAGTACTATCAATGATTCATCATATTGGCCATGATTACTCAGCTCTTGATAGAGAGATGCAAACCCAGAGTAATTCCCAATATATGATAATTTACAATATATCGTACATGCGATTGTATTTACAATATTTAGAGATGACATTGATCAGAAATAACTGATACTGCAACATGTGGCTTGGAGGAAGGTGTTCTAGAGAGCTTCTCTGAAAACACTTGCTCTAAACAACACTTTTCCTTTCCATACAGAAGCAGTATTTCTTTTGGGTCTGATATACGCCATGGTTTATTTTTTGTACCATGCTTACTCAAAACAACATGCAGTGAGTGAACAGGACAGTACATATCTTTCTTGATCTGACCCTTCATGTCAGAACCTATGGGAAGGAAAGATGTGCCTGTTTGGAGTTCAAAACACCATCCTGGTCAGCACTCCTGACAACAAAGCTACAGACTCCATCTGAATGGAGTTAAGTCTTAACAGCATAAAACAAATTCCCAACGAACTACTGCCTGAAATATAATGACCTTCACTGAGCTCACTAAAATTCATGTCACCATTTCCAAAGGAAGTTGCTCACTAGTATGAGGGACATTTTATAAAGGCTGTCCATAGAGCTTGGTCCTCTGGTACTTCAAGCATCAGGAAGTGTTGATGCAAAAGCACATCTTCTGCTGAAATAGTGCTCATTGGCAGATTGTTCAGCAGAGGTGGAAATATTCATAGACTTGTAGATGGAGCAAATATGCCTTCAGGTTCCTGAAGAGCAGCATTGTGTGGATATGGAAAAATAGTCCCTAAAGTATGACAGAGTGTAACTAGATAAACAGAATGTATTGCTAGTCACAGCCAACTAACTGTTTGTTTTTGCTACAAGCAGCTAAACATGCTTCCCCTTTGGAAATTGTTTTGTTTGAACAAATGGGAAATAGAGGCATGAATACATTTGCTAAGTGTTTCTCAATTTTTGATTTCTTTAAAATTAACTGTATATAAAAACCAGACCCTGAATCTCAAAAGCAAATGAAACATTTTTTATTGCAAAGGACCACCAAGGGCAAGTTAGTGAGATAAGCATTCTTCTTCTTTAGTTTATTATTCATCAGACTTCCAGTATTTCTATATTGGCTGTAAACCATTTCAAATATCCTAATCTTACATTTAATCTATTTTCCATTATCTTAACACAAGTTAAAGACCAGTTTTTGCAATGTCCACCTGGGCATGCTTGTTAAAATGTTGATCATCTGACCTATTTTTATTTCACCTTAGAGACCAGAGAATTTTATGCTTTTAACTCATGAAGACTCAGCAGGTACCCTATCAGAAAACCTAAAAGCACCTAACTTCATGCAAAGTTTTTGTGTGTTAATTCTCCTAGTCAGAGCCATCTGGGAAGTTCCTGCTTCCATTGAAAGCCAAGGGATTTAAATCTTTCTTACCCTTGCTGATTTCTTTTTCTTTTGCTGCTTGGATTTTGTTTTTAATAACCTATAATATGAGAAGACCAGCCCTTGGGAATGAAGGGATTACTGTCAAATATCTTTTCCTATTTGCTGGCCTTTTAGAAGCTTTATTCATGTTAAAACCTGGAAAAGCTGGAGGATTAGCTGGGAACTGAAGGAGGGATGTGAATCACTGGTTTGGGATTTTCAAGGACTGTCGCTTTGTAAGAAACCTTTTGTGTAGTAGGGTAGGCCCCAAATATCACCCAGCTTCAAATGAATATAATCTGGTGGGGAATGTCTATTGAATTCTAATTAGGTTTTTTAAATTAACTAGCTGGGCTCCTCACTACCCCTCCCCAGCAGACAATCTTCAGTCAGTCTCTGTGCAAATGTTGTACAATATTTTTGTTCTGTTACTCCGTAGACCTGGGCATCCAGCCAGCAAGAGGAAGCCCAGCGACTAAGATTTCCTGCCTCTTATGCTGTAACAGACAGCAAGGCTTCAGACAACACAAGGCAAGGGGAATATGTGATGGATCACAGTATACCATCACTGCGGGCTCCACTTAATTCTAGTTTCTGGACAGCAGCGTTGAGTTCTTTGCCCCTGTTTCTACAATGGATTGACATACCACCAAACAACTTTGTGCTGTTTATGTAATGGTCTAACTTTCACAGTGGCATGAATATATCTTCTGGAATTCTTCTCAGCTGTTCCTGGGAATATGTTTTGGAACTAAGTGGGCAGGGTGCAACCCAGTGAATCCTCTATTGCCCCACATATACAAAAGGTACTCTTTGTAGCTCACAGATCTTACAGCAAATGCAATTTCTGAATCCCACTTCATATGACTTACATTTTTCCTTCAAAAATGGAACATTTCAGTGAATGCCTCAGGCATTGTGAGATAATCAATATTTCCCCATTTTCCCTGCTGTATTCTCATGGTGTTCATATACGTACTGTCATCAGTGTACCTGTCATATTATCCAGTGACTTAACTAGGTTACTCCTAGCAATGTCTCTCAGACTTTATGAAAGTCTGCTTCCCCCTCTTTTTAAACTTGCTGGATCTACTATCCACAGATCCATCTTGCCTGTCCCTTTCATAGAAGTAGCGGTAATTCCAAAATTCATCTAGTCCAACCCCTGCTAATTCAGGATCTCCATAGCCAAAGCTGACAGATGACCACACAACTTCATTAAAAAATTTCCAACAGGCCCATCACCTTCCAAGGCAGTCTATTTCACTGCTGAACAGAGTTTAGTATGAGTTTCTCCGATTCCATTCTATCTTTCTCTGCATTCTTACTTTTCTCCACTGTCTCATGTCAGATAATTGGTTCAATTGCAGTCAAAGGTTTAAAACTTTTGCTGACAGTTCAGTCTTCCCTATCCCACCCATTGGACAATGTTGGCTGCTTAAAGGCTTATGGCCAATATCAAAAATTGCCCCTCCTTCCCTCACGTAATGTGCAGGAGCTTCTAGTGTATCCCTGATGTGAGGAAGACTGAGATTTTGTGAAGAACAGCCCAATGACGAGTTGGAGCTGGGCACCTCAGGTTAGTGGAATGGAAGTAATAGGTGATTAGACTGTGGTCCTCATATTTCCATCCTGAATGAGTGCATTTCTGTCAAGCCATAGGCCAGGCCTCCACAAACTGTGGCCCTCTAGCTGTTTTTGCCCTCCAACGCTCAGAATTCCTGGCTATTGTACAAGCTGGCTTCTGGGACTTGAAGGCCAAAGCAGCTGGAGGGCCACAGGTTGTGCAGGCCTGCCATAGGCCCTTTCAAGGTAGGTACTTCAGCTGTGCAAGCAACCCATGCTTCTATTAGAGGGGACGTAGTTTAAAAAAGGGAATTTTCAGAGATGTTCCCAATGCTTATATGTCCTGATTTACTGCCATATTGGCCTATTTCTGCAGTAGGCCTATGTTTACAGAAAATACTGATTGTTTGAGAAATCAGTGCTCCAGAGAAAAAGTTATTATTCAAGGATAACAGTCCATCCGGTCAAAACCAGCTAGCTGGTGGCTAGTTAGTACTCCCCAAGTTTTCCAGTCGCACTGGAGCCATGTCTGCAACAGACTAACAGATAAGATACAGTCATGGTCAGAGAACAATATACTATAGTTGTGCTATAGTTGTGCCATCCCATGTGTGCTATAATGCCAATCAAAGTCATAAGCAACTAATGAACAACTGTATAGCTATCTTAGACCAATGAAATGATTTATCTTTGGGAACCAATAAAAATGTATATTCCATTTACTACCAAAGTGATAAAAACCCTGCAGCCCCGGGGGTTGCGACAAATCCTTTGGTCGCATTCCTGTATGCTTGTTTATCGTTATTGCTGTGGCCATACAATAAATACCTTTTTGTGGTTTAAAAGATTCAACTTTTGTGGTGTCCTTCCTCGCCTTCCCTATTGGAAAGGAGGTTCATGCCTTTTTGGGAAATATTTTGGTTTCTTTGCCCCTACACTATTGGTTGCTCCTTTGCTGTGACAGTGTTTCCATCTCCACTTGGTTAGCTGTTTGAACTGACTAAACTGTACAGCACTTTTCTTTTGTCAACTGCTGGTTCTGTTGGCATGGCTGGTCTACCCAAGAAAAGCGGTGGCAATGAGTGATGATTGAAATCCCCTTACATCTCTCTTTTGTTTAGCTGGGGAGTCAGCAGCTGCTGAGGTTGCTGCCACACTCAACTCCTTTCTGCTCTTTTAGCTTAGTTTCTCCTATTCCCCCCACTTCCTTTCCCACTGCCATTCTGTTCATTAGTGAAAGCCTGAAACAGCAGTTGAAAAATAAAAAAGGGGGGGGAGAGAGAAATACATATGGAACATTCCTTTTGTTCTGATTCAGATACTGCAGAAAATGAGTCATCTACATATATCCTTTATCCCATAGGCAAGTGAGGTCAATACATTGTATGAGGACATGGAATGGGACGTCCTACCCTTTGAGACCCAAAGCTGTTTCATTTAGGCATCAAGTCAAAACACACCTAGTTAGTAAGTGCCCTGGATGATTTACTTTAGATGCTATGAACATCATTTTAAATTGTTTCAAAGTTTAAAACCTGTTTGACTTAATGTATTTAATGTTTTGGTCTAATTAAATTAGTTGCATTTTAAATAATTTTATTGGTTTTACTTGTACGTAGACCTGAGATAATATAGAGTTAGATAGAACGATTTTAATAAATAAATACCCCATCTTCGCTTCATTACCCTCAACTTTGAAGAGATTTGGGCTTCCAGGAAACGCTATGCCCAAAAAATGCGAAAGGGCAAGATCTGTCCAGAAAGCTGGCTGTGGTGCATCTTTGGCTAGTTTGTTTTGTGGGGAAAATGTCTCTTTATCTGCATTTAGCTTTGCTTGAATCCTTGCCAGCTTCCTCATTCCAGTATTATCAAAGTTCCAGCCCAGAAACAAAAGAGGAAAAATCAGCTTATGTCCAAAAAGTAATAACTTCTTCTCTTCCTTACCTTTTTATAACCACTTCCTTTGCAGGACTGGCAACTAAATTAACAACATAATATTACCACTCAGCTGTGAACTCCATTTAATTCAGTAGGATCTGTTCCAAGGTACCCTATATTGGATTATACTGCACAGATTGCATAAGATGAAGAACATTTCTGGGACACGTTATTCTTTCCTGAACAAAAGTCATGAGTAGTCTTGTATATAATGTCTTTGTCTATCCAAAGTACTCCACTTATGCCATCTATTTAATTCTTTCGACACACCTGCAAAGTAGGTCAGTCTCCTCTTATTAACTCCATGTTTCAGGTAGCAAAGTGAAGAAAAAAGGAAGAAGCAAAGACCACTATGTTGCACGATTACCCAAAAGGAGAAGCTTCTGCATTCAAAGATCTCCAATCAGGAAGTAATGGAATGCAGTCTAAACCTGAGAGGCCAGATTATATCACAGCTACCGCAATCGCATGCCCTGTTATCTGGAAGTGTTTCAAATTCACCGGAGCTTATTTACAGCAGCTCCCATCAAAAGATGGCACAGTCAACCCTCCATATCCAGGGATTCAACCATCCATAAAACAAATTCCAAAAAGCAAATCTTGATTTTGCCATTTTATATAATGGACACTGTTTTGCTACACCATTGTACATAATGTGACTTCAGCATCCATGTGTGTGTGCATGTGTCTTGGAACCAAACTGCCCTGGATGCAAATTACTGGTTTTGTCTTATACCTTCTGGTTGTTTAACATAACACATTATAACTTCAACTCTTATTACTGAATTTTTCTGAGTTCAATTGGAAAGGTAGAATAGGTCCAAAGCACTTCCTTTTTAATTGTCAACACTTACAAAGAAACAGACTGAAGAATTTTGCAGCTAAGTGAATGTAAGTGGTGACCTGTTAGCTCCAAGAATATGCTTTCCACACAAACCCGTTTCCCTATGTGAACTATAGTAGAGCAGATCCAAGGCCTCAGATGTGTATACTAAATGGGGTCAAAGGAACATAGTTTCTTCTTTCACCTCACACAGGAAAAATGCATTGGGAAAACTCAGTGCATGAAAGTGACTCCATTATTGGAAAAAAATGAATGCACAATTTAAGTCAACAGAAATAAGCAGCTTGGTGTAGTATTGGACTATGACCGTCTAGACAAGGGTTCAAGTCCCTCCCAGCCATTGAAACCCAGTGAGTGACATTGGCCAATCCACACTCTCAGTTTCAGAGACAGGCAAACACCGTTTGGACAAATCTGGCCAAGAAAACCCTATGATAGTTTGCCTTACAGTGGCCATAAATCAGAAATTGACTTGAAGTTACACAACAACAAGTAAACAGAAAATATTTTTGATGCTTTGTGTCAAAACTGTTTGAACAAGGCACAGCAAAAAGGCTGATGAAAATATATGCACTAAAATAATGTTTTGGTGCACTACTGCAAGATCAACAACTTTCATGTAAATGTTAGATGTTGATTTGGAAACTTATCTTCATTATTTTCTCTGGAAAGTGATTACTTTTGTCTTTGGATATCTGGGATGAAACATTTCTTGCCTGTGGACGTTGCAGGCTCTGATCAATGAAGGCTCTTACTGCAAAAATCATGTACCGTTTTAAGTGGCATAGGACTCCTTTTTATTTGGTCTGTTTCTTTTAGTAGAGGCTATTCTGCCTCTACTAAAACACACAATTACTAACAAAAACTCTTTCAAGACCTTCATCAATAGCAAGAGATGTTGCCTTTTTGAGGACTGCAGAAATTTGACTAGATACAGAAATCTCATGAGCAAAGTTCTGCTTATGTTGCAGTCCTATTGACAAAAAAGGGGAAGGAATGCTCACAATTTTCCTTTTCCCTTACACATTCAGATGTGCCCTCAGAGTTGAAATGATCATCACAATGCCTTAGGAGGTGGTGCAGGCGGCTGTTATGAAAAGGGGAAACTAAGGGTTATAGTCCTTCCCTTTCCATTACAGCAGGAACATCAAGCTAATTTTCACCAAGGGCCACATAAGCCTTATAGTTGCCTCCAAAGGGCCATTTGCAACTGTAAGACTGTATAAATGTAACCATGTTGCCCTGGCATTGAATGCGTCTGGGCGCCTCTACTTCTCGCAAGCCCTCCACCCACCATTTGGATTACTTTACCTCTCCTAGGATTATCATTTTGGAACTCTAGAATTGTTTGAACTTGGGTATTATGTGTGGACCTAAACAAGACCTAACTGGATTTACATCCGAATGAACTCTTCCCTATTCCGGTCTTCACTTCCCCATCCGCTATTTGTTCCTGCGATATCCTGCGCATTGTGGTGATGTATATTGGCTTGTGGGCTCTGTATGGCGCTTTACGAATATATGTGTATTGATGTGCTTATTTACATTGCAATATAATGTTGATGTTTTGACATCCATGCTTCCCTTCTGTGTTTAGTTGTACATTTCTACAGTTACATTGTGTGTTTGCAAAGTCTTTGTTATGTCAAAGACCCTTCTACAAACAATTAACGGAGGATGTTCTCCGAATTCAAACCACAATTGAGAGGAATTCAGTTTGACTGAGAAATTGATGCATCCTATTACTTGTTAAATAAAATGCACTGCAAAAATATTCAATGGCCATAACAATTTTTCTACCACCAGCTTGGAAAAAGATAGTACCAGTCTGACAGATTTGCTCATAAGAGTCCCTGCTTTTAATTTCATAGAGCTGATGAACTTTCAGACATCACAACACCCAAAAATAGCATACCCACAACAAATAGGTGACCTTATAGAGCTGCAGCGGGAGCATGGCCACCACAGCTTGCATTGCTCAAGGCAGTGTTGCCACTGTAGTCACAATGGCTGGGAGCCAAAGATTTCTACCAGCAGCCACATCTGTAGCCCATGTGTTGCGTTCTCCATTCCTTTGCTCTGGGGACATAAACAACATGTGACATGCTTATTAACCAAAGCCCCTTCAGCTCAAATAATGAACTCTTTGGATCCAAGATACCATTTCCCATCAACTGCCCAGTACATTTGCAGAATAGCTAATTAAGTCATTGTAACCTAGCAAAATTTCAGCTGCAGGAAATGTCCAGCAGCCCCATCTCTCCCCATGGGGATTGCACTGCCTTGAGCAACCATGCCTACAGACCAATCCTTTGCCCACACACACATCCAACAACCGGGCAGCTGATATTCACAAATCAATGCAGGCCTTAGGCTAGCCCACCTGCTACTTCTTTGATTGCTCCCTCTTTCCTACAACACAGGAACTGGCATATAACATACTAGATCATTCTTCCCAGCAGTTGTCTCTTTGTTGTGGGCATGCTACTTTTTGGTATCCTAATGTCTGACATTTCATCAGCTCTATGAAATTAAACGCAAGCACTCTTATGAACAAATGTGTCAGACAGACAGGTACAATCTTTTTCCAAGCTGATGATAGAAAAATTGTCCAAGGTGCTGCAAACCCTAAAGCTGCAACAATAAAGCTTAGTTCATTGGCAGAAAAACACTGAATTACATGAGTGGTGAACAATGGGTATGATTTGCATTCTATTTTTCTTCCCCCTATCAATTTCTGAGCTGTAATAATAATAATAACAACAACAACAAGAAGAAGTTTGGATTATTGATGTCATCATACAAGGTGACAAGTCGCATTGAGGAAAAACAACAGGCAAAACTCAGCCGTTATCAAGACCTCAAAATCAAACTGCAAAGGCTCTGGCATAAACCAGTACAGGTGATCCCAGTGGTAATCAGCACACTGGGTGCCGTGCCAAAAGATCTCAGTCGGCATTTGGAAACAATAAACATTGACAAAATCACGATCTGTCAACTGCAAAAAGCCACCTTACTTGGATCTGCACGCATCATTTGAAAATACATCACACAGTCCTAGACGCTTGGGGAGTATTTGACTTGTGATTTTGTGATACAAAATCCAGCATATATATCTCCTTTGCTGTGACACACTGTGTTTTTGTGTCAATAAAATAATAATAATAATAATAATCAACTAGCAAAAATAAAATAATAGGTTCCAGGAGGCTTATTTCAATTCAAATTATCTGAATGGTTTCAACATGCCTATAGAAAATCAAAAACAGCTTATGAAACTGGTAGGCACTTTTTGTAGTTCATCAAGTATTAGATATCTAGGCACATTACCAGCTAAACAGAGCCCTCAAGTATTATACCATTAATAATCTGGTCTAAGAAGAACCTGGAAGACTGGACAAAACCAAAATTAAATATGCTGGGAGGACTTGATGCTCTATGCCTTCAAGCCATTCCTGACTTATGGCAACCCTAAGGAAAACTATCACATGGTTTTTTGGGGCCAAGAGTATGCAACTTGCTCACAGTCATCCAGTAAGTTTTCATTGCTGTGCAGGGACTCCAACCCTGGTCTCTATCGCAAAGTACATTTTCTCCCTAAACTCTTATTTTTATTTCATGAGATTCAGTTTTCAAAAATTGTTAACAAATATAAATAAGCTACAACTAGTTGTTTGGTTTTCTTAATTTAATAATATATTATATGACATTGCAGTTAAAATAAATCACATTTTCCCCAAAATGGAAGCTTTTGAAATACAGTATTTACAGTTTTGAAGATTTTTTGAACTAGATCAAAGGGTTTTTTTTGTTGTTGTTGCTGTTGTTATTAACCATTTTTGAAGGGGAAAGGCAAATATTCTGCCTAAAGTTATTGTTAGCTTGCTGGGTTCAGCATGGGTAGAAGGTGCCAATATATGTAAAACACTGAAAGATCTTTCATTTTGACATGGATTGGACTGAAAGTTGCTTTTGCACAAAAAATAGCTAGAGGGATCTCAAAAATGACCCATTTGCCACAGTATAGCCTCCTATTTTTAAATCAATAATTGAGCAAGACTATTTCTGTGGTCTACGATAACAACAACAAATATTTTGGTTCTCATTGCTATAAGAAGAATATGCTATTGAAAAGAGACTATGTAAATGTATTGGACAGAATTACATTTAAAAACAATGCTTTTGTGGCTTGGTTGATTGTATATTCTTGTTGATTTATTTTCTTGTTTCTTATTTCCTTTCTTTTCTGTTTTTATTGGATTGATTTGTTATTCCTTATTGTCATGAATATTTTTTTCAAAATGAAATTCAGACGATTCATCCTATATATGCAGGTCTGCAGTATCTAATGAGCAATCTATTCACATTACTATTATTGGGAGGAAAGCTACATGCATAATCAAGGGTCTTTGTTTTGGTCTGGGACAGTTTATGATTTTATGGTTTCATCTCAATTCCATGTGAATCTGAATTTATCCGCTAATATGCTGGGGCTCCAGGGTGGCACAATGTGCTTATTGCTGCCTCTTTGGTTTTTGCTTTCCAGTGAATATTTTCTATCTCTATGGATTTAGATTACACTGGAGCAGAACACACTGCATTTGGTGAGCTATTGCTCCATTTCTCCCTCTGCTTACGAAACTACAAATCTCAGCAAGCAAAGGAAAAGCATTGCGGCGTACATTGGAGCTTATGCAGGCAGCAGGAAGTGGTTCAAGGAGGAAGGGAAATGTATGTATGCACAGATCAGAACGAAATAACCTGGTAGCGCCTGATAGTTTGAATCACAATTCTCATAGTAGATGACAGATGAATGGTGGGTATGTACATTGATGTGTGGGAGAGGGGGAATATAGGGCAGAGAAAACCAAAGCAAACAAGAATAGCTGTGAAAGTGTGGATGTGTGGGCTGTGTGTGCACAAACCCATAGGATGACATTTATATCTGTCCCTGTCTCAGACTTATAATACAGACTGAGTGTCTCGTATCTGAAGTGCTTCCAACCAGAAATGCTCCGTATTATGGATTCGGGAATACTTGTATATACTGTACATAATCCTATGATTGTATTGAAATGCTTTTAATATAAGCCACTATGAGTCTCCTAATAATAATAATAATAATAGCTAACAACAATAATTTTTGAGATAGGACCCAAGTATAAACACAACATTCACAGATGTTTCACATATGCCTTATAGACATTGCTTTAAGGTAATTTTATAGCCAATTTTTAAAATAATTTTGTGCATGAGACAAAGTTTGTGTCCACTGAACTATCAGAAAGCAATGATGTAATCATCTCAGATACCCATTTGAACATTTTTCAGATTTTAGAGTATTTTTGACTTTTGGATTCTAGGTAAAGGATACTTAACATGTAACTATTTCTAAACGTAATTGTAAATTAATGTTAATGTGTGCATTCTTTTGATCTCTTTTTTATGATGCAATTTCTTGACAATATATAAACAGCCATGGCATGAATATTTATTGAAGGTTAAACAAATTTTTATACAAATCTCCTATCTAAATTTGTGGGAAGGGAACGGTTTTAGGTTAGTTTTGGGTTGGGGTAATCTACACCTCTAAAGAGTAGGGACATGTAGGTAAAGTCTTAGGTATGTTGGGGAAAGGTTGGGGATTCTTGACTTCCTTGATCATTTTCTCTACATATTTATACATATAAATTCTTATATCTCTATATTCTCTCTGTATTGGCTGCGTTCCTTTTTCTGCTCCTGTTCTCTTCTTTCACTTCTTACATTCTTCCCTTGATTCTCTATTTTTCGATAATGGATATTGACCATCTACAAATTTTGGTATTCACTGGGATACTAAATGTAAACCCCTGATGATACCCAGGGCTCAATTTATGGCTGCTAATTTTAGGGAACACAGAGCTATTATGGGACACTTGAAATACCCTTCACTTATGATGCCATGGCCAACAAGTCTATTGGGGAAGGGGGTGAGTTGAGATTATCAAGATGCTGAATTTCGAATGTCAGTTACTGCACTTGGAGCACTTGCATGTGTTACCTTTATGGAATCCACACAACCCTTTACTTCGATGGAGGTGCATCACTTTTTCTACCATGCAACATGGTCTTATAAAGCACAGGTAACAAATGTACTTTTTATCAAGTCAAGACTGATTAAAACTTCTCATTCCATGTATTTGTATTCATTTCTGTTTAAAATTTTGGAAAACCTATGGCGATTTCTTACATTTCAACTCAGTTGTCTCATTTCCATTTGATAGTTATTTGACTAGAATTTTCTAAATATTGTAAAGTTCTCAGACTTTGGAACTTCAAATGTGCTGGATTTCAACTACCAGAATACTTTCCTATTGACTACACTGCCTGCAATTTCTGAGAAGTGAAGTCAAGGATACTTGGAGAACCAAAGCTTGAGAACCACATCCCGAAACATGTCTTACCATAGTTCAGGGTTCCTCAAACATGTTAAGCAGAGGGCCAGTTCACAGTCCCTCAGACTGTTGGGGGGTGGACGGCAGACTATAGTTTGAAAAAAACATGAACCAAATCCTATGCACCTTGCACATACCTTACCTGTCTTGCAAAAAAATTATGAAGCAACAATATAATATTCAAAATGAAGAACATTTTTAACCAACATAAACTTCCCAGTATTTCAATGGGAAGTATAGGCCTGCCTTTGGCTGATGAGATAGGCAAGTTAATTAGGATTGTTGCTGTTGTTGTTGCTGCATGCTTTTAGATCATTTCAGACTTAGGGCAACTCTAAGTCTAAAGTTAGGGTGGGAGCCAAGGAAATGACAGTGGAGGGCTGCACCTGGACCGCAGATCTGAGTTTGGGGACGCTTGCTCCCTCGACCTTATCCTAAATAAATACTATACAGGACCTAGTGAAAGTTGTGAATATGACTCAACCAACAGTAGCTACAATAGTATCAGACTGTTTTATATGCAAGGTAAAATTTGACAGAAATTCCAGTACAATCTTTCTGACTTCAAAATTAGAAATATCTATAAAATAAATGAACTAGCAATAAGAGATTTTAAAGGAAAATTCAAAATGGACAAAACTTTTCTCAGATGTTTAGGAGACTACTTAAAGCTACATGAATAGAAACTCAGCTAGAATGCATAGCACAGACCAGGAAGAAAAGTACAAAGTAAGTTCAAGAGGATGGCTAATGAGCAGTACAAAGGAAGCTTTCTGGCACACGGGGGTGGGAGGTGTTCCTTCAGAAACTGGATAACTTTCCCAAATGAGGTGAACTTAAAAGAACACAAACTTTCACAAAGGAAATGGAAGTAGATAATTAGGGATTGAATTTTTTCAGGAGTATATTGCTAATAGCACCAAGACCAACCATAAAAGATTCTTTGCATCACAAGCAGGAAACCAGCTTGGGAGGCAGAAGATGACAATGAAATGAAAGGACTTCTGAAGGAGGATTAGAAGACTCCAGAGAAGCTGCATGAAGATTTCTCACCTGTCTTCCCTGTCTGGACAGGGCATAGGTGGGCAGCTGGGGAGGTTTCAAAGGTTATTGGATGGACACACACACATGCTGCAACAACTTCCATGTTTTTGTAAATTCATTCTGAGGCTAAAACAAGAATAATCCTGGACCAGATTTTTGTTGAGAACCATTCCCGCTTGAGATTTTCGAAGTACTAATTCTGATTCTTTTCTACTTGAACAAAAATAGTGTGCTCACAAAGAGGTCTTTGGAGGGATTTAAGGATTAAGCTTTGATGGTCACCTGCAATCCACAGGACACACAGTTATTGCCTCCTGGTAACAGGGGAAATGCCCATGCTGAACTGGGCATGTTTCCAAAAGGAATGAATGAGGACCTCAGGCAAATAACATTGGCAAGAGAGGAAGTTGGTGAGTTCATTGCAAGTGAACTAATCCCTGGGTCCAGATGGTATCCACCCAAGGGTCTTGAAAGAAATAACACATTCTGCTCACGTTCAAAACTGAATGATGGGCCATTTATTTATTTTATTGCAATTTTTTTGGTACGCTGTCATGCCCGACCCTTTTATATCCTGGCCACACCCATTTTAGTAATTCTGGTCATTGGTTTTTGTTGAACATTGTCTGATGGAGCTTCAATGCAGCTGTTTTATTCTCTTATGTATAATTGTGTTTTATCTGGATTGCTGTATCTTACGATGCTCCTATTTTATTGGTGTTTTTGTTTTAATGGTTTGGTTTTTCTTTTTTATCTGTTGGACTTTCTGTCTGAGTCCCTTTTTCCCCTGAGTCCCTTCAGGGATATAATGGTGGTATATAAGAATAAAGTTGTTGTTGTTATTTCCAGTACACCATGCTTCATATTAAAGATCTTAACACATTTGACAACACATTGATCTCAGGCTAGCATTTGAAATTTTCAAATCATTAATAATTAAGAGAGACAGGATGGTATAGTGTAGCAATACAAATTCTGTGGCCCTGCAGGTATTTTGGACTTCAGCTCCAAGAATTTCTAACCATTGGACAAGCTGACTAGGGCTTCTGGGAGTTGGAGTCCCAAAAATCTGTAAGGTACAAGTTGTGCCCTACTGGTGTAGTGGCTTGTGAGTTGGACTAAGGAGACCAGGGTCCAATTCTTTGGTGAGTTATATTCTCTCAACCTCAAAGGAAGGCCATGACAAACCTTCCCTGAACAAACCTTGCCAAAAAAACCCCCCTGTGTGATAGATGTACTTAAGGTATGTCATGAGTTAGAAATTATTTGATGACACACAAGAACAAGCAGTAATTTACAGTTTAGAATCATAGAATTGGAAGAGACCTCATGGGCCATCCAGTCAAACCCCTGCCAAGAAGCAGGAAAATTGCATTCAAAGCAATAATTTAAAATGTATTAAATTATACAACAAATTAAAACAAGTTAAATAATTAAAACAACACAAACTGGATAAAATAATTAGACACTAAAGGATTTAACAACGTATCACTAAGGTCACTTTCTATACCAAAAGAGTGGAGAACATCAAGAGTGACACTATTTCTAAAAAGAGATTCAAGAAGAATCTGGGAAATTGTGTATGCATGTGCCTTCAAATTGCCTGTAAATTTATGGAGATACCATGAATTTCATAAGGTTTTCTTAGGCAAGGAAAACTTTAAGGCAATTTGCCAGTTCCTTTCCTCAGGAAATTACAGGTCAGTAATCTTAACAACTATTCCAAGTGAACTGATGAAAAGATTTGTTGTGAAACATATAGAAGATCAAACCCTGCTGAAAAATAATCTACATGATTTTGGCAAAGTAGAAGTCTACTTGGACTTCTTGGATAAAGTCTTAGCAAAGTGAACTGTCATGGGATCAGAGGAAAAGTCTTCTTATAGATTGAAAACTTACTAAAGAAGAAGAACAAAAAACTCTAAAGATCAGAAAAATTAGAAAAAAACATCAGTTCTCACAATGAAAGAATGCCAACATTGGGGTTAGAAATGGTACTTTTAATATGTTCATGAATAACTTGAAGTTAGAGGCTAACGTAATTACTTTGAGCACTGAGAACAAAAAAGGATTGTGATGTTCATGAAAGGCAACTCTACAAACAGAAATCACTTGAAATGATCTCTACAAAAATAGCCAATATAAAAGCCAATTAGATTTAATGTAAACCAAGGTAGAGCAATGAATGGAGCGAAATGTTCCCACCTGACATGGAATCTGAATTGGCAGCAACTCATCAGAAAGGGATTTTCAGATTGTAGTAGATAGTTCAATGAAAATGTCAACGGAGTATGTAGGTAGTATTGTAAAAAAGGAAAAAGGAATAAAGCAAATTCTATTTTTGGTATGATTAAAAAATGAATTGCAAATAAAACTGCCAGAACCATATAATATCTCCTTTATAAAAAAAGGTGGTTTCTATGTCTCCAATAATGCTTCAGTGGAATCAGAGATTCAGAACAGATGAAAAGAAATTCTTCATATGTTGCTTGAACTGTGAAATTCTCTGTCACAAGACGCAGTGATATTTGTCAAGTGGCCTGTTTCTAAAAAGATGTTAGTTAAATTTATGGAGGTCAGGAATATCAGTGCTAGTAGTTAGGATGGCTAAACATGACTTTTCACAGCAGAGGTGATAGGCTGGGGAAGGCAAGATGGTGGGTGCAACTCCATTCATATCTTGCTATCCAGATTCTCAGAGGCAACTGGCCAGCTACTTTGTGAACAGAAAGCTGGTGTACATAAGTCTTTAGTCTGATTCAACACTGCTATTCTTATGTTATTAAGTTACTATGAGATTTCTCAAACTCCCGCTATGCTAACATGCCAGCATAGCAGTAATCTCTTCATATGCTGTGAAACCAATTTAACACTATGTAGGTCTCTAGTCTTCCTGGAGTAATATTTCTCAGGTCAGTTGACTAGGAAATGCAACAGGCTCTATTTTAACATCTAGCCAGTATATATAATGCATAATTGAAACCGGTCTGCCACTTCTTCCTGTTGATATCACACATTTTCCTGATAATACTTTAACAAGGAGGTTTTCATGCAGCTTCATCAAAATTGGTTCTGTGCTTTGTGTGATCAGTGATGGCTCACTGCTCTGGGATAGTTTTTTTCTTCTTCTCTGTAAAGGGATTTGGCCAGCCACGTTGCAATTAATTAATTAGAACCTGACAGTTAATTAAATAACCCTGGGGATTGCCTCAGACAAAACCATCCTTCCAAACTCAAGACCTTCTGTAAGCTAAGCAAAGTCCCCACTGCACCTCTCCTCCTCCCCTGAAGCTGTCTTCCCCATATTCCTCTGGAGACAACATGAGTGGCAATACACAGGAGCATCACGGATACAGGCAATTTTCCTACTTTCTTTAATTAAAGATAGTGTGCCCCCCCCCTAACACTCTTTTAGCTGCCAGAGAACTGAGATGTGCTGGCAGCCAGACACCTTTCCTAAAGACATCAGGGCTGGCTAAAGAATAATTTGAATCTAAGGCACAAGTGCAGGGTCGGATTCTCTTTGTGATGTATCTAACAAATACCATCAATATCCATGCAAAGGCAGGCAATTCCTCTATCTCCATCTCCTTTCTCATCCTCAGTTTATTGATGGGAAATGTAGACACTAATCACCAAGTTACCAGCAGCTCAATAAGGCAATGCCTTTCTAACTTGTCCTTCAAAATCAAAAACATGTGTTTAAGTCCACGGTTCTCAAAGTGTGCTCCATGGTCATACTCGGGGGCTTCCCTCCCCCTCCTCCCCCTCTAAGCTTTCCCTTCTCTTTCCGGCTCCCCCACCTTCCTCACCCCCAAAACTTTTTTCCCTCATCCCCTTGCCACCAAACACCTGTTTTCCTCATCTTCTTTGATGCCTAGATCCTTTGCCTCTCACCTTCCTTGCTTCCAAAACCCAATTTCCCTCTCACCGCTCAGGGGGTGCTTTTATTGAGCTTTTCCTGCATGGCAGAAAGGGGTTGGACTTGATGGCTCCTGAAGGTGCTCTTGTTGTTGTTGTTGTTGTTGTTACAAAGGCTGTGTGGCCACCTGTTGGGGTGCTTTGATCATGCTTTTCCTGCATGGCAGAAGGGGGTTGGACTGTATGTTGGTTGAAAAGTTTCTCCATGTCTGATATATATACATTATATATAGTAAAATATATGACAATATATATCTAACTCTGTTTCACCTAACTGGTACTTTCTGGTAGAGCTGCCTGCATTTCATCTCTAATACAGGCAGCCTGTATTATTGCCACACGTCATGGCTTGCTTTTCTATGGCTACTGCTACATTCACTTCTGTAAGCAGATTAATGAAATCAACCAAAGCTGAGTTTCTCTGTGTACACAACAGGCACATAAGCAGTGAAAACATGGCAGCCTGAAAAGAGAAAACGTGTTTAGCGAAAAAAATTGGAAAGGCCTAACCCTGTCTTTGTCTAGCTCTAGATAATGGGGGGAAATATGAGTGTGTGCGCACATATGTATGTGGGGTGAACGAGTGTGTGAAGATTTATTTCTAGAGCAGTGTGTATGGGGCTGTAACTATTGCAGCTTCAAGCCTATTGTCATGGCACAAATGCCCTTGTGCCAGCAGAACTACGAGATCCTTGGTCGTATATTCTGCCAGCCGATCCCAGAGATCTTCCAACATGACAATCTGCTGGTGCAACTGTTCTGCTGCCTAGGTCCTGAGAGCAAAAGAACAAAAAGGTGGGGATGGAGAAGGAGTGGGTGAGGAAGGAGTTGAGCTGTGTCACAGCTAAACTTCTTCTAGGCCACAGTCACAATGCACTTACAAATTTAGGTTGGGGGGAGGCAATCCTACATAATTTCCAACATGCTTAGGTTGAGAATGACTTGGATTCTGCAGTTTCAGCTGCTTAATTGGTCCCTGGCCATCTTAGATCCAATCTATACTGCCATATAATGCAGTTATAATGAGTCAGTTTAGACTCATATAATGCAGTTCAATGCAAGTAAACCGCATTGATCATTTAATGCAGTTTCAAGCTGGCAGTTTAGATGGGACCTTAGTCACTTAGGATTCCACACATAGATTTTTATCGACAAACCCAAGCCACATAAGTGACAATGGGTGTATAATAGTTGTCAGGCACAACGGGGAATTATAACTATTAGAAAAAAGTTATGCTCTGATGGAATCATCGGCCTGCAATATGAGGATGAACTACTCAAAACAGATTTCATTTGGATTTACTTTATAATGAATCACCAAGATTTTAGAATGAACATGCCTATCCAAATCCTATGGTTGTAAAATAGGTTTTTAATGACCAATTTATATGCAAAAGTGATTCCTTAAGGTGGTCTGTTGAGGTCCATTGACTGCCCCCTCAATGTAAAATCTGGATTATAGCTATGCAGAGAAAAGCATTTTTGTTGATTCCCTCTCACCTCTTATATTAATGATCTGTGTCATGCCCTCATTTTGTGGTTTTACTGGTACCAAGATAAGAGGTTTTTATAAATTTTCCTAGACATTGAAAGAGTTTTGTTATTATGACTCTACATTACATTTTGTGTGCGCGTTTAAACAATACTGATGTTGATATAAACTCCCATAGCTCTCACTGTTGTAAACTTTATATAGATCACTCTTAACGGAATGGGTGTGCCATGACTTCTGATTGTCCTGAGGTGTAAGCTATACTCAGGACAGGAGGAAATATTAGGATAGAAAACAGAGAAACAGAATGGTTTTCCACTGGCAAGAGGATCAGGCAAGGCTGCATTTCATCACCCTATTTAACTTGTATGCTGAACATCTCATGCTTGACGCAAGATTAGACTTGGAGGAAGAAAGTGTGAAAGTTGGAGGAAGGAACATCAACAATTTAAGACAAGCAGATAATAGCAAAGTCTTGGAAAAATTACTAAAATGGTCAAGAAGAAAGTGCAAAGGCAAGTTTACAACCTAACACTAAGAAAATAAAAAAATAATGACCACGGATGATTTACATAACTTTAAAGTAGATGATGATTCATTCCTTGGATCAATAATTAATCAGAATAGAGATTAGAGTCAAGAAATAAAAAAAAAGAAAACTTGAAAGGGCAGCTGTGAAGGAACCTGACAAGATATATCATAATGAATACTAGTGTTAGGATTTTCTATTCCATTCCATTTCCAATTTCTATGCATGATTGTGAAAGCATCAGTGAAGAAAGCTGATAGGAAGGGAATTAACTCATTTGAAATTTAGTGCTGTAATAGGGTTCTGCCAATACTCTGGTCTCACAAAAGACAAATAAATGGGTCATACAGCAAATCAAGCATGAAGTCTTTCTAGAAGCCAAGATGATTAAACTGAAACCCCCTTACTTTGGCCATTTCATGAGAAGACGTGACTCACCAAGAAAGACAATAAGGATTGGTAAAATAGAAGGTAGCATGAAAAGAGTTATTCCTTATGAATAGACTCAATCATGGAATCCACAGCCATGAGTCTGCAGGACCTGAACATGTCTGTGGAAGCATGATTTTCTTTTATCAGGGAGGAGATTGGACTTCAATGGCCTAAAATACCCCCTTCAATTTTATAATTAGTTCTAGAAGAGGAGAAAATCAGCAGACTGGTTTCAGAGTCCTTATTCCGGGAACATTATAGATTCAGGACTACAGTTGTGCCACATACTAAATAGGACATTTTATTCGGGGAGTCTAGCATCCAGAGGTAACTCCTGAAGGATCCCCCCAAATAGCTTAAACCAAAGTTATAACGAGAAAGAAATATATTGTGGTTTAACTGAATTCTGGATTAAATTTCTTCTGTTAGCAAGCATGGGAACATGGAGGCACTTCTTAGCCAAATAAAGCTTGTGCCAGTTTTAAACACTCAATATCTGATATTACATCTTAATGAATTGGCTTTAGATAGCTTTATCTGCTTGAAAAACAAAATGGGTTTCTAAATTATTTGGGCCTCAGTCCAGTTCTTTGAAACAAGGACTGCCCATACAGGTATGTAAAGTACGCTCCACAATGGGGCCATCAGGTATTATTGTAATTCAAGTTGCATTTGGCAGTGTATAAGAATTAATCATTCTCATAACCCTTTGAAACATGCTCTTGTAGTTTAGACTGCATTCTAGGCAATGGAGTAATTACAATTTCAGTCCTTCCTTCTAGTCTGCTTCTATTGCTTTATTTCTCTGTCCTGGCCACTGCTTCCAACCTGGAGAGATAAAAAAAATTGGCTCCCTTCAAAACTACCAATTAAAAAAATTCATTAGGAAAAGTTAATCATCTCTCACTGTCTTGGATTTAGCAAACTTTCCAAGCATGAAAAGTGACTGGAAGCCTCTGCCCTCTCCAATTAAACCAGCACTTTGCTGTTTGTTTGTCAAAATATGTGCTGCATTTAGCATCACTGACAGACTACACACACACACACACACAATATACACACACACACTCCTCCTAAAGAACCAGTACATTAAAATAAGCAAGAAATTGGTCTGTTGATATCAAACCAAAGATAATTGGTCTGAGTCCCTCTACGGAGGTGAAGAAGATCAGGATATAAACGTTTTAAATAATAAATAAATAAATAAATTCCCATTGTCCTTCAAATAGAGATTACTTATGATTTAACTTTGTGCAAAACTACTTCAAAGGGAGCATTTATGTATACCCATCTTGTCTTTTTTGAGGCAAAAATGGGAGTTGACAGAATACCTGGAAGGGGGAAGGAGTCTGGTCTGGGAAATACATGGAGGGAGGCAGCTAGGATCTTATAGCCACATCATCAGGGAACTCCTTTGTTTGCCTCTTCCTTTGAGGCAGAAATGATGTGAAAGCATTTGACTTCTTGTAAGTACCTTGTAAGTATAGCCTCTGAAGCCTTCCTTCTCTGTGTTAATTGGTTTCCCCCAAATCTTCATCCCTCTCTCAATAAAAGGAGGTTACAGGACCAGTGGCTTTTTTTTTTACCATTCTAACCATTAACTTTAAACAAAATTCGGGGCATTCTTATTCACAAGTAATTTCCACTGTGTTCAATTTCGAGGTAAGCAGATTCAGCATTGCAGTTTGAGAGAACTGTCAAGGGAAAGTGGTTTTTCATTATGCTGGGAAATGATGATGAAAACACTACTTTTAACTTCACTTTCCTTCTTTTTTAGGAGGACGATTTGCCTTCTTTTGTAGCAGAGCGTTTGATGATATTGCTGATGCAAAATAGTGTAATAACAGATTTACATTTTTAATCTAATGTGTACTATTCCCATCTATTAGGCTTTTTAATAATGTTGTACTGTCTCATTAGACAAAGAATATTAAAGATAATAATCTAAACATTGTCATAACCAAAAAAAGACTCAATAAAATCAACCAGGCAGAAGTTTAGAACAGCTAAGTTGAAGTATCATTCTGTCTGAATCCAGTCCAGTCTTTACTGCAGAAGACGACTGTTGGAGAAAGTAGAAAAAATTCACTTTGACTCTACAGTTGACCCTCCACATTTGCTGTTTTGAGTTTTATGGATTTTGTTATTCAGAGATTTGATTAAAATGCTCTTTCTTAGAATCTCTTGATCCTCTAGTGTTCCCTGTTGTCAACATTTTTTGGAAGATGATCACAGATTTACATAGGAGAACCCAGAGGTTTATAGGTAGAACACCTCTCTAGGGACGCTTCCAGACATGTGAAAAAACTGAGCAGAAATGGATTAATATAACCTGCTTTCACTTGGTTTGGTGTCCCCACCCCACCCCAAACCCCGGGGTTTCCCTCAGTGTGTGGTGTGTGTGGCTACATAGCATTCTGGATCAAATAAAGGTTGACCTGGGATGTCATCCAGATCCCTATTTCACCTGTAAAACTTAGCAGAGATGGCCTGGCGACCATGAAGCCTCTCCGGAGAATCCTCCTGAGGGAGGAAATGGCACCTCAGGAGATGGGAGGGGTGAGGAGGAACCCCCCCCCCCCAATGCACCATTTCCTCTGTTAGGAGGACTCTCCAGAGAGGCTTTGTGGCTACCAGGCTGTTTCTAGTAGGTTTTCTGGCCCAAATGGGGGCCAGGAGACCAAAAGTCCAAAATGGCTGTGTAGATTGACCCACAAGATCTCATGACAAGGTCCCAAGAGTCCATCTACACAAGAACAACAGCTGGTAAGTTTTGGACCTTAGCTTAAGGTGAATCTCACCAGTAAAACACTGTTTACTCCACATTAATTTGCTTTTACTGGAGGCATCATTTGGATGCCTCCAGTAAAAGCAAGCCAGGTCTCACATTGAAGGCCTGTCTGGAATCTCTCTAGAAATCTGTAGGTTCTCCTGTGTAATTCTATGATCAAACACAACTTTGACTACAAAGTTGTGCTAGAGAATGTACAGATTTCTACAGAGGCACAAACATGATCAAAACAGAAGTTTTCAGTAAAGAATCTGAACAGCCATTGTTACAAATACACAAGAAATAATAATTTTACTTCTTATAAACACATCAATATCTGGAAGCCAAACAGAGAGGGTGTTGGATCACTAAATATCAAAAATATAAAAGAAACATTTAGAGAAACTGCACATAAATGGAGATGAAAAAGTCATTGGGGAGATACTCAGATCTGTATTATTTTATGTTCAGGCAATAACTGCAAAATAGAGGTGACAAAAAGAAAACATTAAGGCCAGGTTTATATTACAATTTATCCCAGTTTCACAAATACTTGACTTTATTTGTTTTATTGTCACAGAGAAATAAGCTAAAATGTGTGAGGTGTATAATCTAACCCAGTGCTTCTTAAAAATTTCCCACACACAACCC
Organism: Anolis apletophallus; assembly: GCA_030556195.1. Classification (NCBI taxonomy): domain Eukaryota; kingdom Metazoa; phylum Chordata; class Lepidosauria; order Squamata; family Anolidae; genus Anolis; species Anolis apletophallus. The sequence continues at coordinate 53,924,648 of JARBWK010000001.1, forward strand.
CTTTCCAGCTGAGAAATTTTTACATGTCCTCAGATATACAGGTATATAAAATAGGTATAAAATCAATCATTTATAATAAATCAACATTTGCAAGGCCTGCTAAACAGGCTTTTTATGCAGTACGGCTGAAGCAATTTCTGTGGAGTCCACTGTAAACTTCATGTTGTTGCCACCAGATTTGTGCAAATGGGTGGCATTTAGGAGCCTTTTACGGTTGCCAAATTTTTCATGACTCCAAAATTGAGCTAAGACAGGAGTTTTCACCAAGAGACACATCAGCCTTATGGTTATTTTAAAAGGGCCGGTTGTAATGATAAGACTGTATAAATGTAAATATGTTGCCCTGGCATTGAAAGCCTCACGGGCCACAAAAATGACTTTATGGGCTGGATTTGGCTCATGGGCCCTGCATTCAACACGCGTAAGCCAAGGGTGCTACACTTGGGATCTGAACCCACAGTTTAAGAAACAGTGATCTAAACAAGACTCAGTCTCTCTCGATTCCCCCCTCCTCCCTACAATGCTGCTATCTGCACTGGAAAACATAGAGGCCAAATATGGGGATATTTCTCTTTCCACCCATGAATACAATCCTATTTCTGGGGTGGAAAGTAGGAAACACCCTCTTGAAGAATTTATGAACTAAAATGAATTGAGACACTCAAAGACAGAATATTTGAAACCTGCAAAGGTTCACATCCTCCAAGGTGACACCAGTCACAATTGTCAGTGGGGTTTATAATATCTAAAACCGCATTGATTTACAAAGATTACTGAGCTTGTATGAAATCTCATTCTAAAATGGCTTCCTTCAGGAAAGCACATTATAACAGCATGACTTTACGTTCAGCTCAACAGTTCTTGATGGGAAATGTGGACATTGTGGATCTGAAAGAGTGGGTCATGTCTACGGTTCACTTTCATATGAGGCAGAACAAAATATGTTGTTGCGTGCCTTCAAGTGATTTCGAATTTATGGTGACCCATGACTATATCAAGGGGTTTTCTTGCCAAAATTTGTTCAGAAGGAGTTTGCCTATGCTGAAGCTGACAGAAATGTGTCTTCCCTAAGGTCACCCAGTGAGGATTAGAGCCGTGGTTTCCAGAGTCATAGTCCAATATTCAAACTGCTACTCCATCCATTGTCTTCCTTTTTCCTGTGTTCCTTGTTTTGCTCTTTATGGTAATGACATTCAATTATCACAAGGGTAGGAGCAGGAGGGATGGATTTTCTATGTATTATCTAACACAGTGCTGTCCAACTTCTTCCGACCCAAGGGCCGGAAGAAGTGTCACTGATCACCTGGGGGGCCGTAGGTGATCAGTGAGCAGAGGCGGGCCATGCGTGGGGGCGGGGTGGGGTGGCGCCAAGGGCAGCACGTCATGCCAGGCCTCTGACGCTGCCCTTGGCACCGCCTACTGCTCCTTTTGCTGTCTCCCCGCCCCTTCCTAGGGAGAGGGAGCCGGCAAAGGAGCAGAAGGCGGCGCCAAGGGCAGCGCATCAGAGGCCTGGCGTGACGCGCTGCCCTTGGGGATGGAGGGGGCGGTGCAGGGAGGAGGAGCTAGCTCTCTTCCTCCTCCCTGCCCCGCCTCCCCCCCCCCCCCCAGCCGCCATTTTTTTAAAAAAAATCTAGTTTTTTAAAAAAATTAAAAATGGCGGCCAGGGGCATAGCGGGGGCCGTGTCCAACAGGCTGGGGGGCCGTGTGCGGCCCCCGGGCCGCCAGTTGGGCAGCCCTGATCTAACACATGCTAGTTTCAGCTGTTTTCCCTTCTTGTCAACACATTGAATTCTTTTGAGACTCATTCTCTGAGATTCTTTCTGCTTCTAAATTTGTGGGTTGCAGTCATGTATTGCCCAACTAGTCTGTTTTCAGTTTTCTACATTTCCTTCTGATTATAATTCTTTATTGACTTTCTTTCTCTCAGATGATATGCCCACTCTTAATAATCATGTGGATGATACCAAAGATCCTGCTGTTTTATGCTTTCTTTCTTTATTGTTTACTTTTGGACTCAAGTTTTGTTCTGATTCATCTACACATTCCCTTGGTCATTTTATTGATCTTGTTCTTATTAAGAATTGTTCACTGTCTTATTTTTCTGGTGCTGAATTTCCTTTGTTTGATTATCATCTTGTTTCTTTGTTGCTAGTTCATTTTCTACCTCCTCCATATTCTGTCACTTACTCCTTTCAAGAGTTTCATTCTGTTAATTTTGAGGCTTTTTTCACAAGAACTGGTCCTTTGTATGACATATTTTAATTCTGTTGATTCCTTAAATACAACTGTTTCTTTACTCAACTCAACTGTATCTTTAATTATTGATACTTCCACCACTTTCTCAAAGGATATGGTTCTTGCCACCAAGCTTCAGCCTTTGATTTGGTATCTTCATTCCTGTTCTTGTGCAACTGAACATGTGTAGAAAAAGACTAGGGAGCAAATAGACCACAATCATTATAAAGTACTGCTTTCTTCTTTCTCTTGTATTATCTGTTTGGCCAAACAAAAATACTATACTTCACTGATTAATCGAATCCATGGTACCCACAGTGGTTTTATCTTTAATTACTTAGTCCTCCCCACCACTTCTTCCTCTACCATTTCTGCTGATAATTTTGCAACTTTAATACAGAAATTCAAATTATCTTGCTGTCCTGAACTTTCCTCATTACCAACCTGCCAAATGTATGTTTCTCCTATACTTTCTACTTCCACCTTGACTTGTTAGATGAAATCTTCTTGATCCCATTTCTTCTTGGTTTTTAATTAATGCTGGCCCTGCAAGTCTTCCTTCTCTGTATTATTGATCTGTTTTTTCTACTGATTTGTTTCCTTCTGAGTTTAAACCTGCTACTGTTTCTTCAATTATTATTCACTGCAATTGTAAAAGATTTGACATAGCTATATCTTTGCAGTGTTCTATAAATTGGGAAAGGAACAAGAAGGAGGATGGGTTCATTTGGGAAGATGAGGAAAATTTGTAGCAATAGAGATATTGTATTATCTTTAAATGTCTTGTAATAAAAAATTAAAGCAAAATAAAAGTTTAAATTTAAATGTTTGGATTTTACCCTTACATAAATCACAGATAATATTCTTCAGGCAAAGTCAAAAGGCCTTCATTCAATCCATATTCTCCATGATCTCTCTGCAGACATGGACCCCCTTGATTATGCTCTTCTGTGGGAATCATTTCCTGATCTAAGGTTTAATGATTTAGTCCTCATCAGATTTACATCTAACCTCTCAGGTTGGTCATTTAATGTGATAGCTGGAGGTTATGTATCCCTGCCCCCTTAATTCTTTCATGGGGCTCTAGAGGTTCTGGATCCAAAACTTTTTTCTGACATCAAACATCATACTACAGCATATCTCTCAGCTATTTCAGCATTTATGCTAGCTCATTGCTTTAACATAACATGGCAAAGGTAGTTACTCATTTTTCCTAGAAAATCCCCTTTACGGCATTCTGTTACTGATAACAATGTTCCCATTTATCCAGTAAAAGAAGCACAGCATTTTGGCTTTATTTTTTACCCTCTTTGTCTTTTGTTCCTCACATTGAGACTTTAGCAAAATTGTGTCAAATTTTCTAACATTTCCAAAATCAGATCTTTTCTTTCTGTTTCATTTTTAGTTCATGCCTTAGTCATTTCCTGCCTTGATCACTACAATAATATTTTGACTGGTTTCCATTACCTCACCTTAGTTCTCTGGTTTCCATTAAACATTTTGTTCTGATTTGTCTTTTTGGCTCTTTTTTTATTGTGTTACACCACCTTCAATAGTTTTCCATTCCTTCTAAAATTCAGCATAAGCTTCCTTTTTTAACATTCAAAGCCCTACACCTAAGCGAATATTTAAAGTCCTAATCTTCATTCAACTTTTTTTCTTTACGAGCCTGTTCAAGATCTGCATTGTAGGAACCAACCTATCTAATTTGTTGCTTCATACTCCTAGAACTGCCTCCCTGAACATTTGCAGACTGCTCCTTCCCACATTGCTTTTAAATCTCAATTTAAAGCTTTCCGATTATGGTCAGTTTGTTTTGTATTACATTAGGAAGCATTGGGTTTTATCTAGATTTTTTGCAACTGTATTGTACATTTTTGTATTTTTTTATTTCCCCTTCTATCTGTGCCTATGTGTTTGGGGTGGGCTCAGAGTGTGGTGGGTTCTTTTTCTCTGGAGGTTAAACAGGATAGATGGTCATCTGTCAGAAGTTATTTGATTATGTACACAACATGGCAAAATGGGATTGATCTGGATGGTCCTTGTGGTCTTTTCCAATTCTATGATTGTATTTTAGATTAAATGACTCTGGCAGAATTGAATGCTTTGGCGGGATCCACTATGTTTGGTTGTTTTATTATAAAGCACCACTTCCATTTGTTGGCAATGTGCGAATACTGATAACTAGGTAGAAGGATAAGAAGAAGAGGAAGTTGTGGTTGTTTTCAGAGTAGCATTCCATCCTTTTTGAAGGGCAGAAATAGGCAGTGGATTCTACCTCTTTCTGGGGAACAAGCCAACATACTGCTTCAGGGGCTGCAGACTGAGCCATTGGCAACAACAATAGCCAACTTTCTGTGTCTGCTTTGAGTATCAAAATAACTTCTTAATCAGTGACTCAATTTTCAAAGCTGACATCAATTTGCCTCTTGGGAATCTATTTTGCTGATATTTGTGGTTATTTTGAATGCTGGAGCCAAACCAAGACAACTTGTGACTCACTGAATTGTTTCTTTTCTACTATTAACTATCAGTAAAACAATGCACACATTTTTCCTACGAAGTGTGACATAGTTTTTTCCAGAGAGGAGAAGAAGAATCTACATAACACGTCAAAAGAGTTTCTAAAACATCAGAGAACTTGAAGGCATAATTTTAGGTATTATTTTAGCCAATTCTCATAATGGCAGTATATGTTTCTTAAATTTTATATGTCTTTGGTGTAATTCTGACACATTTCAGTCCTGATCCGCTCACCCCCCCCAGCTCAGCTTTGGAATTCCTACCCATGTGGTTATATCTGCTCGTAAACTTCTTTTACATCATATCAAAACTATTAAAATGTCAGTAAACCTATTGATTAAGTGTAAAACCTAGCAAGTAGCTTCAAGAACATAAGATTTACTTTTCTGGATCTAGAATAAAGGTCCATCTAGCATAGTTGTTTGAATAAAAATGTTGTATTTGTACAAGATACAGCATATTTTGTGTAAAGTATATATGCATTATGTGTGTATGTATTTCTGTGTATGCAAATGAAATTTATGACAGTCATTAAAATAGGCACTATGTTACCTAGTGAGGGGTGTGTGTGTGTGTGTATCTTATTCACATGTGCAAAAGTGAAATAAACCAAGATTTGCATCTCTAAAACAAAGGAGATTGCCTTGAATTAAGATAAAAATCAAAATACTGGTGATGACCATTATAATGGATATACAGATGCACAGGAATTGAGAAACATTCAAATTTGGAACAATGCATCCCTTAGAAGTTATTAGGAAATATTTCACATCCTCAATGTGACAACAGGATAAACCTTGGCAATAACCTTTTAGACAGAGTTGTGTGTGTGTGTGTGTGTGTGTGTGTGTATGAAAACTACCTTTGGTGTGTGAAAGCCAAATCAGAAAACTGTAATCTTTGTAAATAAAAGATGAAACATATATATTGGTTTGTAAGTGAGATATGAATTACTCTGGATACATCATATGCTTTAGAAATAACACCAAAGCACAGGTGTGAAATTATGTTCCTCTGTATGTCAAAGAGGGCATGAAGTCCAATCAATGTAAAATAAACTATTATTTCCTTCACTTTGGGTAGAAATAGCAAGCTAAAAATGTCATACATTACTAAAGAATATCAAGTCCCACTCTTATAAATAAAAAAACCCTGATTGCCACCTGATAGAAAAAGAATTTTAAAAGGTAGTCTGCCAGAGAAGAAAAAGGTGCAATAGTGATTTGAGCTAACCCCACACTGACTGAGTAGAGGTCCCAAGAAAGACTCAAAATTCTCAGATATGAGTAGAACAGCTAACAGGACCATGGACAGCTCTTGGTCTTGCTCAGAGGGGAAAAACAGGCTGAATACAGAGTAAAAAAGCTGCTACACGAAGTCCTGAAGCCTGGTGGAGCTTAAGGAGGCTGTAAGTCATGCTGTGTTTTTCAGATTCTGGAAGAGCTGGAGAGTCCCTTGCCACATCAAGGTTTAGAGGTCGAATCTTCAAAGTCAGAGGAAGAGAAGGGCAAGAGATTGTGGAGGTGGGGACAATACTGGTCTCTGGATTTCTCCAGAGTTATCAAAACCTTTGAATAGCGTATTTTTCTCTTTTCCTTATGAGTTATTTCTGCATGCATTCTTTCTTCACTGCAAGCCTCTTCAGATCATATAGGATCCAGCCCTGGGTCATGACAGGCTCTTAATAAAGGCAACCATTGGCTGATTTCTGAGTTGTAGTGAGAATCCAATGCAAGATTCATTGCAGAATAATATGAGGACAGTAGGGCCAACTCTGGTTAATACTTGGGTGGAAGACTACCAATGAATACCAAGTGCTATAACCTATATTTCAGAAGAAGAAGCTAGCAAAACAATTTCCTTTCTTATCTTAGGGCTCACCCTTAGTTGTCAGATGAAGGTACACACACATACACACACATACACACACACACACTTTATAGCTACTTTCCATATATATTGTGTATAATTTGACCTCATGTATAAGTTGAATGCAGGTTTGGGAGCTAAAATAATAGATTTTGATATGACCAATGGATAAATCAAATGCCAATCAACCCTATTCCATAGCCATTTTCTTGTCTAAGCTTTCAAAAAGGTCACAAACAGCAACACATTAGAGGCAGTATTGGGGGCTGGTGCTTGTTTTAGATTGTTATGAGATGGCTCTTTGTTATAAGACCTAAGGTACAATACTTACAATGAACCATGGATAAATTGACTTAGATTGTTTGGGTTAATTTTTTTTGCATAGAATTATAGTCTTATACATGAGTCTATATAGTTTTAAGTAGACTTAATTAAATAACTTCACCTGGCTAAATCTACCATTTCCCAAACCAGTCTGCCAGAAATCTAAGCCACACTTTGCTGGCAGAATGGACTTCTTTCTACCCATACAACTGATGCTTTGTACAGTTGGAGGGAGGGGAGAGTTATGATTGTGGCAGTAATGATACAATCATTACTTAATAGTAAATCCAGAAAGAGTAAATTTAGATAGCTATTCCATGTTCAAAATTTCTGCTTAGTCATAATTGTGATACTATTGTCATGACTGTAATATTCCTAAGAACATAAGAAGAGCCATGCTGAATAGCCCATCTAGTCCAGCATTCCACAGACTAGTTGTACACGGGGATCTCTAGCAGAAAGGAGGGCAAAACCCTCCTATCCCTGATAGGACTATTACTGGTCATTAGATGCATGGTGAGAAGAGATCACCAATAAATACCAGTTTCTGTGAACTGTTAATCCCCTGCCAGCCGTGCTGCCACTGTCTTTTACCATGAACCAGCCTTGCTCTGATTCACGTGACTTATGTGATTTTATGTGACTGTAATTAGTAGGATGTTTTATGGTATTTGGGGATTTTAGGACATTTTAGGATTGTTTTATGGTATTTTAAGATATTTTACGATGCTTTTTAAAACCTCGATGTGCCTCAATGTGTTTTATATGCTTGGAAACCGCCCTAAGCCTCGGGAAGGGCGGTTTAGCAAATTGAAATAATAAATAAACAAACAAATATTTCAGAGAAAAGAACTGATGTAATTACCTCTGAGTATTCTTTGTCTTTCAGTTGCATTGACAAGCAACTGAAAGATACCAACTTACATAATGGCCATGGTGCTATAAAATTCAACTTACACATGTTAATTAAACACAATCACTATGGATTCCTAAAGAGGAAATATTTCAAAAAAAGAGAACAACTTGAAAAAGAAGCAAAGGTGAGCAAAATCGCTGCAAGTATTACAAAATGTCATGTCATGGCACAAGTCAAAAGACTGGGCATCAGATGATGAGTGTCAATGTGTATGAAGGAACCTCATAAAACACAATCATTTAATAAATAAAATGTAACTGTACAAATACAAATATATAATTTTGTTATCAATGGCATAATTGTACTATCAATGTGGTAGGATTTGTTGAATTGGAAAAAAGTTATCTTTTCCCATAAATAAGACAGAAACTTTCCATCAGCCATGGCAGGAAATAGTCCTTGAGGCAATCCTTCTGGTAGATGCTTCCTTGGACAAAGAGGATTAGATAATAAGAGGTAGAGCTCCCCTATTCATTCTCTTTCTCTTAAAAAGATGTTTCCTTCCAACATGCTTTCATACTAGCATCTTCTTTCTAGATATTTCCCTATGAAGTAGTTTTATCTTGGTCATTATGCAGCAGGAGGTATCAGGAGACATCTCAGCTTATGAAGTGCAGGCCTTAGCAGCAAAGCATTTCCCTTTTAACAGGACCGGACTCCTACAGGGAACACACACACACTTCCCTGCAGGAGTACTTCAACTTTCAATAGGCTTCACACCAGCAGCGGAGTAACATTCTAGATTATCTACACTATGAAACATTCCCTACAAGGAAAAAGAAAGCGACAGCATTTTGAGTTGTTCCTAAGTTTTAAAAAGATGACTGAAAGAAAAAAGAGATGTAGGAAATTATGCATGGTGTAGAGATAATGGAGGGCTCTACTCACTAGTGTACAAGTCTGACAGAACACAATGCAACATACTTTCAAGCACATAATCTCATGAGAATAAAGTACTTTTTCACACAATACATAAACAGCAGGGTGAATCTGCTGCCACATCATAAGATGATGGCCACTGGTTTGAATAACACAGAAAAGAGGATTAGAGAAATCAATGAAAGGAAAGGTCTGTTCTGTGGCTATTAGCCATGATAAGCAGATGGCACCTTCAATCTTAGACATCTTAAAGTAGGAATTGCCAGGGAGGGCAAATAAAGGAGACAACTGATTGGCCACCATGAGAAACAGGATACTGGAGTAGCTGCACTTTAAAAATAAGAAAAAGTCCTAGAATTTGTTCCTGTTCTTTCCAATTTATTTTGGAGACCTATACCTGTTTTGCTTATCCTCCAACGTTTTCTATCAGCTTCCAGAATGGTCAGATATCTTAACATTAAGAGAGGAATAACATCTATCCTTTCTTCTTAACCCATGCATATATAAATATTGCCTGTACTAGGACAAAAGTATTATTGGGAAGTCACAATTTCCACTTAAATGAGAGTACCAACTAGTCAATTTTTTGCTAGCTCACCACAAACCAACTACAAGTGTAACGAGGTCATTCTGCCAAACCAGCCTGTCATGACCCAGGGCTGTTGTGTACTCCTCTTCTGAGGAGGAGTAGGTAGAACAGGAGGCTGAAGATGGAGGAGTTGGGGATTTGGGGCCAAGTGTTGAGGAGGAAGAAGAGGGGGAGGAAAACATACTGCTGGTTCCTACATTTCAGTAACACTGAAGGGTGAAAGGAGAAAGTCAGTTAGAATTGCTACAAGGACACTGAGCAATCAGACCTCACCCTAGGAACACCTGTGCTGGGAGCTGAGGGCTATAAATCAGCAGTAAAGCAAGTGGTCGATGCTGGCAGTGACTGTTCTACTCAATGCTTCTATGATCCGGTTTTCTTGCTTGCAGCTCCAGAGTCTGTGAAGTGCCTTGCAAAGACTCTTGTTTCATGTCTGATGTAAGACTCTTGCTTTTCTTTTGGGATTTTCCTTCTGGTCCTTTACTGCTGTTAGTTACATTATTATCATTTTGCTGAAGTAAAGCTTTTTTAGTAGCTTTAACCCTTGTTGTAAGGCTGTTTCTGGGGTAACAGGACACTTAGTAGCAGGGCAGAAGAGAAGGAATGGTTAGTCCCAAATGATATTAATTAGGCAGCACCCAAGAGAAAGCTGGGACAAAACCAGAATTTCTATTTCAGGATCAGTTGTGGAAATGGTGTCTGGGAAGTGAGAAGAAGACAACAAAGTAATTATATTTGGGAAGAAATTAGCAAGGCTTTAGAAAATTAATTAAGTCTGACGTCCCAAAGTCAGAAATCAAGATTCTCCTATCCAGTCCTGATCTGATTATTAGTAATGCCTTATGTCAGGAAAAGCAAAGAATGGCCCCAGGCTGCCAATATACTCATATTTCAACAGAAATGAAATAATGAATGACTGGCATAGAAATTGATTTCTTTCAATCTATAAAGGAAAGTCAGGATCTCTAGGAAAAGACCAAAATGGGGATGGGATGGTGATGGTAACATTTATTTATAATGTCATTTTCATCAAAGGGTAGAACATCAATATATATATAATCAGGGCAAGGGCAATAAAGCAACACCATAAACATACATGAAATGAAATCTCCAAAACCCCATCAGTCAGCTTAATATAGCAATAGTCTCCAATCCCTGATGAAATTCTCCTTTCCACAGATGCAGACCCAGATCTTGAAAGCCTTACAGCTTTGACAGGGTTGTGTGCTCCAGTGGGCCAGTCAAAAATCCTTTGCCTGCAGATCTTATATTCATAGACAGCATGCCATGTTGGGTGAGCTGCCAAGTACTGGAAGAGATTACAGTACAGACTCTTAAATACCAGAACCAAAAATGTGAAATGGGCCTGGCCTGAACCAATATTCAGTGAAGAATTCTACAAAAACATGGGATGCATGGATATTTACAGAGACTAAAAACAACCAGATGGAACAATTCTGTATTAAAACCAGAGGAAGATGAGAGCAGGAAGGCAAACTTGCCAGTAGGATATTACAATAATCCAGGCATGACATAACCAAAGCCTGGTCATGCAGGTGGACAGTCTAAATGCTAAAAAAAACCCTATTGATCCTATAGATGTTCAAATATGAACATTACATGTCTTTGCTGCTGCCCTAATAAAGGGCCACAGGGACACGAACCTTCCTGACAACTGACACAGGAACCACTCTGCAAGCCTGTAAACACAGCAGAAGGCATGAAAGAGGAGCTACTGAATGGTTAAACTGAAACAGAGAGATCTCAATTTTTTTCATAGTCAGTTTAAGACAGTGGGTGTTCATGTGTAAAGAAGCACTCAACAGGCAGTACATCACACATTTGCTCATAGAAGTAACAATTGAAAATCTGAATCTAATTTGCATAAATATGATACTGAAAACCTAATTCTGAAATATGAAATTCAAGAGGGAGGATATATAATAGAAGAAGAAGAGGAGTCAAAACTCATCCTTGTGGCACCTTAACATTACAAGAAAAACCTTTATTTATTTCTTTATTATTCACTTTTATATTCCGCTCCTCCCAGCAGGCTCGGGGCGGATCACATAAGAAATACATGGGCGGCATGTTGCAACATATCAACATGCGGCCCTACAATTTATAAATACATAGTCACTTTAATCCACAATTAAAACGGTTGACATTGTCAAGGCAGTGGGTGGGGGGACCTATTTCATAGGTTTTGGTCCAGTGTGCCTAGTTAAAGGCCAGCCCGAGGAGGGCCGTCTTGCACGCCCTCGGAACGGGCCCAATTCCGAGATGGTTCGGTGCTATCCGGAGGGCGTTCCAGAGCACTGGTGCCGCTACAGAGAAAGACCTTTGTCTCGTCGTTGATAGGTGGCAGGAGCGGACTGATGGAATTAACAACAGATTTTGCTCATCTGAACGCAGTGATCTCGGGGGAAAGTACGGGGTAAGGCGGTCCTTCAGGTACGCAGGCCCTAGGCCGTGCAAGGCTTTAAAGGTCAAAACCAACACCTTGAAGGCAATCCGGTACTCAATAGGAAGCCAGTGCAGTTGCCGGAGGATAGGTGTAATGTGCTCTCTCGCCGGCACTCCTGCGAGCAAGCGAGCCGCGGCATTCTGCACTAGCTTGAGTTTCCGGATTGTCGACAAGGGAAGGCCAACATAGAGGGCATTACAGTAGTCTAACCTCGAGATGACCGTTGCTTGGATTACCGTGGCCAGGTCATCCCTGGACAGGTAGGGTGCCAGTCGCCTAGCCTGTCGGAGGTGATAGAATGACGTCCTGCTGACCACAGAGACCTGGGCCTCCATGGTCAGCGAGGAGTCCAACACAACCCCCAAGCTCTTAACTGACGGCGACGGGTTAAGCCGCTCGCCGTCCAGGGTAGGCAACCGGCACCCACCCAGCCCAGGCCGACCGGGCCACAGGATCTCCGTCTTCGATGGATTCACCTTCAGCCGGCTGGCACGCAGCCAGCCAGTCACGGCTTCGAGGCATAGATGGAAACAATCGGGTACGGAGTCCGACCTGCCGTCCATTCTCAGCAGAAGCTGGGTGTCATCAGCGTACTGATGACACTCCAGACCAAAGTCACGGGCCAACTGGGCCAGGGGGCGCATGTACACATTGAATAATAAGGGGGAGAGGATGGCCCCCTGGGGGACCCCACAGTCAAGAGGGAGTCTCCCGGAGACCTCCCCGCCCCCCCTCCACACGTTGTCCCCGGTCCCGGAGGAAGGAGGCCACCCATTTAAGGGCAGTCCCCCCAACCCCGGAAGCGGCTAAACGGTGGGTCAGCAATGCATGATCTACAGTATCAAACGCTGCTGTCAGATCTAACAAGACAAGCAGTGCTGATCCACCCTGGTCCAGCTGGTGGCGAAGTTGGTCTGTAATGGCGACAAGCACGGTCTCCGTCCCATGCCCAATACGGAAGCCGGACTGGAAGGGATCAAGTCCAGCTGTGTCGTCTAGGAACCGCTGCAGCTGATCCGCTGCTGCCCTCTCAATTACTTTGCCTAGAAAAGGCAAGTTGGAAACAGGCCTGTAATTGGAGGGAGCCGAAGGATCTAGGTTCGGCTTTTTCAGCAGCGGTTTTACCATAGCCTCTTTTAATCCCCCTGGGAAGACTCCTTGCTCAAGGGAGCTATTTAAGATCGTGCCCAGGGGGCCACGTAGACCCTCCCGGCAAGATCTAACAAGCCAGGAGGGGCACGGGTCGAGGGAGCAAGTAGTTGGTCTAGCTGCAGTCAGTAACCTATCGACAGCTGCTGCGTCCAGCGGTTGGAAGCGGGTGACACAGATCCAAGAAATAAAACAGAGAGGAATAAGTTGTAGGGCTTTGTAGATCAGAGAAAGATACAGAGTAATATACTAAGGAGATAAAGTCTGAAAATATGGCAGAGCTGAAGGCTGTGGGCTATTCTTGACAGATTTTAGAAGTAATGAGTTAGAAGAACCATTCCTTATAATATTTTTAGTAATGATTTTGTTACTTTCTAAGATTATTAACAGAACAATCTAAATCTTAAAATCTTTGCATAACAAGTTAGTATTTGCTAATTATGAAAAAATGTCACTATTTGAAGGATTATTTTGATTCACAAAATGATTAATTTGGAATGGATGGAAACAATGCCAGATGGATCCATAATTGGTTGGGAAACCGTACTCAAAGAGTCATCATCTGTGGCTGCAGAATCATAGCATTGTCTCAATTGGAGGGCTGGAGGATTCTCTCCTGGGATCAACACCCTTCAATGTTTTTATTCATGACTTAGATAATGGGCTAAAACAAATCTTTATCAAGTATGCTGATGATACAAAACTGGCAGAGGTGGCTAACACATTGAAAGACAGGAACGGCATCTAAAAGGACCTTTATATTATATTGTATTTTTACTGTTCATGGCTTGGAGTCTCTTTTGAAAAAAGAAGGAAGTATATAAATAAGTATAAATATTATTATAAAAAGAATTATAGACTAGAAAACTGGGCTGAAATAATTAAAATCAAATTAAATTGTGACAAATGCAAAATTCTACACTTAGATCACAAAAACCAAATGCACAGGTATAGAGCAGAGGATACTTGACTTGGCAGTAGAAGATCTAAAAAGGGAACTTGGGATTATTGTTGATCAAAAATTGAGCATGACACAGCAATGTAATGCTGCAGCAAAGAAGGCAAGTAAGATTTTAGCATGAATAGCTTCCACATCATAGAAAGTAATACTCCCACTATATTCTACAGTGATCAAGTCTCATCAGGAACATTGAGCACTTTGAGTTTAAGAAGGATATACAACACATTGGGCAGATTAATGGCATTTGAAGGTATGAGTTGTTACAAAAGGATAGTGATTGGTTTGTCGGATGGAACCAGGGAGGGGATAAATGCAACAGGAAAAATGCGGCTGTAAACAGAAGACTGGTCAGCCCAAATGGTTGAAAAAGCTTAAGGGAAGAGCAAAAGGATGGTGATTGGTATGGAATAACCATAAGAAGAAAGGTTGAAAAAGCTGTGCATGTTCAGCTTGGTGAATAGAAGACTGAGGGATAGCATGATCCAACCCTTTCAAGGCTGTATCAGAGAGAAGGCGGTGAGCCTGTTCTTTGCTAGGGAAAGACAATGTCCAATGTTTTTAAGTTGTATGACAGCAAGTTTTGATTGAATATTAGAAGGAACTTCTTGACAGTAATTCAAATCCATTCTTGGTCATGGAAACCAACTGGGTGACCATGGGTGAGTCACACATTCTCAGCCTCAGAACACCCCATTGTGTGCCTTAGAGTTGAAATGACTTGGAAAGCAAACACTAACAACATAGTACATACCAATAAGGGAAATGGGCTTTCAAACTAAATGTTCAGAGCAAAAATTACATTAAATCTAGAAAGATATCAGAAAGCAGAACAAAGATGGGAAGTAGTAAGTAACAGAAAATGACTCCTTTGTTTGTTTGTTTTTGCTCCTTTTAATGAGACCCTAAAACTAATGTGAACATCATTATCAGCTCAAATCTCTTGCTGCGGGCATTTTGTGCCACAGCTTTCTACAGAAATTCATCACTCTAGAGCTTTGCAGTGAGGCCAAGTATCGCTATAATCATTATTATTTATACACAGCCATAACTTGATTCAAAGCTGTTTAATGGGCAAACTGCGCCAAACCGTTATTGCTTGCTACTGCAGGGAATTTAGGGACTAATGCAACGTGCATTGTTCAATCCGTTATTCCTTCTCTCCCCTAGATAAATGCAAACAGTGCAAAATTACTCAGAAGAGTGGTGGTCGTTTGTGACTAGTTAGACTAGTACCTTCAGTTGGAAAACAAAGGCTCCAGAAACCAGAAAGAAAATGCATGTGCAATGCTCTAGGGCTAGAGTGACTCTTTGCAGGGTGACTTACATAATCCCAAAACAGCGGGTGATTGCAAAGCAGGGATTGCAGGGGATCTAGCAGGTTTTGTGAGTAAATGCATAGGCTGTATCCAAATTAACGGGTCTCTTGTTGCACTACATAGGTAAAGGAAATGTCATTTGTGTATCCAGATAAACAAAAGAGACCGAACACAAAGCATGACAGGTGGCCAGAGATCAGGCAGTGCGACAGATGACAGAAGAATCAATATTTTTCCTTCCCACAATCTGCAAACTTCTACTGCAAAAGAATTTAAATGACAACAGTCTGAAAGGCCAAAGGGAAGGGCAAATCATCATCACAACCTCTCCAGGGTTATCAGTATACCAAACTGGGAGGACAGAATCTGTTCACCATAAATCCACCCAAGCTTGCTTCTTGTTTTACAGGTCTTGTAAACAGAAACTGTGATTTCATGTCACATTGGCTCTGCTGGGGGGGGGGGGGGGGCTTTGACCCTGCCTCCTTTCTTTTGTTGCTGCACTTATGCAGAGAAAACGAAGAGGCAAAATTACATTCCCCCTTACCATTCACAAAATCGGGTCATCAGGACATTGCTGTATTCACACAAGGACAGGTTGATGAAAGTAAGTGAACTGCAGATGCAAGAAAACCTATTAGCCTTTCCAAGCCAGCATTATTTCCTCCTCCCCTCATATCCTCATCCCACCCTGCCTGCTCTCCGCTCCTTTGTCCAGAGTCATTTTAAAGTTCCCCAGCAATGGTGCTGCCATCATCTCCCATGGGAAGGACTTGCCAGAGATAAAAAGATTGCATTGTTAAATGTAAGAGCTGATACTCGGGTGTGATTAACCACCTTTCTCTATTCAGAAGAACTGCATTAGTTCCCTCCCGCCATTCGGACAAGATGGAGTCCATTGATCTCAATTTACTTCACATAAAGAGCTGTCTTGAAAATTTTAAACAAAGGTTGCCAGGGAAAATATCCCCTCCTTTCTCTTTCCCTTATTTCTCTTAGATCAGATCTTGAAAAATGTTTCACTAAAACAATCTTGACTTTATCTAGATTTAGAGTTGTGATGTCCCCAAAATACGTTACCAGTCAGAGGAAATAAGCAATACCCAGTGATCCCAATCTAGCTATAGTCCTAAACAATGTCTATCAGAGTACCAAAGCCATTGAAAAGGGTTAAGTATTACTTATGAGTAAATATTTGTAGGATTGTGTGAATTAAATGCAACAAATTAATTGGTACTTTGGGACTCATTACTTTTAATTAAATTAACTATACCTAATTTTGCTAAATTGGGAATCAGGCTAAAAGATATCGTTTGAACTTTTAATGATTTTTCAATGGTTGATGTCTTTATTGCAAATTTGTAAACTTGTCTAAGACATCATTTAAAAAATAAAAATGTTACATTTGACAAAACCATGGATGTATCAAACCACAAACAAATCTATCCAACTACGTTCCTTCTTTCTGTGTGTAATCACCACTGTTCAGTCAGATAATATATAATCTCTCCACAGCCTGCCTCATTCAAATGAGTCAATAAGTTGCACAAAGACATGTATATTTTTGTTCTTCACCACCTGCTCTAAGCCAAGGTACAATGCTTCATCCACAGATGGTGTTCATTTCAAGATCGGCTAAATCCTGGCATGCAGTAATCTGGAATTCACCTGGAGTTTTCAGGAGTGGGTGTATACATTTCTGCTGCCACCTGCTTAACACTCATTTCACAGAGAGGATTGTAGCACATTATGCCACTTGCAATAAGCTTGGCAGTGAAACCTTAAGACTGAAATGGCGGGGGAAGGGGAACCAAATAAAAAACCATGTACAGGTGTTTCAAAAGTGAAAAGCAAAACTAGGACAAAAGACCCAGAGGAACAGGCTGCTACAGAATTGACAAACATGCTCATTGAAAAAGGCAATACTTTCCAGTGAGAAATCTTGTTAAAATCCACCATCACAGACCCTGTGGGAAACTTCAGTTTTTGGAACTGGCTCCCCATCCAACCAATTTTTTTCTCTCCTATACTTTAGCACACAGCTTGGCATACTTGGGTCAACCTGATGCAGCAGTATTTTAAAAAGTGGCTGTCCCTACAGCCAAATTTCTTACAATAGTATGTGTCCTGAAATCTGTCGTCTTGGTCAAAAGGAAACTGAAAACTCCTGAACTGTTGACCCGTGCAAAGGCATTTGTGTGAGAAGCTTTCACTCAGCAGGCCACCTTTGAGTTCACAACGTATTCAGCTTTCCTGTAGTGACAAAGGCAGGGGAGATAAACTAGTTGCTGAGACCTGTCACTGTGGCATGCAAGAGGTCATGAGCAGGCTGGCACCCAAGATAAAACATGCCATCTCTTGTGCGGACAGTATTCACTTCCCCTTTTTTCCTTTCTGTCACTAATCAAACATCACATTAAAATGTCTCACAAAACCTTAGTGGGGAAAATTAATTTGAACAAGATTTGATAGAAACTCTGTCATGTGGACTGAGATGAAGTTGAAAAGCTGTAAACACAAGATAATGATGAACGGCATTCTTCTAGAGAACTGGGAGAAAGGGCCTACAGGGAAACCACAGGAATCAGCATTAAGGCTGGTTTTCCTTAACATCTTCATTAATGATTCAGAAGAGGGATTAAACAGCTCAGTAATAAAAGTCCCAGATGAATCTAACTCAAGAAGGTTTGCCTACAGTAATGAGAAAATAACATTAATACAAAAGGGACCCAAAGAGTTTAAAAGTTTGTGTGTGTGTGTGTTCATGTGTGGTTTTATGCATAAATACTTTCTTGAGATTCAACTTGGGAAAACATAGGCTAAGAATACTGCCATAGGATATTCCTGCAACCATGACCTTTGCGACACTTTGGAATATCTTAGGCATACATCTTTTTTAAAATACCCAGAATTAATTCAATAATGTGTTTTCGAATACATTTAACCTCATTTACACTGCAGATTAGAAAACCTTGACTTAGGGAGAAACTATTATTTAATTATCTTGTACCTCATATAACATACAGTATGAGCTGAAGAAACAGAAGAATAGACTGAAATTTATTTATTTATTTATTTACCACATTTATATCCCACCCTTTTCAACCCTGAAGGGGACTCACGGCAGTCTTACAAAGGCAACAATTTAATGCAATATATTAATACATCGGTAAATAAACAAAAAAATTTAAACCAAATCCATTAAAACATAGCATTCAAATCACATGATCCAAATTATACTCCAGGGCTGGCTGGACCAAGCCATCATTATATTAATTTGTAGTCTCATAATGCACTACTCCTGTTACTGGCCCAAAGCCTGATCCCAAAGCCATGTTTTCAGTTTTTCCTGAAGGTCAGGAGAGATGGGGCAGATCTAATTTCACTGGGGAAGGAGTTCCAAAGGTAAGGGGCCATCACTGAGAAGGCCCTGTCTCTCGTCCCAACCAGTCGTGCTTGCGAGGGCGTGGGACTGAGACCAGGGGCTCCTCAGATGATCTTAAGCTCCAAGGTGGATCATAGAGGGAGATACGTTCGGACAAGAAAGCTGGGCCAAAAAATGGAAAGTATGCAATGCCAGTTTCCACCATTGCATATGAATGCAAATAATTCAAACTACATATTACTGGGACTATGTTGTACCTATGTTGCACTTTCCAGGCCCCTTCCACACTGCCCTATATCCCAGGATCTAATCCCAGTTTATCTGCTTATCCCAGGTTATCTGGCAGTGGAGACTCATAAAATGAAATTTAAAGCAGATAATCTGGAATGAGATCCTGGGATATAGGGCAGTGTAGAAGGGGCCTGGGAAGTGCAACATAGGTACAAAGCTTGATGAATATTAATCCATAAACTTCAGCTGTCTGAAACAAAAGTCAGTGTTTCATCACTGGAAACTTTAGTGAGCCTGTTTTGTGGAATATTAGTAACAAGTAACTCAGCATTAGCTCAAGATATTGTTTATATAGTCAGATTTGTATCTCAGTTTTCACCATGATATCCCTTCAAATGCACATTCATTCGCATTAGAGCGATGTTTGTTAACATCAGTCTCTTAAATGTATTTAGAAGTTTTAATTTGTACTGCAAGGTACTGCAAGGATTTTTTCTGGGATGCCATCATGGGTGGAAAGGGACAGTTGCTCTTTTCAGTGCCCCTAATGCAGGTATTTATTACATCCACTCACATGTATGATGCTGATGAAATTGTATTTTAATGTGCCTTAATGTATCTTAATTGTTGTGGGGTTTGGGGGTTTTATGCTGTTATGATGTGGCATCGAATTGTGCCGTACTGTAAGCCGCTCTGAGCCCCCTCAGGGGTTGAGAAGAGCGGGGTAAAATCCTGAAATAAATAAATAAATATGGACTATTGGATTCAAAAGGCCATTGTCAGAACAGTTCTAAATCTGATATCACATTGATGGGAGTGCAGTCATCACCACCACTACCACTACCACCACGATCATCATCATTTTTTTTTTAGTTACAAACATATCTTTTTAAATGGAAGTCAAGCAGGCTTTCATAGCTCTTTTTGCATATTTGTATTGCTTCTTAAGCTGCAGTGGTGTAATTCTTCTGTACTACTTTATGCGGAGGTGACTCTTAAACCTAAGTATACCTCCTTAAGGTATTTTTGGGAGAATATACATTTAGCAGTCCTGTACCAAATGGAGAGATGCTTAGAAGACAGCAGGTGATAGTGATGAGAAAGCTGCAGGAAATAATTTATGGGGAAATGACAATCAAAATGCTAAACATATAGGAAAAAAATACTCTAAAGATATATGTGCTTGGTGGACAGATCGAGGTATGAGCATAAATATGAGCATAAATATTACTTTCCAGCAGTGAAACCTTTCAAAAATAATTTTCAGAGAAAACAACAACAAAAAAAGACACTGAAAATTTAAAACACTGCAGGGAGTGGTGATAACAAAGTCGCATTGTATTTATGAGAAACACGTGTCTCACTTAATGTTCATAGATGCCAACTTCCATCAGGCCTCTTTAGCATAGCCACTGGATGGGAATGATGGGGATTCTAGTTTCCCACTCTTCTGTATAAGCACTATTTCAGTGCTTATACAGTGTTGTGGCACTATTTCTGCAACAACCATGGCAGGCCAGACTGTCCTAGTTAGCGCTGGTTCAATCCCCTTCTACATCGTTTTCCTTAATGATCCTCTCTCTCAAACAAATGCAATATTCTTTGCTGCTCTCCCAGTCTTATGCCTGCTTGACTCTGCCTTCAAGCTGAACAGCTCTGTGAGACGACTGCCCAAGGGGATGGAAATTTTGCCGAACTTTTCATGCTTAAAAACACCAGGTGAAAGAAAGCTGGAATGGATCCAGCCTGAAACCTGAAATACTCAACCCAAGACTTCCCAGGAGGGGGCCTGTCAATTGAATGGATGTCAAAGTAAAAGTTTGCTTGAAAGCATCCAGAGGAAATAATCTAAAGGACAACGTATGTTGCCTTGAAGAAATGGTTTTGAATTAATATTTATGATTCTGTCTCTTTTACAAGCCTTGTTCAGCAGCACCTCACTCCAAATGTTTATATGAGGCATTAAAGATGGGCAATTAGGCTTCATGGGTTAACTGCAACATTTACAGGATTCCCAACTGTTTCTCAGCATATCCCTAATTTCATATGCTGGCTGATATCCACAGGGAAGTAGCAGCCAGAAATGAAAGGACCAAGGCACCAATATCTCCGACCCATCCTCTGTTTGGGTATCAGCCAGCTTTGTAAACTCTACAGAGATACTCACAGGAACAACTCAGCAAGCAGGAGTTCAATAGTGGCGGGCTCAAACCTGGAACCTCAATTAGTGGCTGACACCAGATGAAAAACTCCCTCCTGGGCATACAGGAGACTGGGCGACTTGGAAGGCACTGAACAGACTGTGCTCTGGCACCACGAGGTGCAAAGCAAATCTTAATAAATGGGGCTATAAAGTGGAGGGAATGGAATGCAAGTGTGGAGAAGAGCAAACTACAGACCACTTACTACAATGCAGCCCGAGCAACGCCACATGCACAATGGAGGACATTCTCACAGCGACATCAGAGGCACTTGAAGTGGCCAACTTCTGGTCAAAGGAAATTTATCATAATGCCAAGTTTTAACTCTGTTTGTGGTTTTTTAAAATATTTATAACTATATTCTCAATTTGCTTCTGACATGATAAATAAGCAAATTGAGAATGCAGTTATAATGTATTACACGAACACAAGTACTTCAAATGCATAATTCTGGGCTGGTTTATGCCTGCAGAAAAATGGAATGGTAACATTTAGAATTGGCGGGGTAGCCACTATTTGAAGATGTGAGGGAAATCAAATTCCCCCCCAAAGTTTTCAAAAAGAATTCATCACAATAAAAACAAAACAATAAAACGTATATATCAGGAACAAAATGTCTTGCATATTGGGGGAAGCAATGCATTTTTGTATACCTTACTATCTATGATGTTGTATATTATTCAGATGTTTCTTTTTCCTCCTCCTCTTCATCTTTGTTACAAACAAAAAGTCGTTGAGCCATCATATTAAATTTGTATGTTTGATAAAACACACACATACATTCTAGTACAACTAGATAGGATACAAAGATAGTAAGCAATACTAAATATTAAATGTAAGAAAGGTATTCATACTGTTTCTAGTGAGAAAAGCCAAATGCAGACCTATGTACTTGCTGAGTGATGGACTAAAATAAAATAAAATACATGATACATTATGTCTTTTCTAGCCCTTGATAATAATTGGAATGAAATGGAATAAATCGACTTATAATTGAAATATCTCTGCTCATAAACCTTAGTAGTGAGTTAGTTAATTTTCCCCCAAAACGGTTTTGGCTTAACAGATGAAGATTAATAATGGAGGAGCATAAAATAACTAATTTTGATATTAACATGATATTAACAGCCTTTATTTTTATTGATGATTATCAGTCTCTGTAACTAAGAACATCCCATATCTTCCGAACACATCACTCTTTCCAGGACTGCAAGTAGCAAGCAGTATAGAGCAAGAAGATAACTGGGATGATGTCTTCATCTGAGAAAAAATTATTTTCATGGTGTACCCATATAAATGGGCATCAAAGGAGAACTTAGATATACATCACATAAATGGGTATCAAAGGAGTATGCAGTATGCATGACAAGCCTACAGATTGGGAAAGTGAGCAGCAGGAATGTGGGCTATATGAGATAGAAATCTAAAATAGAACACATATACACCAAAAGAGAAACACTCAAAGCAGTTTAAGGGGAAGCTAATGATAAAAACAACTCCTGGTGAAAACCAAATCCAAACACAGTGGGCATGAGAATAATCTGACTAATATAGCTGCTACATTCTGGAAAGTGAATTGATTGTGTATCATTTCTGACTGCAAATTGAGTAATCCATTTTTGAATGTCCCCATTCTTTGACTAAGTAGAAGCCCCAGTCATAAAGTAGAAAAGTTACTTTTAGGTTAAGCCTTAACTCTAGAAACTATGTGAGTAATAGCTTTGAAAATGGTTCTCCTCACAGTCCGGATCACCACACACTACATTCCAACTTCTGAGACTTTGTCACTTCATTCCTACCTCGTTCCTTGTATATGTGATAATAGGATAAATATGCATTCTTATTTAGCTATGCCTTTTACCCCTGAATGCCCAACTCCCAGAGCTGGGTCTTGGAAGCAGGGGAAAGGGGAAGCTGGCAAGAGGTGTTATATGAGAGTACACACATACACACCCTGAGCATCTCTACTTGTGGTGGCACAAATGCTTTTTCACTTCAGCCCACCTGCTCAGAGAATCTGTCTTTCTGTGGACCAAAAGAAGTTATGACAACTAGATTCCCTATGCCCAATCTTCAGAGAGTACCCAAAACGAGCAGGCATCTAATGTTTCTTATCACCACCACAGATCACTCACCATTTGAGCTGCAAGACTGACAAGACCTGTTGCATATCCAAGGCCAGCTGGGAGCTATGATACCTACTGTCACTAGTTTCTTCCTTGCTATCACCCTGAAGGAGAATACAGGCTAGCAAAGTAGACAGAGGCAGCTGCTAATCCTCTTTGCTGGTGCCATCTTGGCTTGTCTGTCAAAGCACACAGTCATCCTGGCATAGCGAGGAGGAAGAGTAGCAGTGGCAAAAGCAGAAAATTGAAAGGTGATAGTGGTTTCAAACACACCTTTGCAGCAGAGACAGTGAGAAGAATGAGTGCAAGAAAACATGCAGTGAACATTAATTCATTGATAGCAGCTGACGCCAACCCTCCAGCATTTCCAGTGCCCAGAGAAAGACAGGTCTGCACAATCACTTTGTGATTGACTATAATGATACGGTGTATTGCATAGTTCTTCCCATGTATAAAATGCTTGCCAGAATACTTGTAAATATTTGAAAACTGCAAAGAGGGGGGGAGCAAGGTGTGGTATTTCCAATATTAAAAACAATCAGTTAAAACATTCAGTTCAAGAAGGGTGAAGGAAGAGGAAAGGTTCCCACTAAAATTGCTCTACTCTGGGATGTTCTGCAGAAGGATCTGTGAAGGGAGAAACTCCTTTGTATAATTCACAGAAATTACAAAGATGACGATATTAGCTAGAATTCACAATTGCAAATGTATAATCTATTTCGTATTTTAATATGAGTTGATATTTTTATATACCATGGTTTGATAGGGAATGCTACCTAATGAGGAAGCAGTTAAAGAAACAAGTAAGGAAAGATAAGCTCACCCCCACAATAGAGTCACAGGCCTCAATGATAGGTCTTAGAAGGAAGTATAAACAGCTGATTAAAATAAAAAAGCAGGAGAATGCTGTGGCCCTGTGGAGTGGATTAGAATCGGCGGCCAAGAGCTCCTCTCCTGCACTATTTTGGAGGGCAGTAAATGGATACCTCAGTGAGAGGAAATTAATAAAGATCAATCATATTTCCGCACAGGAATGGGAGCTATATCTCAAGCTTCAGTTTACTAGCACCACAAATGATGTCCTGTCAGATTCGGGGAATCTGGTCAGTTCGGAACAGCTTCCTGAGTGGCCACCCATAACCAGGGGAGAAGTAAAAGCAATAATTAATCAGCTCAAGAATAACAAAGTACCAGGAGAGGACTCACTCCCGGGAGAGCTGTTTAAGAACAACTCTGATTGGTGGTCAACCCTGTTGGCGGGTTTATTTACACATATAGTCAATACCCTAAGTATACCACTGGGGTGGAAGCAAGCGATAGTAGTACCAATATACAAGAAAGGAGATAAATCTGACCCTAAGAACTATAGACTCATTAATCTATTAGACGTAACAGCTAAAATCTTCTCTAAAATTCTCCTGGAGAAATTAAAAGCCTGGCTGTTGGCAGAGAATATTCTCCCAGAAGAACAGGCGGGGTATAAAGAGGGCTGGTCAGCCATTGACAATTGCTTCATACTAAACCATATTAGTAGCACACAGATTAGGAAGGGGGGAGCTCTATATGCCGCATTTGTAGATTTTTCCGCGGCCTTTGACAATGTCAACAGAACCCTTCTATGGAAGAAATTGAAGCTGCTTGGGGCAGATGCCAGACTTCTGAAGCTCTTGAAAATGCTGCATACAGGAAACGCACTCAACTCCGAATGCCTTCTGGGGCACTCACCAACAAAGTTGACACTCAGGGAGGAGTGAGGCAGGGATGCATCTTAGCACCGACCCTTTTCAACATTTTTGTTAGCGATCTTCCACGTAAACTAAGAGGGCAGCAATTTCACATGCCTAAGATTGGCCAAAGACACATCAATTCTCTTTTATATGCTGACGATGTTGTCATTCTCTCCCTTACCCAGATTGGGCTTCGTAGAGCCTTAGTAAGATTCAACCAGTATGCACACAGTAACGATTTAAGCATCAATAAAGCGAAAACCAAGGTTATCAGGTTTGCATTCAGACCCAAAAGGCACTCCTGGACACTGGATGGGGAAAACATTGAGCAGGTTGATACCTTCACCTATCTAGGAATTACTTTTTCGGCTAAAGGCTCATGGAAGGCCCAACAATCAAGGAGTGCCACCAAAGCAAAACTAGGCATTAACCAGATTCTCAGACTAACCAAACATCAATATCCGGGTTCCCTCCTACCTACGATCAAAGTTTACGGAGCCAAAATAATCCCTCAATTACTCTATGGGGCTGAGATTTGGGGTTTGGACACCATGCCAATCATCGAACAGGCCCAGATAAACTTTGGCAGACAGCTTCTGGGGCTGAGCAACAGGACTCCAGCGGTGGCTGTTAGGGTGGAACTGGGCCTGCAGCAAATTAATGGTTTGGCAAAAATAAGAGCGTTCAACTATTTATGTAAAATTGCCAACTTAGACAACGATAGACCCCTAGACTCTGTCTAGAAGAACAGCGCAAGGCAGCTAGGGACGCTTCCTGGGTGCTTCAGCTTGAAACTTTCCTGAGAACCCGAGGTATACAGGTGAATGCACAGGGAAGTTACCCACCTCGTACCAGGGAGTTAGTTAAACAGCGCATTGTGGATATACAGGCACAAGAGGATATACACGGGCTAGCGAACATCAAATCCCTAAAATGGTTATCGGTACAACAACATGTATTTAAAAGGGCACACTATCTAACACACCAGCTCCCTAAGTATTTAAGGCTCGCCATGACTAGGGCAAGATTTGAGCAGATGGAGACAATGGAGAGATACGGCAGATTTCACTCAATACCATACTCCGATAGAATTTGTATCTGTGAGGCTCCAGAAGTAGAAAATATTAGTCATATACTCTTAAACTGCCCGATATATGCAATAGACCGGGCTAAACTTCTAGGCCCGATTTTGGGAAACAAGGAACATTGGGCAGAGCAACATAAGATTAACTGGCTCCTATCCCATGCGAATCCCACCATAATCAAGAGTGGCCTCCTTTTGGTGAAGGCCAAAAGGAGGAGGCAGAGATTTATTGCTTCGATTGGCACCAACTGCTGGGGCGACGAAGATCAGTAGTGGAAGTAGGATTAGCACTATAGAACTATGAAGATAGATAGGGCACATCCACTCCAAAGTGACAGTGATTAGCTTTCACACTGTCTCAAACCAATTTTAGTTACCAGATGAGGATGAATTGATCATGTGATTATCTGACTATATTATATTACATTTTACCCTACTATATTTTATTTCATTCTGTTTTATTGGTGTAATATATATTGATATGACTGATGGTCTCTCAATAAAGATTCATTCATTCATTCATTCATATACAGTACATATGTGTTTTATTTTATTGTATTTAATATTGTGCTTCATTTTTATGCTTGTTTTAGGCACTTTGTGTTGTCTGTAAGTCGCCCTGAGTCATTTTGGGGAGATGGTGGCAGGATATAAGAATAAAGTTGTTGTTGTTGTCATGTATTCTTAAGGCTTTGTAACTGATTATTTGCTATACCTCCTTATTCAATAGAGCAGAGAATACTTAAGGACTGTTAAAGACCTGCCTCCCACCCTCATAGAGCCAACATGGTATGGTTTGAGGATTGGACTATGAATCTGAAGACCATGGTATGAATCCCCATTAAGCCATGAAAACCCAGTGGATGACCTTCAGCATTGCCTCAGAGAAAGGAAAAGCAAACTGTCTCTGAACAAATCTTAACAAGAAAAGACCCCTAAGACAGGTTTGCCTTAGAGCAGGGGTGGGCAATTACCAGCCCTCCAGGTGTTTTGGACTTCAACTCCCAGAAATCCCAGCCAGTTTACCAGTTGTTAGGATTTCTGGGAGTTGAAGTCCAAAACACCTGGAGGGCCAGTAATTGCCCACCCCTGCCTTAGAGTCACCATAGGTCTGAAATATTGTGTGCCAATTTGAAGCACACAACAACAGCAGAAGTCCCGTAGTCTTGGTTGACTGGGTGGCAGCCATTAAAAATAATCAGGAAGGAAGTGGGGGGAGTTCTGTCACCTCTTGATAGGGTTACAGCTGACTGATGTTTCTACGCCAGGTGTGGGCAAACTTCAGCCCTTCAGGTGTTTTGGACTTCAGCTCCCACAATTCCTAATAGCCTCGGGCCCTTTCTTATTCTTCTCCTTTTCCCTTAAGCGGCTGGGGGGGGGGGGGGAGAAGATGCCCGAGGCCAATAGGAATTGTGGGAGTTGAAGTCCAAAACACCTGGAGGGTCAAAGCTTTCTCATGCATGTACTACACCCTCCCACAAGTGATTTCTGGGGAGAGAAGGAGTTGCAACAGGGGCCCTGCTTCTGACTGTGGTGGTGGATACTTCAGACTTTTTCATCCTAATTAACAGGAGAATAGCCATCAATTTCTCCCTGTGGCTGCTACCAAATAAGTCAAAATTCGGGAGGGCAGAGGGATCGGGCCAGAAGACATTACTAAGATAAATATACTTAATTAATCTAACTCATTTAAAATCTTGGCCATTATTCCTATGACTATTCTTGCAAAGTAGTACAAAAGAGGCAGGGAAAGGAGAAAGATTTAGTGCTAAACATCAGGTGGTCATATTTCGTCAAGAGATTAGGTGGCAGCTATTAGCTACAGGTATGATAGCAATAGAAATGACAGTCTTAAGTGAGTGTCTGGTAAGGGAGACACTTATCTTTTGTTTATAGCCAAGATAAGGAATAAAGAATGTATCTCTTCAAGTGGGAACACTGCCAGCGTCTATCGTAGCTATTGGATCCTCAGTATCATGGGAATTACAAATGAGAAAGAACAATTAGATACAGGCTGACTGTCTGGGAGGGTGGGATTGTTCTTTACTGCTAAATATCAGCAGTTGCCAGCAGGCCAGTGCCTCCAAAGGGACCAGAGGAAATGACTATTGAACAGATGCTGGTGAGGTGCAGCTTGGAAACTGCCTCCGCTACATAGAAAAGAGCAGATGAGCAAACAAAAGCCTTTACTCTTCTAGAACCTTATATTTACATGAAGCAGATTGTTGTGGTAGTATTTTGAAGTGGCAGAATGGCTGAACTACTTGAGACATCAAGTAGATGCAGGTTTACATTTATGAAGGCGTCTATTTGTAAACAAAGTAATGTCTCCACCTGGAATCTGCTGCTTGCTGGTGATATTTATATCCTTCCCTTCTTCAGCAAGCTCAAGATAGCAATCCTTTACCTCAAGACTCTTCTCTTCCATTTATCCTCATAACAACCCTGTAAGGTAAGTCAAGTCATATGTATATGATAGTGGGGGGGCAGGATCATTGTTCAAGGTGTATTTCGTGGCTTTGAGGAGAACTTGAATCTGGATTTCTCAAATTCCAATCTAATAATTTAACTACTATAGCACACTGGTTCTCATCTGAAGAGGTAACTATCTCATCACCCCATGACTCTACCATCTCAGTCCATTTCATGATACTTCAGTACAGTACAGGTGTTTCCAGTTCCTACCTTTAGTACAATAAAGGGGGGTACTGGAGACACAAATCGAGGGCAATCTTCTATCTCCCATGTTCAAATACAGTCCTTGTGATCCTATATTGTTTTGAATCCAGTTGTAGTTTGGCACATAGGCAAGTTCCCCATTTTTATCTGATCATGGAAGTGGAGTTCATGGAAGTGGAGTTGTACATGCAGTGTCCTTCCATACATGTGTCTATCTGCCCCTACTAACATCAGCAGTAGTATTTCTCTAGTTGTGTATTGAGTAGTGATTTAAACTGCACAACTGATGGTGTAATATTGTCGCTCAAGGATTTTAGTAGTATAATCAGCATATTAACTCTGGCTATAGAGACTCATGCTATGGAGGCCTATTGTATGATCTTGACTCCTTGGCTCCAAATGGTGCTGTGCACAACGGGAATACCCAAATATTTCCAGCGAATCTTTAATTTTTATTCCCTGGTTTCTTTAATGTCTTTAGAGAGGTTGAATGTTACTGTCTTCAAGCCTAAGTAAACACATCCAATCTACTTTAGTTAGCACAGCAACTGGATTCAGGCCATGGTATTTTGTACACGAGCTTTAACTGTATTCAGGTCAGGTCATGCTAGGGAGAAAAGCCAATAATTAAATGTGAATTATATGCTTGTTATCAGAAACATAAATCTCTTGAAAAAGACCCAATCACACTATGCTCACATTCATCACCAGATTCCCATATCATGGTGGCAAAAACAGATTTCCGCAAGACACAGGGAACCATGCACATTATCACCCCATTTACCTGTTACAGAAAAGCCACCCTAGTAATGAGCACTTTGGTAGGCTCAAGGGAGATAATGTGTACAATACTGAATGGCACCACCACCAGCAGACAAATTATAGACTCCCACTAATGCTCATAGATGATGTGACTAGGCATTCGGTATCTATTGCCTTCGGTGGAAAAGGAAAGGTCATTTGTGATCTCAAAAGAAAACAAAGAATACTGGCTTCTCTTTCTCCTTGTTCTTCAGCTCCAAAATGGTTATATCTGAGGCAATCACATTTAGTTAAGATCAGGGCTGATGCTAATTCAATTACCTATGCTAATTTATGTAATCAGACAGGAGCCTTGGGTTCATGCAGCGAAGAAGAATTGGTGATGGTGGTGTGGAGATGTCAAGAACCTTATTTGCAGTAAGAAGTCTTTCCCCACTCCTGCTGTGATCTGTCAGCTTTTTCTGTTCTGCTTTTTGAAGCAGCCTCCATCTCTTGCTACCACTGGTCTCTAGCTACAGGCAATCTAAGGTTCTAACTCTCCACCCAGCTGGCCCTTCCCTCTCATTCTCTCTCATTCTCTCTCTCTCTGTCTCTCTCTCTCTCACACACACACACACATCCTGACAAACACGGCAGGTTGTGAATCAAAGGGCGTTGAGAAAAAAAAGAGTGAAATCTTTTTTTTAAAGATAATTTTTTGGCTTAACATCATTCTCATTGAATTGCTTCTTTACATAAAAATACACTTCCCCTGCCTTGAATCATGTTAACTCACTTATGGTGGAAGGCCAACTAGAAATAGCTTCTAATATTCTTGCTGATTTAGAGGAGCTAATTCACATGGAGTGTAACTACTTGACTTTTAACAGGAATGTACGTGGTGCAACTATATGTACTAGATCCAATTTGGAATCCAGTCTATTCATATTTTGCACGAGTGTTGGGTCTAGCCACTTCTCTCCTAATTGCATGATTTCTTGTTTCACGTGCACAACACATGTACATCAGGCTCTTGATGAAATAAAAACCAATAGCACTAGGTAAAACTGTTCTGTTCTGAATACCTCAAGCTGGAGATGGGAAGAAGCAAAAGGATACCACAGCTGATGTTATTGAAAGTCAATGAGAAATGCAGAAAAATTAGTAATGGATTTAGCAAGCAAGAAAACCAAAACTTTGTCATCAAACCTAAGTCAGAAACCAGATTGGCATGGGCCTGAGTAATCAATTTCCTCCAAGATCTGTTGTACAATCAACAGCTATTTGGGATGAAGTTCAAGACCATCTCACTTCTTGTTCCATGGCAAATTATTCTAAGATTCAGCAGTTTAAGAGAATACTACTCAAGTAGTGCTCCATGGACCAATGCAAGTCTATTGGTTGCTGGTCCACAGTGAGTTTCTGGGAAAGAAAGAAATGGTTGTAGTCAATGGGAGAACTATGTTCCTGGCACATGAGAGGGGGGAAATTTCTGGTTCCCATATCAGATAGCCCAAAAAGCACCGATTTAGTCCATTTCCCTCCACTTAGTTATAACCCGAATATGCATTTATTCCATATTCAGGGTAATTGAAGTCATTCATTTAACATTTTGTTCCCAATTCTCATGACTTTCCTTAGTATTTTGATGAGAGGATGAAAATATTTCACCAGTTCCAACGTTACTTTTCAGGGCTGCTATTAACACCCACAACAATTCCATTGGCTCTTTTTGTTTCTCTTAAGCATCATTTTTTATTCAATTCTTCCTTTCAGTATGCAGAGTAACACATTCTTCCCTGCCCTCACAATGGTATTTGTATCAAACGTAATAAATATATGCAACTATTCATCTCCAATTCACCAGGATGTATCTATATTCCTTATCACTAAACTTACAAATTATATTCCAGTTTCTCTTGTTAGCATTGAAACATCCAAACATGTCCCTTTCCAAATGTCTTTGATGTGTATTTGCTCTTTTACCATTCATTTTAGGGTCTGTTCATTGCCAAGTTTAATTCTGTCCCTATTTGATGCTCTGCAACAATTATTCCCGTATATCAGAGCGATGAGACATCCCACTCAACTAGATTTTCCTCAGAAGTCACTTTAAATGCAATTGTACCTTGCTGATATTTAATCCCAATAAGCTGACTCAACTCTAGTTCAGGTGGACTTGATCCAGTTTGTCTGTGCAGGAATAGCTTATTTCACAATAAATACCACAATAAGACCTTCTCCCTATCAACTCTGTCCATCTGGCTCAACTTTCAGATAGCATACCTTGTTTATCTTAAGCAGCCAATTAAATTTCACCTCCACAAAAGCACAATTACTTGCTCTATATTCATTGGCACCCATGTACATTATGAATACCAACTACTCCTTGGACTATATCTCTAAAGGATACTACAAGTTGTGGGCAAAGTATAACCCTTTCAAACTCTGCCCAAGACGATATGTGATTTCCAAAATTTTGTACCAGTAAGCAATCATGTGTTCAACATGGCTGTCACAAACTCATTTCTAGTAAATCTCTACTAGGGGGTTCCCTGCTCTGTACCATTAGGCATATTACATTGGTGCAAGGAAATATCAGTTCATCACCTAAGAAATGGACCTGTCCTGAAGAAGTTTTTCCTTGATTTTTGAAATGACATTCTTCTTGCTGCAAACTCTCTTGCTGCAAAGAAGCCATTAGCCCAAGAGAGCTTATGATGCCTCTATCACTACCCAAGGTTTTCATATATGTATGTTCCTTTTAGAGAAAACTGAGGAGCTGAATGTGCTTTTCAGCAAACTCATAAATTTATATTTTTAGCCATACAGAAATGGGTTGGCTCCTTTGCATTACATAATTCATTATATTTCCTTTTCCATTTTGGAACACACAATCTCACCCATGCAAATACATTTTGGGAACCATATGGGGTTTTGTGACATAAGAAGTGCTCAGTTACTAAGCACAGGACCCTTTTGTCTGTTTCTGTGGATGCCCATCTGGAATATGAAGAAGTTGGTTTTTGGAAAAGATTTGGCAACAAACTTAGCAGACCCTCCCCAGAGTAAGGAGGTACCAAATATAGCAGACTGCTTTATGGGTATTTATTTTCATTGCAAATGCCAAGACTGGGAGTGCATTGTACCTGCTTCAGTAGACATAATACATTGCTTGATTCAATGAGGAGACCTTCAAACTCACCTGTAAAGCCCACTTAATCCACAAAGGCAGCATCTCATCTTTCTTTCTGCATCATTTAACAGACTTTAAACCTAGAATTGCCACAAATTATTCCTAAAATGCACACTTCCTATAGAACTACTGTAACTTTCCCAGAACTGCCTACGAAGAGAGATGACTACAAAGCATGCTCAAAACGATAACACTGATATTGCACAACAAATATAAAATCTGATTGTGTTTCCATATTCAATACTCTACAAGCGAATGCATATGTGTGCACTAATCCATAATTGACTAGTGAGGATGTACCTCATGTGCTCCTTAATATGGAGCTGAGCCATGGAGCCTGCACCACAAACTAATGACATGATTAATGTTGCTGCTTTGTCATATACTATCAGAAAAAGTATTATTACTGAACCAACCATGGTTTGGGTACCTTGTAACTTCTCCCTCCAGGAGCCACAATGGAGCTGTAACTTAGATGCTCCAAAAAGAGTTAAAGACATGATGTGAATGAAGGAATACTATCAGTGAAGAAAACAACAAGAGAGCCCTGATTAATTGCAAACTTCCTCTTTTTAAAAAAAGAGAATAAAACATAGTTAAAATAGAGATGCTCTCTTTAGCAAAATCTGCAAGGCATAGGAAGCAATTGTTCATCTCAGGCTGAATTCCTATCAACCCTGCCCTTTGAAATTGAAGAGAAGCAACTGCACTTTAAAAGAATTTCCCTTCAAAGGTCTTCTGACTTCCTTTTTAAAAAAAATGAATGTGCTGTGAATAAAAACCGATGAATGTCCCAACCAGGTTG
This sequence comes from Anolis apletophallus, assembly GCA_030556195.1. Classification (NCBI taxonomy): domain Eukaryota; kingdom Metazoa; phylum Chordata; class Lepidosauria; order Squamata; family Anolidae; genus Anolis; species Anolis apletophallus. Next base: position 53,958,051 of record JARBWK010000001.1, read on the forward strand.
TTTAAAGGACATTAAATCTCTCCAGGCAATTGGAATGGGGAGTTCTGCCTGCTTCCTTTGAAAAAAGAGCAGGTTAATTTTGCAGACAAGAAAACAGCATTCATACTTTATAGAAGCTCGGGATGACTATTTTTTTTTATTCACTGAAGTCCAAAGAAAGGTCAAAGAAAACTATCTACCTACCTCTCTGCCTCCACCACAATAGCAAACAACATGTAATACACACAGCACCATAGGACTGCACAGACTGTTTGTTGCAACTCTTACCAGAGAATAATCATTCGAGAATTAAATGAAGTAGAGATGTTTCCTATAGTGGAAACATAAAAGATACTCCAGAAGACATGCTGACAGGCAGATGACCTGTCAGTCTTTGCATATTAATCACCTCTGGATTATATTTGAACAAGTAATGTAAGTTACAAATGCTAATGCTCTAAACCATATCTGTACTTTCTTGTTTCTGTATACTACACACAGTAGCATACACTGGACACAAGATTTGGCTCCAACCATTAATCTCTCCAAATCAGCATACTATTGTTCTGGATTCATCAATAGTCAAAATCTAAAACAGATTCTATCTAAAATATAATAGTATTAAAATGTATATATTAAGATAAACAGCTACAATTCTCACTAATACTAATAAAATATAAAGTTAAAATTTCTAGTTTAAAATTGACTGGGTGGGCCTGACGGACAAGATAGGTCTTCAGTTGTGCCTTGAAGTCTGATAGCTGATTTAGCTGTCGGATGTCTTCTGGCAGGTCGTTCCATGCTCTTGGAGCAGCAGATGAAAAGGTCCTCTGGTTGACAGATGCCAGTCGGGTTCTGGCTGGTTGGAATAAGCGTGCCCTAGAGGACCTAAAAAATCCTAACAGGCAGATAATATGGAAGGTGATTCTATAGGTAACCTGGATACAAATCATGTTGGCCTTTAAAAATTAGAACCAACAGTTTGTACTTTGCATGGAATCTAATGGCAGCCAGTGGAGTGAGTTTATTATGCAATATCTCACCCCTAGATGTTCCCATAATAAAGCTAGCTGTCATGTTTTGAACTAATTGGAGTTTCTAAACTTGGTACAGAGGTAGTCCAATGTATAACACATTGCAGAGATCCAGCCTTGAGGTTACTAGTGCTTGCAGTATCATCTTTAGGTCCTCCAAATCTAGGAAGGGGCACAGCTGTCCTATCACCCAAAGCTGATAGTAAGAACTCCTGCGTGTTGCATCTATCTGGGCTGACATTTGGAGAGACGGATCCAGGAACTTTCTCATTAATACTGTATTTACCATTCCAGAAGAAATGATCAATTTTCACCTTTTTTTTCTTGGGGGAAAAAAGATGTTGTGTCATTCTGAGAGCCCTCCCCCCCACACTTTTTGGTGGTATTATTGACACAGATGATCCAACGTTTCTCTCAAATGGCTGCATTCTTATATTACTCTCCTTATTATCATTATCACAAACTTTCAAGGGACTGATATGTATCTACTGTAATAGCAACAGAAAACATTCAGAGGTGACTTGCCACAATGTAGCAAAACATAACAAAATACGAAATCCACAAAACAGTGATGCCTTTATTGGGCCAACTCTAAAGCATAAAATACACCATGCAGGGTCAGATGGATCTCAAGGGAAGTTATTTTTCTGTTGCTGATGGAGTTGAAATTTTATTATCTGTCTTCTACTGTACTTTCTCCACAGCTCTCACATGGCCAAGAAGGGGAATGGCCTCTGTCTGCACTGAGATCCCTCAAGACCATCTTGACTGACAACAGAGTAACACCTGAGAAATAATGTAAGCCTGTGACTCTAACATTGTCACCTTTCTTCTGTATGATTTTAAAAAGAAGAATAATATATTTTATGTATTGGATTTGCCCCAATAAAGGTACTGTATTGCTGTTTTGTGAATTTCAGATTTGTTGTGTGGAAAACGGAGCTACCACTGATTATGATTTCTGCCATAATGCAGTTACTTCACCCGTTACTGAAGAGTGGTTGGTGATTGCCTGTAAGCCAGAATTTCTGCATTACCTGCCTGCTCTCTCATTGTTATTATCTTCTTTAGACTTTCTCCTCTGCTATTGATTTCCTGCTGAAGCCTCTGGCCAATTTCACCTTGAGAGTGAAGGGCTTATTTACTTAAAGAATTGATCATTTTTACTGCCATGCCACGCCATCTCTACCCCCTGGATGCCTCATGTTTCTGGAATCATTACAGGAACAGATGGCAATAGAATGACACCTGGGTGGTTTATTTTTATTTTAAAATACTGTATGATCTGATGATGCAGTATATATTCCTCCTCATCTCCTTGACTCCTCCAAATACAGTAGTCATCTCTTACAAGGTTGTTTTTGTTGGAGTTTTAAAATATACTAACCTATTTTGAAGATCAAAAGCTGGGTTACTTTAAATATTAATAATGGACTGGGTGAGGGCAAACAAATTGTAATTTAATCCAGACTGCAGCCATTCCTGAGGAAGGCAGATCTGGCCACAGTGGTACATGCCTTAGTTACATCCCATTGGGATTACTGTAATGTGCTGTAAATGGGGCTGCCTCTGAAGAGTGCTCAAAAATGTCAGCTGGTCCAAAGAATTGCAGCAGGTTGCTCACTAGGGCTGGCTATAGGGAACGGACAACCCCCCTACTGCAGCAGCTCCACTTGCTGCCAGTCCATTTCCAGGCACAATTCAATGAGCTGGTTCTGACCTTTAAGGCCCTAGACGGCTCAGGTCCAGGCTATTTGGCTGACCACATACCCTTGTACAAACCTGCTCAGGCCCTGAGATCTTTAGGAGAGGCCCTTGTCTCAGTCCCACCCCCACCTCAAGCTTGGTTGATGGAAATGAGAGAACAGGCCTTACTTCTTGATGGCTGCCCCAGAACTCTGGAACTCCATGCCCAGGGAAGCCAGACTGGTCCCCTCCCTGCTATCCTTCTGACAGAAGGCTAATATATTTGTATATTTTAAGTTGTATTGCAATGCTTTTTATTGTGTACTGAGAGAAAAGCAGGATAAAAATACCACCACCACAACAACAATTTAAGTGCTGAATCACAGTTACAGTGATAAATCATGAGAATAATGAAAGTTAGATTTGCATCAGGTGTGTAAGAAAATGAATGCATGAATGGAACACAGCACCATGCAAGTGTATATAAGAACACCCAACAGAATAAGTTGGGGTTGGTTGATGGGATGATGTATAGTGATTTGGAGGATTCTGGAGAGAGCTGTGAATACTAGGCATGGTGAGGTCCAGTCGGAATCTTTGTAATTCAGACTAAATTCAGATCAAATTCCTTTTTGAAGCAATTTCGAAACAGTTTGGGAACCTGGAAGTATCCTTGCCATTTCGACTCAGTTCTGACTCAGGAAGTGAATTGGAAAATGCCCAGCATTTGGAGGAAAGCAGCAGCTTGCATGCTGGGATGCTTGCCTCCAGCCAATGAGGGGAATCCATGTGGAGGGGTTTCGGCATGGCAGCCATTGCCCTTTAAAAAGGCCCATGCGTGCCTCGTGGGCTCATTGCAAACCGGGGACACGAACAGGAAGGGACTAGGCAGGCTGCTTGGGTGGGAAAAGTGCCATGCCACTAAACTTGCTTGATCAAGAAAAAAAATGGTTCAAAACTCATTTCGGATGTAGGGGGTGCTTGCAATTTGATTGAGAAATAATTTCAAAATTTTTCCAAAAAAAGTCAGAATTTTCTGCTTTGTTAATGACATGCGCAATTATGCAATACGTGAAAACCTGCAAACAGGACAGGCAAAACTTGGGGGATTGCCTTTCCCTCATTTTTAGACCACTACTGACAAAACATTATACTTTTGGGAACAAGAAATCTCCTATAATCTGCTAATAATTTCCTTGAGAAAACACACAAAAGTCAGGAGGCCCCTTTGCCTGCTTGGGATTACACGTTGTACTTTTGGAAACTAGAAATCTCCTAATCTAATAATTAATTGGGGAACCACACCATACAATTTTGGAGCCCCCTTTCTCCGCTTTGGGGTTACACGTTTTACTTTGGGGAACAAGAAATCTCTTATAATCTGCTAATAATTTCCTTGGGATCGGGCAGGGTTGAACAGTGACCTGGCCTCCGCTTATCTTGGAAACAAGAAAATGTAATAAATTAATTTAATTTAATGAGATAAATTCCATTTTCTCAAATTCAGAGAGGTGTGCTCTAGACAAATATGCAAAACAGAGAGATAGGTTTAAATTTTCCAAAAGAATCCTGGAGGCAGCACATTTCTTCTTCTTGTAATATTCCTTATCAGATTACTGAAATTGCTTTAAAAATTGTCAAGGACCTAGGGATCTTCTAAACACGTTGAAAGTTAGTATACTGACAGAGGAGAATGTTTTCTACCACTGTGACAAGTTTTGTCAGCAGTGGTCTACAAATGACTGAAAGGGAATCCCCCAAGTTTTGCTTGTCCCATTTGCAGGTTTTCGTGTATTGCGCAATCGTGCCTGCCATTAATGAAGCGATTAGGAAATTTCGGAAAATTCTGACTTTTTTTCAGAAAATTTTGGAAATCATTTCCGAATCAAATCGCAAGTGCCCCCTACATCCGAAATGAGTTTTGAACCATTTTTTTCTTGATCAAACAAGCCTAGTGAATACTGTAAATAGCTGCAACAGAACATAAAGCCTTCCCATGGAAAGAAGCTCCTGATTTTTCTATTTATTGCAAGTATTGCTTACATACTATATAGGCAGTACTTAAATATTGCTTGGAGGTTTGAAGAGAGAAACTCTGCTTCAGGTTGAAGAAATACCTGACAGTTTTATTAAAATACTTGCCCTAGGAACCAGCGCGGTGTAGTGGTCTATGACTAAATAATAGAGTTCAATCCACACTTGCCTGTGGAAACCCACTGGATGCCTTAGAGCAAGTCACATTCTCTCAAACGTAGAAGAACAAATCTTGCCAACCCCCCCCCCCCATGAAACAGGGTAACCTTAGGCCAGAAACAACATCAAGGTACACAACTACAACAAAATATTGGCCCAGAGCACTGTACAAACGAGGCTTGTTATCCCCATGCCTATCCTCCCCCTGTATGCACTCAGATCAGATGTACCAATTTCCATATTAAAGAAATTGCACTATGATTATGTCCACAAAACACAATATATAGTTTACTGAAATCTGATACCAAAGCTATAGTTTCTTGACTTGTTCCAAAAAACTATAGTTCAAATTCACCTCATTTCCCAATGCAATCGTGAAAATGAGATCTAGCATATGCCCATCTAATCTATACACAGTATTTGCTAATTTCCTATGTGTGCCTGTATACACAAGTCCAAGCATATAATAACACGAAAGCTGACTTTTCTACTCTAGACTAGGATATAGGCTCATGCAGAAACATGGAGAATTACTAATTTTGTTTTTCTGCAGTGAATTTGGTTAAAGCTGGTCAAGCTTTAACTGAAGCAGCAAAGTCTTTGTGTGTGTGTGTGTGTGTGTGTGTGTCTTTTCATACTGCTGGAGCCCCACAGACTGTAGGTGGAACAGTCTAGAATGTTAAATCATGTCAGTTTTTTTATTTAAAAAATGGATCGTAGTAATCATAGGGCTTTCAGTGCTTGTCCTCTAATAAATATTAATCTGTCTCTGCAGTCATTAAGCCTGATGTCACACAAGAAGTAGCTGGAGATTTTTAAAAGAATTGTATCTCAGTAAAATCATAGCATGGCACAAATTATTATTTTTTCTTTATTGCACATTAGTGTAGGAGTGAAGAACTAAACTGCTGAATGTTAGTAATTGCTGAAATTATCTTAATACTTTAAGCAATGTGTAAGAGTAGAAACTGCAGTCAGTTATCTTGCTGTGATAGCAGAGATCTTTTTAAAAGCATGCCACTTTTCCAAGTGCTAAAATGTTGGAGACCTTAACTCGAACACTAAATGAGAAAGGGGATCTGCTGCCGACCTTCTAATTCAGCTATAAAGCAATATCCACTTAGCTAGCAATAAGCCACCATGAACACAGTGGTGCTTAGTTTTCAAATAAATATAAATGGGTCTTTGTTGCACGTTAACAAAATCTGCAAAGTCAGTTGCTAACTTCTTCAGGACCATAACACAAGACCATTTATGGATACAAATATCTTTATTTATTTGCAGGTTATCTCAATTTAGATTGACGGCATTTAAAGAAGGGATAAAAAGGAATGTCTTGGGGTTTTTTTCTACCTTTGATTCTCAAAAGATATTTCATCTGGACTTGAAGAAAAGTTCTTTATGTTTGATACTAGCAAAGTATCCTATTGTAGGTAAGAAGATTATGAAATGTTTTGAGTTTTTAAAATAGCAATTCAGTTCCACCCAGAAACAGCGTCATCACAATTAATGGAAATATATCTCTGATCTCTTGTTCTTATTGTTTTGTGTCTCCAAGTCAACCCCAATTTATGGGAACCATGTCCTAGGGTTTTCTGGGCATGAATTGCTCAGACCAGGTTTTCCATTGACCTCCTCGGAGTCTGAGAGAGTAATGTGTCCAAGGTTACCCAGCTGGTTTCCATAGCTAGGCAATTATTCAAACTCTAGTCTCCTGAAATCCTAGTCAAACACTCAAACCAATACATCATGCTGGCTCTTTGATCTCTAGGACTGGACTAGTACTGACAGAATTGAGTCTGACTGTGTACAAAGGAGTTTGCCTGCCTACCTCCTTCCACAATCATCAAGAAAGTTCTCCTTTATTTCTTGTACTGAAACAAGAAAAATCTCTTATAATATATAGATACACATACACAAAAATGCCCATGTAACACCTTGATACCTTTAACAGAGGTGCTGGGGAGTCAGAACTCTGCCTGATTCACAGGGAGAGGAGCAAAATAATTACTGAGCCAAACTCTGATTCACTAGGCTGCGTACCTGTCTTTCTAGTCCTTAATATGGGAGGAAGAAGCTGGGCTCATGCTTCACCTGGGGGATTTGCTGGGAGCTCTTATTTAATTTTGTATTAATATTACATGTGTCTTTACCCACAGGCATTTTTGTGCCTTAGGACAGACACAGTGAGCTTTCTGACTAAAAGCTGTTGCCATGCAGGAGCCCAGCAGCCTGTCAATATCCCTGTCTTCCTAGTACATTCCTGTTCCATTTTCTGGCCTCATTTGTTTCACTGCTAATCTTTACAGTTGTATGATTCAAACTGTTGTCAGCTGCTTTGAAAGATCATGCGCCTGAGAACTAAATAAAATAATTTACTTATTCTGATGGGAGCAAGTTTCACAGATCAGAAGTTTTAAACCCATTAACCGTTAATGTAATTGAGACTCACCTTAGCTCTCTCTAGCATTACATGGAACAGTAAATGACTGAACCCTGTTCGCTTTTTCAAAATATAATCGCAGTTTTATATACTCTAGCAATACCCCTTTTTACAGTCAGATGCTATGAGCCACTGCACTTATAAAGGTGCTCAAAATGCCAAGAGGAGGTGATCTGGAGGTGGCACAAGGGAAAAACCAATACACTGGCACAGCAACACCACCTGAGCACCACTCCAGATGCAGAAACAGTGAGCCTTACCATTAACAACATTAAAAACAGTGCTGGCCCCCACGTGCAGCCTGGGCAGACCCGGGCGGCCTTAAGTAGGCTGCCCAGGTGGAAGTGCAGACCTGCCGGCGCAAAGAGGGGGCGAGGCGGGGCCAGCCCCGTCATTGGCCGGCCAGCATTTGGTGGCGGGAAACCTTCCCACCACCCCAGGGGCTTCTGGGAAGGAGAAGCCCCTGCATCTCTCCACAAAATGGCGGCGAGGGCAACCCCGCCCCACAACCCGCTCGGCCGGTAAGTCGGCCAGGCACAATACGGTCATTAAAAGGGACCCAGTTTTATTCTGACATGCATTGAAACTTATTAAAAACAATGGGGAACACCAGCAATCCATATTTTGGGGAACTTACTTTTTAAACTACAATCTCCAATCTCATAGGCTTCTGGCAATGGAAGCCCCCCACTCTCAAAATAAAGCTTTATGCAAACATAAAATATCAATTTATTGTAATAAGCAGCAATGCTTGGGTTGGGAAGGTGCCAGATGCTGGGTCTTGTTTTAATCATGGAGGTGCCAGCCACAGCTTGTGATGTCAGAATGAAAGTAAATTAATATGAACAAAATGTTAGCTGTTTCTTTAGCTGAACCAGAAAGTGCTAATCCTTTTAGCCGTTGTTTACATGGAATGCTTGCCTTACCTTGACAATTTCAGTTGCACTTCCTAGATATCATTACAGTTCTATTATTCTTTCAAAAGGGTGTTATCGAGGTGTGGATGCATGGTTGCTTAATACAACAATGTTATGACATTTCTCTCCTTCCCAGTTATCTCTAATATTCTGTTTCTTATTTTTTGGCAGCTGCAAACCTGATGTTTTCATGAAGCTATTTAACATGACACAAATACCTCTTTTCCGAATGCTGATGGCAACCAATTCAGTATTTCATGCTGCACAATAGTTATCCTAAATACATGTCTTCCTCAACAAGTGTTAAAAGTGTGTACAGTCATCCCTCCATATCTCCAGTTTCTGTATCCACAGATTCATCTATCCACAGCCCGAAAAAACTCATAAAAAGCAAACATTGATTTTGCTATTTTATATAAAGGACACAATTTACTATACTACTGAATATAATGAGACTTGAGCATTTACAGATTTTGGTATCCATGGAGGTCCTAGAACCAAACCCAGTGGACACCAAAGGCTACTGTATTCCTTGCTTGAGGAAGCCGTATGAAATTAATGGAAGTGCCCTAAGTCAAGAAGCACACACAGATACGCACAGTGATCTAGATCAGTGTTTCCCAACCAGTGTGCCGTGGCACATTAGTGTGCCGTGAGTGATCATCAGGTGTGCCGTGGGAAATTACAGTGTAGAGCGAGAGAGAGAGCCTAGCAGGAAACTTCAGGCAGCGGAAATGAGGCTTTCCTGGCTGAAGCAGCAATCCCAGCCAGCCTGGCTGCAGTCAGGGAGAGCCCTCGCCATCCAGACCTTTCCTCCCTTCCACCCTCCTCTCTCTCCTTCCCTTCCTTCCTTCCCTCCCTCTGCGTGCCAAGGGCTACCTGGCCAGGCTGCGGCTCCTCCTGCTTCCTGGCTCCTGGGCACTCTTCTGCCCTCCTCCCCTCCGGCAGCAAGGAGGAGGAGAGGGAGGAGGAGTCCACGGGAGCTGCCCCCATCCGACCCCACTCCCGGAGGCTCAAGGCAAGGCTTTCTGCCCTCTAGCCCCTCCGCACTGGGGAAGGGGAGCAATCCCTCATCTCCTGGCCTCTCCTGGCTGGGCTCCAGGTTTGCTGCAGAGCAGAGGCCGGGATGCGCAGCTCCACAGCCCAGCTTGGTTCCTTCTTGATCTGGCCCCAAGGCGACAGCAGGGAAGGTGAAGGAACGTGTGTAGCCCTCCCCCGCAAGACCGTGACGGGCCTCCTGCGAGTGGGCCTCCCGGGGAGGGGTGGGAGGGGGTTTTGGTAGAAGCAGTGGCGTCAAGAGGGGGAGGGTGACAGTTAGTAAAATGAGTGTCATTTTGTGACATTTTGGTTGGTGGTGTGCCCCAGGATTTTGTAAATGTAAAAAATGTGCCGCAGCTCAGAAAAGGTTTAAAATCACTGATCTAGATCATCCTGCATATTCTATCCACACCCTCTGCAGTTCCGTTTTGGAGAGGAGGTGCTTCAGATCAATAAAACAGGTTAGGCACATCCAAACCAGCCACCCCACTCCTAAATAGTGATATCTCTGTATGCAATCTGAGTCTGTCCATCTAAAGGTAAATCTGTAGAATTAATGTAATTTGATACCACTTTAACTGCCATGGCTCAATGCTTTGGAATCCTGGGAGCTGTAGTTCAGTGAGTTGTAGTTTGGTAGAGAAAGCTAAAGATCCAGTAAATCTACAACTCCCATGATTTCATATAATATCGCTATGACAGGTAAAGCGGTGTGAACTGCATTCATTCTACATCTACAGCATAGATCGGGAGTCCCCAAACTAAGGTCCATGGGCCAGATGCAGCCCTCCAAGATTATTTACCCAGCCCCTGCCCTAAAATGTTAGACCAGTGGTTCTCAACTTGTGGGTCCCAAGCTGTTTTGGCCTTCAACTCCCAGAAATCCCAACAGCTGGTAAAACTGACTGGGATTTCTGGGATTTGTAGGCCAAAACACCTGAGGACCCACAGGTTGAGATTCACTGCATTCGACTTAGGGTGGCCCTAAGTCTGAAATGACTTGAAGGCACACAACAGCAACAATACTAATTAACTTGACTATCTCATCAGCCAAAAGCAGGCCCATACTTCCCATTGAAATACCGGTAAGTTTAAAATTGTTGTTCATTTTAAATACTGTATTGTTCTTTGAAATAAGAAATGTGTAGTATGTATAGGAATTTGCTCATGTTTTTTCTAAACTATATTCCAGCCTCCCAAATGTCTGAGGGACCATGAACCAGCCCTCAGCTTTAAAAGTTTGAGATGCATTTTAGTCCCTAGTCATCTTCTTTAGATGGCCAATCTAAAGAACTGGCTTCAGCGCACAACTTTTCTGTTAGGAATGGTTTTGTTAAGTACATCAAAACACAAACTTAATGACAAAACGCCTTCATATGATGGATAGCAGCAAAAGATCCACTGATGTTTTCAAGATTCATGAAACACATTCCAAAGAAACCAATCCAGTGATTCTCCTGAGCACTGTGACAACAAGAGTGCTCAGAAGTTCAGAAGAGAAAATGTATGAAGGATGGCAAAATATTTTTTCTGTATTCTGTTTGTAGATTAGGCACATCTAATAATGTTTGGGGGAAAGAGGCTTTGTTTCCCAGAAATTAACAAAGATCTGGACTCAGTCTTCCAAACAAGATTCTTAGATGACTGAATGAGAGAATAGAAAAGATTTTTTAAAAATCACAAAAATCTGTTTCCCAAACCCTTTTAAAAGGACAGATATATAAAGAAAGCAGTATCTGCACTCAGACTTCCCAAGTTCCCAGAGGCATTATATAATAACCACGTTGCTACAGACCTGTTACCAATGTGAGCAACTGTCCCATAAAACATTTCAACAAGCTCCATCCTGCCCAGTTCTAGTTTGGTTGATTAATAATGAATACATGGACCAGATCCCATTTTGTGTATTAGCCAGTTTTCCAACAAGGCTTCTGATTATACATGCTTATTCAGAGGTACAGTATGTCCCACTTGAATTCAAGAAAAATGGATATAGAGCTAAATCTGTGACAGGGTATGACACTAGCTCAGAAGTGTTATGGTTTCCTCAAAAAAGAGAGAGAAAATCTATGAAGAAGATTATTAGCAACAGGCATTTAATGCCACATATACCTATCACCCTGCCTTTGTCTTAAATGGAACAGAAATGTAGAAATGACTGTTTGATATTAATGTGACCTCAATCAAGTCTGAAACTTTCCTATCAAAAAGCTGGAAGGAAACTCGCCACTTTATTTGCAAGTTGCCCCCAATTTGAAAGTAATAAATTACTAGCGGTCCTCCACATTTGTGGGTTTCACTTGTGTGAATTTGATTATTTGCAGGTTTGATGAATATAGTCTCCCTAGCAGGCCTGTAGTCGGGGGAGGGGGGGCTTGAGGGGCTTCAGCCCCCTCCCAAATTCTCAGGGTGGTCCGCGAGAAGGCCTTACTGGTACATTATTTAAACTGTTATGTTTATTCATATAATGATCTGATCACCATGCTCAATATATCCCATATGCATGTATTGGGATAATGATGCAAAAGGTTTGCTAGGGTAAATCCTCTCTCACTCAGACTTGGCCCCGCCCCTCCTCCGAATCAAAATCCTGGCTATGGGCCTGCTCCCTAGGAATCTCTAGGTCCTCCAGCATGGTTCTATAGTTGCCCTGAAGGACCTAGGGATCCCTAAAGAGGTGTTATATCAGGTGAAAAAAAAGTGTTTTTATTTGCATTTTCCCTCTCTCATAGGGATTCTGTGACTCTACTTTCTGAGACATAGGCTACAATCCTGGTATCTTTAGTAGGGAAGAGATCCCACTGAAGTCTGACTTTTGTTCTTGTTCTTCTTGCTGTTAATTATATATGCTAGATTTAATTTATGGAGACCCTATGAATGAGAGCTCTCCATGACACTCTATTAATAACAGCCATACTAAGGTCTTGCAAACTCGGGGCTATAGCTTTCATGACTTGAGTCTTTCCATCCATGATGCAATTTTCATATTTTCCATTTTAAAAGGCATAGTTGTCCTTTCTAATAAGCTACGCCTTCTCTTGGCATGTCCAAAATATGGCAGCCTCAGGCCCCATCTACACAGGCCAAAAGCCCGTGATTGCTTCTCAATTAGCCTGAGGCATCCAAATTATACCTCAGGCTAAACCTGGATTTCCATGTTTACTCTGGGTTAAAAAAAACCTGGGAAAGGTCAGCACCTTCCCGAGTATGGGGCCTGTGGAGATTGACTTTCAGAATTTCATAAGTGTATGTGAACTAATCCCTGCAGGTACTTGAGTTGCGAGTGAGAAAATAGGCATAATGATTCAGGTAATGGCGCAGGATCACATGCCTGAATTATGGGTGTGTTTCCCCAAACATACAATCTGCCACATCGATATACATATTGATTCCAAGACAGCAAATCTTTCCCTTCTGTCCTCTTCTTTCTTTTTCTTTTTACCCTCAAATACATACTATAATCCTTCAAGCAAATGGAAACCTGCTTGTTTCTGCTGAGTGAATGCAAATTCTGATCTTGGGAAGGGATTTTGACCTGATAATTGCAGATAGACCAGACATCCTCAAACTGCGTCCCTCCAGCTGTTTGGGCCTTTAACTCCCAGAAATCATGACAATTGAGCAAGCTTGTTGGGGCTTCTGGGAGTTGGAGACCCAAACAGCTGCAGGGCCACAGTTTGAGGATGCCTGAAACAGACAAATCCAAAAGTGGGGACAGGATCCTGTGTCTTTAAAAGTTCCATAGAATAGTGACTTGATTTGAGACTGCATTATATCACTGTTGTGTTTCCGTGACCTAAATATTAATGGTGTAGTTTTTCATGTTCTGTTTTGTCTTTAAACCTATTATAAATTCATTATTCTCTGAATGTGGACACTGCTGAACTTCACCCATATTAATGATATAATTGTTTTGAATACATGAGCAATAGACAAGAGTGCTAAGAAGAAAGGACAAGATGCAAGCATAATGGAAGCACAGGTTATACAATCAAACTGCTTGGTAAAAAGTGTGTGTCAGAGAATACAAGCAGTTATGTGTGCTTTAAGCACATACGGTTACAGGCATGGGTGTTAGCACTGACATTTAAAGTATAAAATCCTGAAAGAAGAAGTTTGAGATAGTATATTTGTTAAAGCTTGTGGAGGTGACAAAAATTCTGAAGACTGAACAAAATGAACTAAAATTTGTCCAAAATAGTGTCTATATCTGAAGCTGCAGATATTTTGTGGTTTAAAAACTGTATCATAGAATTATAGAGTTGGAAGAGACCACATGGGTGATCGAGTCCAACCCCCTGTAGAAAACAAAACAATTCATTTTAACACAAAAGTATCCATGCATTCTGGTTAATTGTCAGAAGTTTCCAAATCTGTTTATGAACCAACTACTACCAGTGGAAAAAAGGAAGGAAAAGAAAGAAGTGCCTCCACAGAAATTTGAAAAAAATTGGTATAATGTTTTATAGTATCCTACAACTCATATGCTCATGTTCCTAGTGTCATAAATCAGTGTTTCCCAACCACTGTGACATGGCACAGTAGTGTGCCGTGACAGACCTCCTGCTGTGCCGTGAGAAAAGCTCTCTGCCCCCCCCTCCTTCCCCCTCCTCCTGCCGAACTCCTGCTGCTTGGGAGAGGAGGAGGAAGGGCCAGGCGGCGGCGAAGAAAAAGAAGGGGCCGAGGGGCCGCCTCCTTCGGTCGTTTCCCCAGCCAGCCTCCAATCTGCCATGACTCCCACCCCTCGCTCGCACTGCCCCCTCAAGGCTGGAGAAGCTGTGGGAGAGCTGAAGCCATGGGGGGAGGGGCATGGTGCAGTCTGGCTCCGCCCCCTCCCCCCGGCTTCAGCTCTCCCACAGCTTCTCCAGCCTTGAGGGGGCAGTAGCAGGCCAGCATTGTGCTGGCTCTGCCACCGCTGGCTTGGAGCTGCCCCCTCAAGGCTGGAGAAGCTGTGGGAGAGCTGAAACTGGGGGAAGGGGGCGGGGCATGGTGTGGGCTGGCTCCGCCCCCTCCCCTGACTTTGGCGCTCCCAGCAGCTGCTCCCAGCAGGCCACCTACCCCCAGCCATTCTTTACTGTGTTAGTGTGTCATTTTGTGTCACTTTGGTTGGTGGTGTGCCCCCGGATTTTTTTTAATGTTAAAAGTGTGCCGTGGCTCAAAAAAGGTTGGGAAACACTGTCATAAATCATGGCTTCTTAGACTTTTACACTTGGGATCCGTTTCGGCCTGATTTTTTATGTGACCCAGGAATATCTATCTATATTTTCTATATAATAAAAGTAAAAGCCTGTTTGCACCTGAAAATCCAAGATGGCTCTACATCCAGAGAGCCTTGTGATTCTTGCCCACAATGGATCTGACACACAGACCCCCCCCCCCCAATGACCAACAGAAAATACTGGAGGGGTTGTGGGAAGATGGTGAGAGTTATAGGTCACCGCATATCCAGAGAGCACTGTGAACCCCATCAACGATAGATCTTGACCAAACATGGCACACATACCCATCATAACCAACTTTTAAAACTGGGAGGTTTTTTGGGGGGAGGGGATTGACCCAGAATGATGGGAAATGTAGTCCATCCATTATCAAAGAACACTATGAACCGAATTGATGATAGCTCTGCACCAAACTTGACACACATATCCATCATGACGAACTTTAACAACTGTTGTAGTTGGAGGCCAAATGCAGATAATGCTAGGAGTTGTAGTTTACCCACATCCTAGATAGAAATACTGATTTCTCCTTATTAATTTTAAAACCTGACACAGTGCTAAATTTATTGATAATCTCCAATACAGTATGTGTGCTTATTAAAAGGTCCCTTAAAAAACAAACCGCATCATCTGCATATGCTTTCTCTTTGAATTCATACCCTTTTACCTTAACTCCTTTAATTTCACTAGCTTCTCTAATTCTTCTGTTCAAAATTTCTAATATCCAAATAAATAGCCTTGTCTTGTCCCTTTTTGAATTTCTATATAATTTGACATTTGTTCTTTTATTTTTAGTTTAGCCCTTTGTCTTGAGTAAATAGCTCTTATGGCCTTTTAAAAATGTGGACCCATTTCAGAATAGTCCAGTACTTTAATCAAGTAGTCCCATTGCACACTGTCAAATGCTTTCTCTGCATCTAAGAATAGTAATGCAATCTCTCTGCTTGAGTCTTGTTCAGCGTACTCTAATATATCTATCACTGTTCTCACATTTTGACTCAGATGTCTACCTGGAAGAAAGCCTGCTTGATCCTCATGTATTATTTTAGCTAGAATGTTTTTCAATATGTTTGCTATGATTTTTGCAAACAACTTATAATTGTTATTAACCAATGAAATTGGTCTATAGTTCTTCGTTTGCTCCATGTCTCTGTCCTGTTTAGGTAAGAGAACTATTGTAGCATCCTCCCAGGACCCTGACATCGCTCCTTTTTGGAGTACTAGATTCATAGTTTACCCACATCCTTATGAATTTTCTAATGGGACCATTTGTAAAACCTAAAACCAAACAATGACTTACTCTAATATTTATCCTTACCAAATACCTAAGCTAGTATGTATATAAAATAAGTGTGGAATCAAATATTTACTGATAAAGAAAAACTGCATTCACAAGGCTTGCTAAACTGTCTGATTTTCCTTTTTATGAAGTACAGCTGAAGCATCTTCTGCAGAGTCCACTATAAACACTGCGCAATGGATTCATGTAAATGCCTAAAACAGCCACTAGGTGGCATTCAGAAAACCTTTTCAGGACTCCAACATTGAGCTAAGGGAACCCTATTTGGGGTCAGCGCTCCTACACTTTAAGAGACAATAAATTAGATTATAACAGCTTGAGAAGAAAGTTCACACATTTTCAGGTGGAAGAATCCTGTGGAAGAATCCTCCAGGGGATGGGAGAAAGATGCAAAATGTACTATTCAGTCAATGCAATCTCCAATGGTAACACTGAATCCATGAAGCACACTGCAATTACCACTGATGCTGGCCAAAGTTGTTGCAAATACATGTAATATGATAGGAAACATTATGTGAAGCAGGCTTTAGGCATATGATAATTTGAGTACAATATGTGTTACTGTGAAAGAATGGAAAGACATAAAAGGCATAGCAAGCATTCCTAATTAGAAAGCCATATTTGTAGTACAGGGGGTGGAGGAAAGATAAAGCTACTGCCAAATAAAATAACAGCACCCATACTTTCATCTTGGGGTGATTGAGTACAGTACAATTTTAACGTATTGTATGCACCTTTTTTGGGTACAATATATAATTTACTTTTCATTTTTAAATGTACTAATGTAGTTATTGTAAGTTATGAATTACAACATAATTTCCATTATTTTGACAAAGTAAATATTTCAGCTTTGGCATGTGTACAAAGCAATATTTTCAAACCTTTTTTAAATTCTAAGAGCAGAATTCCAGTTGGGTTTGTGTCTTTGTTATTCAAACATAGCAAGTTCTTGCCTTTCACTACTTTCACATATGCAAATACATTATCTCTCACATGCACATATACACAGAGCTTTTGTGATACTATGAAGGAGTTTGGATTTAAAGGCTAGGAGGGAGTCTGACCTGTCTGCATTCCTGAGCCAGTTCTCCTCCCCTGTCCTTTATTTTTCCTCTTTGAGCTGCCCAAGAGCAGAGAGCCAGACGGCAGGAGAAATTCACCAGGTATTAGCTTGCACAGACAATGAGATGGTATCTCACAAAAGGCTCCCCATAGCAATGACAGCTCAGCAGTAACACTTGATACAAAGAACAAAATAGCCTGCGTTGTTTTGCTTTTCATCCTTTAGACTAGATTCTAGTTAAATCTTTTAAAGGCAGGGACCAAAATACTAGTGGCCTTATAATCTAGGATTGAACCCTCATTCTCCCCCCTGTGAATCCAAACTATTTCATGGATGACCTCACTGAGTTGATGCGGAGGATGGGGGGGGGGGCTGTCAGTGATTTTATTCATTGGCTTCAAGAATGTTCTGAGTGTTTAACACAATATTGCTTCTAAATACACAGTAATTAAAAAAAGGAATGATAGCACTAATGAATAATGGATCAGCTGTAATACTGAACACAACCTATGAAGATAATGGTCACTCTTTCAACCACATATGCACCACTAACATCAGCAATCTAGCATACTTGATTTAATTTTGAGAGTCCTCATTTCACTGTGATGACAGGAGATTCATTAAAAACTTATTGATATTCCCAACCCAGCTTCTTTTTGAGAAGAAGAGTAATGATAGAATTACTCATTCATTCCTCAAGTTTAAAACAAAGGGTTATTATTATCCTGATCTTCAGATCCACTAGGCTGTTATTTTACTGAATTATCTGAAGCCTCATGGTCATCTCATAAAATTAATTTAGCCATTCCATACTGTATGAATAACACACAGCCTCAAAGTAGCCAGTGATCACAAAGACCAGCCCCAGTATAATAACAAAGACACTATAACAAAGGCTTCAAAGCAGCTCCAAAGCAAAGTCCCCTTTTTTCAGATTTGATCTCCCAAGATGAAATGGAATCCTCTCTTGAGGACCAATATCCATGTCCAATAGTTGTGTTCACAGTACGTGCAGAACAAACATGACTACAGAGGTACACATGATACTCAACATCACAAAGCAGCTATACAAAATGTTAGCTTACAAGGCAAGCAGAACTAAGATACTCCGGACCACTAACATAGATACAACAAATAGTATAAGACACAGAAACAAAGACCATTGATACATGACAAAGGGAGTGGCAAAAAAAATCCCAACAACAACAAACCCACACACCTTTAGATTCAAATTTATTATGAGCTTGAAGTTTGGTTTTGAAAGATGCTAAACTTGCAGGGTATGGAAATAAGGGACACCTTTCCCATAAAACAGAAGGCAAGGTAACACTTAATTAGAAGACTGAGGTTGGACTAATATAATAAGACACTGACATAAAGACACCAACATTAAAACACTGGTGCAAGGTCCTTAAGATGCACAGAAAGATATACAATGCAAATTTAAAGGAAATACCTCCAAGCAAAACGGCAGAAGAATCAAAACTACATGACACAAGCAAGACAAGACAACATACAACATACACAGATACCAAGGTATCTGCTCATTTCTGCATCTTTGCTAGATGCTTTTGGTGCAGTGTCTATCCTGTGCCCTATAATAAGCCCCTCCCTCTTTTCATCAGGTTACGCCATTTCAGGGAACTGACAGGTTCCACTGTGAAGAACCCATATTTCTCCTGGGCATTGAACACAAGATCTGGTGTCAATTCTTGTCCTATGATTTGAATGAATATCCTCTGGAGAAAATACTTACCAGAAAGACTGGGATGGGATAACGTTAAGAGGAGCGATTTTTCAGCCACAGCAAGCAGGCTAAAGAGAGAGAAAAGTGCAAGTAAGAGACAGAAAAAGGTCCTTACAAAAAGGGTGAAGAAGGGTGCTGTCAGATGAAATCAGTGCCAGAGATATGGTAGGGACAAGCAATGTCTGGAAAATTATAAGAGAAGAAAAGCCAAATGGAACAAACTAGACAAAAAAGAACTTTTCAAAGTGATGGAATCTGGTGGATTGCCCTCTAAAGGCCTGATTCGAAGTTTATAAAAATCTCCAGATACAAAAGAAGAATCTCTCCCCATCCCAATGCATGTTCATGTGCCTCATCAATAGGTATTAAATATATGTGTGCTGGAATGACCAAAGATCAAAAGTATGTGTGTGTTTGGTATTGGCGATGACAATACCCATAGGACCATCACATATTCTTGTCTTTGAGCATGTGAATTGTTGTAAATTATAGATCATGTTTGTGGTCCTCTTAATAAGGATATGCTTTTGTAATGCATATATTTCACTGGAAACACTGCATATGTGTGTATGCAGCTTTAGGTCACCTGTCAATTTATGGTAACCTCATGAATTTCATAGTGTTCTCATAGGCAAGGGATACTTAGAGGAAGTTTTGACAGTTCCTTCTACTGAAATATAGCTGCTGGTGGCCATTGGTGGTCTCCCCTTCCAGTACCAACCAAGGCTAATCCTGCTGAGCTTCCAAGATCAGAGAGGATCTGGTGCCCCCCCCCCCCAATGGTATTTCGGACCATGGAAACACCCTATAAATGGGGTGAAATGACAGACCTAATAGTTACAGTAGCCAGCTTGTGTGACACTCTGGAGTCAATGTGGCGCGATGGGCAGGATATTGGATCCCACTTAGTTCAGAGGTTCACTGGTGACAGTGAATTAGTCATGCTTTCTCAAACACATATAATTTGAAATTACAGGTAATACCACCATCTGGAATTAGTCAAAGAAACATGGGATACAAATATGTTTGTATGTATAATGTGGCATTGAATTTTGTTGAGATGTAAGGCGCTCTGAGATAGAGCAGGACAGAAATGGAGTAAATAAAATAAGTAATAAATAAAATAGATAAATGCAATAAAAATAGTCCTCAGTAGGGTTAATGGAGGTTTGTGAATTACACATTTTCTGATGGACTGTGGTCAGGAAAAATAATTTGAGCAATCAAAGGAAGTGTTATATTGACAGGAAGACTGGTAAAGGAACATTACAGGCTAGCATCTTTCGGCATTTTAGTTTTAAAACCAGGTTAGCATAATGCACTGGCTGATTTCAGAGATGTCCTGACTCGTGATTGAAATCAAGTCAGGTGCAATTTTTTTTAGAGATTTATTTAAAAAAACCTTCTGTAGTATATATTGTTTTAATTTCATACTGTAAATTGCCTTGAATTAAATAAACAAATAAATTTTTCTACATTTTACAACAGCAAATAAAATCTGGTACCTAACTTTCAAAATAAACTCTTCTTTTTTGTCTCAAAGCTAATGACACCTATAGTTTTCTTGAAGTAGCATTTAGTCTGCACAGATGATATTAGGGGAAGGTGTCCATGAAGGCACAACTAAGCAATTAAACAAAAGAAGATGGGACCTATTCCACAGCCGAAATAAGAGATAACTAGTGAACATTGATTTTTAGCTAATTGAATGAATTATTCCCAGAACTATCTGTATTAATGAAAATGCTCCCTTATCTTATGACAAAATAGACAAATGTTTCCAGTTTTATCTTTTGGATAGATTCAGTTTTCCAAAGCTACCTAGCCAAATGGCAATGTAACAATTGGGTTGTTGTAGGTTTTTCGGGCTGTATGGCCATGTTCTAGAAGTATTCTCTCCTGACGTTTCACCTGCATTTATGGTAGGCATCCTCAGAGGTTGTGAGGATGCCTGCCATAGATGCAGGCAAAACGTCAGGAGAGAATACTTCTAGAACATGGCCATACAGCCCGAAAAACCTACAACAACCCATTGATTCTGGCCATGAAAGATGTAACAATTGAAGCAACACTCATGGCTTGTTCGTCCACTTTCCAGTCATTCTGTGAGTCCAAATTGAATCGTTAGCTCTTTTAAATGGCATTTGGCTCATTCCTTGCCCATGCCACCCAAAATATGTAGATACTATAGTAGTTAGAATTGTTACATTGACGAATTCAAGATTCACGTCTGGTGACCCAGGGTACATGCTGAACACAAAAGGCCAAGTCACTTCACACAAATATATATTAGCTTGCTCTTGTCGCCACTTTAAATAGGAACATGATAGTTTTGAAGGGATATTGTCAATATGTGAGGTGCTTAATCCAAAACCATACTATATAACAAAGGATTGAAGACAGCACACAATCCTATCACAACTCACACTTTGAGAGTCAAACATGATGTAAATCCCGAGGACGGAGTGATACAGACACTGGGTCTCTGGAGATAAAACATTCCTAAATCCATTTTCTCTTTGTAGTTTATTATGAATTTGCTTGTTCTGCTATGCAGCATATGTTACTGTTTCGTGATTGTCACGTACAACTTCCCCTTCTAAAATTGGTGGGAAATATGCTCATCTCAATATCCTCCTTAGCAAAGAGAGTACCTGGCAGATATGGGCAAGACATCTCAAATCTCTTAAATAAAAAAGTTAATAGAGTCCCAGGAGGTACAATGAAGATTGATGGGGCTACTTCCTTCACCACCCATTCATTTCTGCCACAGAGTGGCCGATGAGCTGCTAGCTGGTCATCTCTGTCCCTTTCCATGGTGTCAATGACAGAACAGCTGGCTAGCAGGAGTCACAAGTGCACCAGGTCCTTTGTTTCTCCAGGTCTCTGTTTCAAACCTGTCTGAAATCACACAAAATGGGCCAAACGCTTCCTAATCCTTTTGGGACTGGCTTTTTGCCACAATCCACATCTGGCAAGATTTATTCGATGGGATAGTCACCATGGTGGAACGGTAAGGTGGCTTGACAAGGAAAATTTGTGCAATGGACTATGTGCTTTCCGCCATTGACAAAAGCACACACTACAACTTCCACATACTTTTGATAAGCCAACAAATGTTCCCTACTTTATTCCTGACTCCCATCTGGCTTTTGACAGGAAAAGCCAGACGGGACTCAGAGTTTGGGAACTGTAGCTTCTTTCGGCTGATGTATCAAGCACTTAATCACTCTCATAGGAGCACTTCTGCATATGCTGTGCTAGGTAACACATTCCATGTACATGTCAGAATACCCATACTTAAAAATATTCCCATTGCAATCGTTTATTTCACAGAGATGGAAACTGACGAACACAGTGGGTGCTGGTGAACAAACGCATGCAAAAACCCTCCCATCAGTGTTCATTTGAACAAACTGGTTATTAGGTACCTGGTTCTCCTGTTCAGGGACAAATTACAACAAGTGAAATAACAATAACGGTTTGGATCTGGTGCCAGACCCTAGAACACCCACAAAACTTGGACAATATTTCCCTACTATTTTTTTTATTAATTTGTATTTTAAGCTAAACGACTGTCACGCTTTACATTGCAATGTACACTCCCTTCCCCACTTAAGAGACACAAAGACCCCCGTGAAAGAAAGCGGCATTGGTGGAGAAAACTGTGACAGACCTTTCACTATGGTGTCGCTAGAGAATATGGGAGGGCATGTAAGAGGTGAGAGCAGAAGGTGAGGACAGTTGCCCGGCCCTCACTGACCCGGAGGGTGTTGTCTTTCTTCTCTAGAGACTTATGAACCACACAGAAACACGAGAGAAAACAGAGAGACAGGGACACAAACAGAGACAGAGGAGAAAGAAAGTGGAAGGTTAATAATACAGTCAAGGCAAGGCTCAGAAAGACCTCAGGAAACATCTGAATAGGACAGAAAGAGAGAGGAAGGTGAAGAGGGTTGGGGAGGGGGGAGGTTCTAATTTTCATCCCAAGGGATCAGATAGTCCAAGGGGCTTGCAATGCTCAATATGAAGGGCCAAGTGCCAAAGTGAGATGAGAACATCGGCGGTGCAATGGGTTCAACCCCCTTTTAAAAAAATTATATCCTGAAAAAAAGGACTGAAGACTGACAGGTCGGAGGTTCGAATCCAGAGAAAGCGCGGATGAGCTCCCCTGTCAGCTCCAGCTCCCCATGCGGAGACATGAGACAAGCCTCCCACAAGGATGATAAAACATCAAAACATCTGGGCAATGTCCTTGCAGACGGCCAATTCTCTCACCCCAGAAGCGACTTGCAGTTTCTCAAGTCGCTGCTGACACGAAAAAAAAACCCCAAATCGCCTGGCACAAACGCAAGCCCACCTGCAGAACTGGTGGGGGAGTTTGGGAGAGAACTGACCCAGTGTGTGCGTTTGGATGGCCATGCACTGAGGGCGCTTTCCCCAGGTGGCTGGCTGCCTTTCAAAAGAGGGGAAAACCCTAAGCAAGAAAGCTGCCTCGCCCCCCTGTTTCCCTCCCTCGCCCAACCTTTTCCCTCCACTTTCTCGCAGAAAGAGCACTTCCCACCTTTGGCACCTGCGCTTGAAAAACAAACACATCCCCCAAAGAGCCGGCAATAGAATAGTGACAGGTTGGGCGTGTGAGTGTTCCTCGGCAGCCTTTCCTCCTCCAGGAAGGCACCAGGCCAGGGGACGGAAAGTGGGAGAAGTTCGTGCCCGGGAGGAGGCGCGAGTCTTTGTGTCCCCGAAGCCCCTCTTCCGAGGCTCCACGGCGCTCCTTCCCTGCCCGCTTCCCCGCCCTTGATCCCTGGGTCTTCTCCACCCTTCTCCGCTCTGGAGGCGAGCCTTCCTACTCCCTCCCTCCCAAGCCCACCCCCGGCGGACCCGCTTCCCTTTGGCGCCTCCAAGACACACCTGACTGACTGACCCTCCGGTCCTCTCCCGCCTCGGAAGCGCCAAGGCTCTCTTCCGCAAGACTCTCCCTCTCACTCAGACTTCCCTAAGAGTGGGGTCAGGGCTTGGTTTCCCTCCTTGCCCGCTCCTCCGCCCCAAAGAGCGCCCTCTCCTCCAGCCGCCTACCTTGCCCGCCTTTTGCCTGCCCGCTGGTGGAAGGGAGCCTGGCTCTGCTTCTCTTCTTCTTTGGCTGTTGCTTCTTCTGCTTGGCGCTTCCTCAGCCGCCTCCTGCCCAGACCAGCAGCGGAGGGGGTGGTGCCCAGAAAGACAGGCGAGGGGGGGGGGGGGAGTTAGAGAGAGAGAGAGGAAAGGAGAGAGGGGGGGGAGAAGCAGCGCCCTCCGCCTGGCTCTCCCCTCTCCCCCCTCCCTCCCCTCGCCCCCTCCTCATGCTGCCTGCCTGCCCTGCCCGTCCTTCCTCCCTTCCCTGCCTAAACTCGCCTCTGAGGAGAATGAGGAGAGGAGAGGCTGGGTCCGAGGAGAGAACAAAGCGGGCAGGGGCAGCAGGAGCCGCCGGCCAATGAGGAGCCAGAGCGGCGGCGGCGGCATCAAAGGGGAGCTTTACCTGCGCTCCATCCTTGCCAAGGGCTCTCTCTCTCTCTCTCTCTCTCTCTCTCTCTCTCTCTCTCTCTCTCAAGGAGGGAGGCGTGGAAGGAGGGAGGCGTGGAGCCCGTCCAACCTGAGCGCGCGCGTGTATTCCACTTGCCCTGGCGGAATCCATGGGGCCCCTTTTGGCGCCTTGGAAAGAGGAGGCGAGGTTTCCTTGGCGTCTCTATGGTCGCCTCCTCCTCCCCTTCTTTCCCTTCTCCTTTCCCCCTCTCGGACAAGGGGAGATTGATATGCTAATCGGCGCGGGGTAGCCATTCTTCCCCATCGCTGTGGCAACCAAGGGGAGGGAGGGGGCCGGTCAGCAGGGGCTTCAGGACAAAGGCCGCCAGCCGGGAGGCCCGGGATGCCTGCCATCGCCCTCCCCTCTTCCTCCTCCCCCTCGAGGGTTAATGGAAAGCGCCTGCTTGCGAGCCACAAAGGGACCATCCCTCTGCGGGAGGGGAAGCAGAGGAGAAGGGGAGCCGAGGAAGGACGGAAGGAGGGAGGGAGGGGCTTCCCTTCCCTGAAAGCTTCCCCGTTCATAAAACACGTCGTAAATGTCAACACGCACAAGCTCGTTAAAGTTGCCCCACAGGGCGCTGGGAAGGGAACTGGCGTCGGGGGAGAGCAGAGGGGTGGGCTTCCGAGGCCGGGGAGGCGCCTTTCTCCCTCCTCCTCCTCGCCAACCCACTCGCAGCCATTGACTCAACCCACCCACCCACCTCGGAGCCCGGTGGTTCTTGACTTAGTGGCCCTGCTGCCATTAAATCCCCGTGGGCAGGGCCGTAGTCAGGATTTTGGTTCGGGGGGCTGAGTTTGGTTGGGGGGGCGGAGACTGGGTGGAAGAGGGTCTACCCTAGCAAACCTTTTGTATTGTTATCCCAATAACCCCATGAAGGTGGGATATAATGAGCATGGTGATTAGATCATGATATGAATAAACATAACAGTTTAAATAATGTACCAGTAAGGCCTTCTCGCGGACCACCCTGAGAATTTCGGGGGGGGGGGCTGAAGCCCCCTTAGCCCCCCCCTGGCTACATGCCTGCCCGTGGGCTTTTAAAGAACACCTCAAATGTGCAGGAGAGGAGAACAGGAGAAAATGCCAAGGCTGGGCAACCCAACGCAGGTACCAAACAGGAAGGTGCAGAGTGCAGACCCATGCTGCTTTGGTTCCTCCTTTCTGCAAAAGGACATTGGCCTACCTTTGGTGGTGATTCCAAAGCTCAAGCTGGTGCAGAATGGTGCGGCCAGACTTCTCGCCAGAATACCAGCGTGGTGTCCCATAACTCCAATCCTGCAGCAACTGCACTGGCTTCCGAGTGAGCACCAAATTACTTTCAAAGTGATGGTACCTTCAAGGCCTTGTATGGTCCAGGGCCGGTGTATTTGAAGGACCGTCTTTCCACCTACCAAACCCAGAGATCATTCCGCTTCGAAGATCAGAACCTGCTTGAAATCCCTAATTTTACGACCTATTGCCTAACAGCCACTAGGCGCAGAGCCTTTTCGATTGTGGCTCCCTCACTTTGGAATGCCCTACCTGCCGAAACCCGGGCACTGCGGGATTTAACAACTTTTCGGAGGGCCTGTAAGACCCATCTTTTTCGGCTAGCCTTTGAACTGGGCTACTGAAATCGAATGTTTAATTCTGCTTTTATTGTTTTAGCTCCGAATTGTCTTATTCTATTTGTAAACCGCTCCGAGCCTTTGGGAGTGGCGGTGTATAAATTGAATAATAAAATAATAAATAATAAAAGTCCACCTGCAGTCATAGGATGGAGAGCTGGCATAATAGTGTGATGGTTTGACTGTTGAGACCAGGCATCCTCAAACTGCAAACCTCCAGCTGTTTGGGCCTCCAGCTCCAGAAGCCCTAACCAGCTTGTTCAATCTCAGGAATTCTGGGAGTTGAAGGCCCAAACAGTTGGAGGGCCACAGTCTGAGGATGCCTTGTTAAGACTATGAATCTGGGAATCCATAAGTTTCAAATCCCTGCTTGGCCATGGAAGCCCACTGGGTTCTTTTTTTTCCATTTCAAGAGCAACTTGAAAAATTGCAAGTTGCTTCTGGTGTGAGAGAATTGGCCATTTGCAAGAGTGTTGCTCAGGGGATGCCCAGATGTTTTGATGTTTTACCATCCTTGTGGGAGGCTTCTTTCATGTCCCTGCATAGGGAGCTGGAGCAGACAGAGGGAGCTCATCTTCACTCTCCCCAGATTTGAACCTCCAACCTGTCAGTCTCCAGTCCTGCCAGCACATGGGTTTTATTTGTTTGTTTGTTTGTTTGTTTCAAACATTTGTACCCTGCCCTTCTCAACCCCCGAAGGGGGACTCAAGGCAGTTTACAGCCAGCACAGTTCGATGCCACTACAGACAAAATAATACATACAGTAATTACATATGAATGATACAATTAATTAGTTTAAAAATTTGTTTAAAATAAAAAGTACAGTAATAAAAAATACAATACTACTACTGGCTATGTAGCCTTATCTAGAAACGGATTCAGTGAATTTAACCCACTGTGCCAACCGGGCTTCTAGTTCACTGAGTGACTTTGGGCCAGTCAAGCTCCCATAGTCTCAGAGAAAGGCAATGAGAAACTTCTCAGAACAAAACTTGCTAAGGAAGCCTCATGGGAGGGATGTTAGCCTTACGGTCAGCATAAGAATCCATACAGCCAGGACCAGAATCCAAAATGACCTTAATAGATTAGAGAACTGGGCAAATAAAATGGATTTCAACAGAAAGAAATGTACACTATAAAGATAAATGAAACATCAGGAGATGAAACGTCAGGAGAGGAAAGCCTTTGGCAAGACGTTGTACACAGGACCGGATGAAGGTAAAAAATTATAGTAAGCCAACTTTTTTTTGGCGCCCCCTGTGTTTTCAGTGTGGCGATTATGGTGTGCGCGCGCCAGAGCACGCATGTGCGCAAACAGCTAGTTTCACGCATGCACTATTGGGACCGAGCGCTTCTGGTGGAGGGAGTAGCGAAAGCACTCCCAAGAGGATGAAAAGGACGGGGGAACACCCTGGCTGCAAAATGTTCCCGTCCTTTTCATCCTCTTGGGAGTGCGTTTAGCAACTCCATCCACCAGAAGCACTCAGTCCCAATAGCGCATGCGCGAAACTAGCTGTTTGCGCACATGCGTGCTCCGCAAAGTCTGAGTCCACCTTGGGGAATGCAGATAAGTCTTTGTTTTAATTGTCTAAATCAGTGCTGTCCAACTTCTAACCGGCCAAGGGCTGGACTTGAGGTCACTGATGACCTGGGGGGCCGTTCGGCCCCGCCCCCAGGCCCCGTCCCCGGCTCCTCCCCCAGCCTCACCCCCGCCCCGCCCCCAGCCCCCTCCTAACCTGTCATTCTCCCTCCTCTTTCTCCGGCGCCGCGGCGCATGGGACACCAGCAGCGGCGGGAAGGAGGAGGAGGCCCACCTCCTCGCACCCTCCCACCCTTCGGGGCGCAGCCGGTGTCCCGTGCGCTGCAGCGCCGGGAAAAAGAGGAGGAGGAGGGAGTTCTCCCTCCTCCTCCTCCTCTTCCACCGGTGCTGCGGCGCAGGGGAAAGCAGCGATGCCCGGGAAAGAGGAGGAGGCGGAGGGAGAACTCTCCCTCCTCCTCCTCCTCCTCTTTTTCCCCGTGCGCCCGCCGGTGCCCAGAATCCTGGGCACCGGCACGCGCGCGGGGAAAGAGGGATGAAGGAGAAGGCAGTCAGCTGACTGCCTTCTCCTTCATCCCTCTTTCCCAGCAGCGGCACCGGAATCCCGCGCGAGGAAAGAGGGATGAAGGAGAAGGCAGCCAGCTGACTTCCTCCTCCTTCGCCCCTCCTCCCCCCCCCGGCGGATGCGCCATGGCTCCAATCGTGAGCCGCGGTGCAGGGAGGGGAAGGAGGAAGGGCGAAGGAGGAGGAGCCAGCTCACTTTCTCCTCCCTGCCCCGCCTCCCCCTCCCCCCCGGCCGCCATTTTTTAAAAAAAAAAATAGAATTTTTTTATTTAAAAAAATGGCGGCCGGGGGCATAGCGAGGGCCGTGTCCAAATGGCTGGGGGCCGTGTACGGCCCCCGGGCTGCCAGTTGGACAGCCCTGGTCTAAATGTTAGGTGATGAGGAAGGTTCCTGGGCAAGGCAAGGGGTAAGGTGTCCTGAGACAAAAGGTGATGATCCTTTTCAGGCATGTAGCCGTGGGGGGGGGGGGCTTCAGCCCTCCCCCCAAATTCTCAGAGAGGTCAACGAGAAGGCCTTGCTGGTACATTATTTAAACTTATGTTTATTCATATCACGATCTGATCACCATGCACATTATATCCCATATTCATGGGGTATTGGGATAACAATACAAAAGGTTTGGTATGGTCGACCCTCTCTCACTCAGATTCAGCCCCTCCTGAATCAAACTCAGCCCCCCCTCCCCGAATCAAAATCCTGGCTACGGCCCTGATCCTTTTCAATCAAGACTTGGGTGCTAGACAAAGGGAACCAGTATGCATGTTCACTTTGAGTTCCTGTTTCCATGGTCAGCTCAGTGGAAGTGATCAGCTGGGCAATTGCTGGCTGGCGAATATCAGACCTTCTCAAGTCACTCCTGACACACACACACACACACACACACAAAATCAGATCTTGCAAAGCAAACTGCCTGTTGCCCAGTATATGTACACAATGGATCTTGATTGTCACCTGTGTCTTGGGTCTTGCCCATCCTAGATGCCTCAAGAAATTCCTCAGCGGGGTCAGCAATTACTTCACATGCAGAAATACTAGTTGCCTTGGCTTTGGGTCCTGTGAGTTGCATCCCAGCAATATCAGGAGAACTAAATAACTCTTACCTTAACATCCCAAATCCTCCTCCCCATATGTACATTCCTTTAGTTGTGAAAATCACAACTAGCATTCCTCTGGTTGCTTTATTAGATTTCTATCCTGTCTTTCTCGCCACAACGGGACTCGGGAAGACTCATCGTAATATTAAATTTAAAAGCAATACAATTGAAGCACAGAGGAAGATCAAACATTAAAGCAGAATTGAATAAAACTGCCCATTTGAAACAATTTAAAACATCATTTTAAAATACATTTTGGAAAAGAAAGGAAAGCACCCAGTAAGTAAACAACAAGTCCATCCTTCAGCAACCAGTCAATGGCCAAATAAATACTGATTTTTAAAAAAGGTCTGAATGACAAGATGGGGAAGGCCTCCACCTAGGGTACTCCACACTCTGCCATCCCATATTTTAGAACAAAACAATCCTGATTTTAAAAAAGGAAAAAGGCATTTTTTATCTGCACATTAGGAGGAACGTTTTGGCTGTAAGAGCTGTTTGAGAGTGAATTGGGTTACTTGAGAGAATGGTGGGCGCTCTCTCTTTGGAGATCCTTAAACAGAGGTTAGGTGGGCATCTTTCAGGACAGCTTTAATTGTGCATTCTATGTCCCAGAGATTAAACTAGATGGCCCTTGTGGTCCCTTCCAGTGCTGAAATTCTGTGAAATGTCTTTGAGGTACAGTTTTTAAAAAATGTGTTTCATTGATACTTGTGTTTAGATAGCAAAGTCATCATAATTGCAGGCACAAAACAATTAGGTTCTCTTACTCTGATACACACTTCCTTGGGACTAAGTTCTCTTTTTGTGTTAGAAAAGAATATTTTATTTTTGAATTTAGAACAATACAATTAACATCTTTAGTCATCTGTACACCTTACCACATGCCCTCTAACTGCACATTAAAAAAATGAGAAAATATGTGGTGGCAATCAGCATCAGTCCTGGCATTCACATGTTGGCCCAAGAACTGATGCTGGGGGCTTGACACTCATCCCCATTCAATTGTTCCTACCAGGTTTGTGTGTGCACATGCACCAAACTGCAAACACTGATTTGGCTGCCCTAGCCGTGTCACACCCATGTAAAATTGATCGAAGCCTGTTGCCAAACTAGAATGAGGCTCTTCTTCCTGCGGCTTCTTTCCAAACTATGCCTCTACTTTAAGACAAACTAGGTTAAGCACATGAACAGATTTTCTCTTTTTCACTCTGCTTTCCAATTAATGTTGGCGTTTAGACAAGATAGGCCAAATGGGTTGAGTGTAATGCTATATTTATATTTATATAAAGAACATCTTTATTTATAAGAAGCCTGAACACACAATTCCGATGGTGGTGAATTGCCATGTGGTTTTTTGCTCTGTTGGAGCCGAAACAATGAAGTGCCATGTGTTGCCTTATACACCAAAATATTAATGGCAACAAAACCTTCCATGAGGAAACTATTTATTTATTTATTTATTTCAGGATTTTACCCCACTCTTCTCAACCCCCGAGGGGGGACTCAAAGCATCTTACAGTAAGGCACAATTCAATGCCCACACAGTAACAATATAAAACCCCAGAGCCCTTCAACAATTAAAATACATTAAAATACAATTACATTAGCATCATACGCATTCATTCCAGATTAAAACAATGTTCTGTCCATAAAAGCATTGGCCCTAACTATGTTATGTATGACAGTGGCTTCCATTCACATGTACTTTTTCTGTCTCTTGGTCAACTGTGAACTAATCTGGTCCATAGTGGGCATGTTGTCCAATGACACTTCTGGAAAAAAGATGTGACTGACTGCTGTTCCCGTTCTAAAATCAAAATAAGTAGAGGAAATGCTACATTGTTAATGTCCATAATGTGAATGGTTGAGATGTGACCAGAGAAATGTAGCCAAACAACAGTTTCTACATCATTTTTTTTTGCAAATATGCATGCAGAGCAATCCTAAGGATGTTTACTTTGATGACAGATCCAGCTATACATTAGTGTTTTCTTTTCAGATGTACTTAAGACTGCAAGCTTAGTATATGCTGAATAGATAAGAGTAAGATAAATGCTACACAAATCCACCATTCCAGTATTTTCCACTACTAGATTTATTTTAAAATACTTTTAGTAAATAAACCACCCATTCTTTTTACAAAAGTGGATTTCAAGAAGCACAAACTATATAGTTCAGAACATAATTTACACTGGAGTAAAAATTACAAAATTACAATCATTGGTCGTGCAGGTTCTATTAGGGACCATTTTGAGTTGCAGACACACACTGCTTGTGCAGTGATGAGTGGAACTCTGTAAACCTTTATTTCATTTCCTGTGCTCAAAAGATACATGTAGAGATACGCTCACCCACCCAGTCTATTCCCAGTACCTCTCATGCCCAAGAAGATGACACAGAAGGAACCAGGGCTCTAAGAACCCCAAAATATTCTCGTTTTGAAGGACAGAATCTTGCTCCATTCTCTTTTTTGATCTCTGGATTCCAATGTAAATGTGCAGAATCATAGAATTCTACACATTGCATCTCTATAGTGATCAAAACACAATGATGGGTTACATGTTGTACTGAGATTTGGGGAGGTAAGATTTCTAATTTCTGGTTAGGTATAGAGGTATGTCCGCCCACGAAAGGGAGTTAACTGTATGTACAGGAACTTAGAGGAGGTACTATAATACACTCCCAGACCACATGTTTTCAAGGGAGAACCCTGTGGCATCACCTAGATCAGTGAAGGGCAACCTTTTGAGGTGGTGTGTCAAAATACCAAGCATAACTCGAGTGGGGAGTCACTTCAATAGCTGGTGCTTTTGATTTTATTTTATTGTACTTTGTTGTTTGGGATTGGCCTCATGTGAGCCACTGTGAGTCTCCATTGGGGAGATGGGGGCGTGGTACAAATAAAGTTTATTATTAGTTTATTATTCAAGGAAACCCCCCAATAATGTAGTGATATTTATAGTTTAAATAACAAAAATATATCATTGTAATATATAACTGTATTTAATAAACCAAAATATTAATTATTTAACTTACCTGTTTAGTGGCACCCATAGCACAGCCCCTCGCCTCTCTCAGCCACACCCTCACTCATCTCAGTAATTATGGTTGATTAGAAATCCTCAACATCCATAACAGTAGATTGGATTATGGTTGCTGTAGTTATGTAATGGCGATCACAGGGCTCCCAGAGATGCGTCCCCCATGGCATTCCACTGCTCTCTGCTCTGTTGGCTGGAAGTGAGGTCAAAGATCCCTAACCGGAAGTCCCAGAACTAGACTCTGTGCTGGAGTTCTGTTGTTTTGCCTACAGACATCTAGCCCAGAGTGTCTACACTACACTACTGCAAATGTTTCATCCTCGGCTGCTGCACCTGGCCATGCAGGAGCCGAAGATGAGACATCCTTCTCGGCATGTGGCCCCATACTTTTTTGTATACGGCCACATGCGGCCGTGTGTCATTGAAAATGGCTACACGTGACAGTGTTGGCACACGTGTCATAGGTTTGCTATCACTGGCCTAGATCCTAGAGCTGCTGAGAACTGGCATAAGCCAGTATTTCTTAAATTATCTTATGTGTGGGACTGACAGGATATTTCCCCACTATTGGGCAAGAATCAGCCTGCTATTTGTGCCCACTGACTATCAGTGGATCTTTCTTTCTTGGAAGCTCAATGTGGATTGACAGTCAATAGCTTGCAGACAGTGGCTCAAGAATCAGCATTTTGAGTTGCCCTTGTGTAGATAATATTACACAAAACAGACCAATGGTCTGATTTGTTAAGAGGCAGCTATCTGTGTTAATTACATTCTCATTAATTTAGCAGTACAGTAACTTATTTTTAGATAATCATAGACTAGACAAGTTCAGCTGTGCAGCTTAGCTTTGATACACAGCTTGTCGGTTTCAAGGAACCTACCCCTCATTATCTGGGATACTATGTTAATTGTGTTTCCTTAAGAGAAGGGTTATAGTTGCTAATTCTGAAGAGGAGAAACATCCAGACCTGCTTGGGATACCAAAGATTAAAAAAAACGAAACCATGAAACACCTGGGAATATCATTGACATGCTTTGCCCCTGGGCACCATAATTCTCCTTATCTAATGATGTTTGGATGGCTGCAGGCTCTCCTCTGATTCTGCCTAGCGGCTAAATCTGACCTATATTTCCCCATTTGAACTTGTCAGCAGTTTCCTTCCTGGAGACCAAATGAGAGAAATGGTACAAGTTTGAGGTGATAAACAGGCAGGTATTGTCCACTGTCCTTAGTCTATTAATAATAATGCTATTGGACGCATTAAGGAAAGCAAAGAAATAATAATGCCAAGGACTGCAAGAAAATCAGTGAACTAAATCTGAATGAAGTGCCTTGAGTTGGCATATTCAATAAGTCTATGGCCTGACTCAGAAGCCCATTTCTGGCTTGGTAAGCTATATATTAAACCATAGGTTAACCAGTTGGGAGTGAACGATCTCCTCATACTCCCCTTTGTCTCCTGCTTTCATGAAAAAACTTCAGCATGTTGCTCTGAAATGGAAAATTCTTCGGAAATGTCACTTATTAACCAGGATTTCATGCCACATGTCAACTGTGGGAACCAGGTATTTCAGCTAAGTTTAGTTCAAACTAAGAGTATTTTGCAGAAGCACACAAAATGAAGAAGCACGGAAAGGGACAGGGATGTAAAACTTCAACTCTATTCCCATCACATATGAGGATGAATAATTTCCATTGTTATCACACAACTCTGGAAAAATATTTCAACAAAGTTTTTATCCACTAATCACACATCCAAAAGTGTCATGTCAAATTATTCTGTGCTGTAATATTTCAATATATATATTTTTAAAAAATGGAATTCTGTGAAGAAAATATTTTGGGGTTTTCTGCATAAAATCAATTTATTTCCAGAAATGGTCACTATTTGAACAATAGCCACATGCGTTTCTGGAAAAAGTGGCTGAGGTCCTACATCAGACTCAAAGTTATGATGTCCTTTCTGAGGCTCCCCAAAGGTTACAATCTTCTGATCTGACCCTCCAAAACCTATCTTAAAATCCAGGCAGCTTTCCTAAGAGAGGGAGCTCTAAGCCACTGGAGAATGAGGAGCTGAAGGATGACACATCCAGTGCCTTTCCTTTAGCAAAAAGCAGTGTGACAAGGAGTTGTGACAGGACACCGCTTCAGTCCCTTCTCCTCCTCTTTGCATTGCTGCTTACTGGTGCAAGGGAAGACAACGTGTGTCATATTTCAGGACTCCCTCACCAGCATTGCAGGGCTCTGTTCCATGGCACTTCTATCTGGATTTTAAGGTACATTTTGAGAGTATTTAAGGTCATAGCAATGGTATCATAATGACAAATACCAAACAGCTACGAGGTATTTAAGGTCATAGCATGGTATCATAATGACAAATACCAAACAGCTACGAGGTTATAAACTTAGCATAGAGCATCATCACCGCATAACGGGATGCCAACCAGTGTTTTATTTTGTGTGAAAAATGTAAAGTGCCCCCCCCCCCATCCCATCATTTTGTACAAAAATATTCCACTTGTATTTTTGCACTGAATAATTTCCCAAAACACTGTTATTTTTCTTGTCCAGATTTCTGGGGGTAGAAAAACCTATTTCTTCAAACAGGCAATGGATAACAGTGAACATTTTTCAATGTGGCTATTAATTCCAACTTGGCTCAACCACAGTAACCCAAAACAGGCTGTGTGGATAGGAACCCTGCATGGACAGGAACTCTAGAGACCTAAAAATTTGGTGCTAAGCCCTTATGGAGCCAGTATGATATAATCACTATAATGAAGGAGCCCCCGGTGGGAAGGAGCCCACAGTGGCGCAGTGGGTTAAACCCCTGTGCCAGCAGGATTTAAGACTGACAGGTCACAGATTCGAATCCGGGGAGAGCACGGATGAGCTCTCTCTGTCAGCTCATCATGCAGGGACATGAGAGAACCTCCCACAAGGATGATAAAACATCCGGGCAGTGTTGGGTTTGTAACTTCTTTGGCTGCAGGGGCCTCTGTGCAGAGGGCTTCTTTGCAAAGGGATGGGAATTTTCCTCAGCTTCGTTCCTATGGGAATCAGTCTAAGAGAGATAACGTTAACACCTGTGTTGATAGTTTAGCCAGCAGAGAAGCCCCAGCAAAGGAATTTTAATGAGCTCTCCAAAGCCGTTTGCTTCTGGGCTTGGACAGCCAATTAAGAGAATCAAAAGCAGTTTGGTTTTGGCTATTTAGATACTGTTTGCTGTGCAATGCTTTAGTTCTAGGCAACTTCGATTCTTGGGAGGTTCTTCTGCAATTGATTGCTTTCATGCTCACAGACTTAAGAATTCTGCTATGCCTTGGAGATTCTAGTTTGGGCTTTCTAGGATTTTGATTCTTCTGGACTATATTGAATACTCTTGGACTCTTTTGCTCCTGAAACCTTGGATTATATTCACCTGTACTGCTTTTGGCTCCTGAAACCTTCCTGTTTGGATTATAGATGTGTTTTCTTTGAACCTTTCAATTCTTCATTGCATCGTTGATTATCTGCTTTTAATAAATGACTATATTTTAGTGCTGGTGTTGTGTGATTACATCTAGAGGGTCCCCGTCTTGCCTGGAGTGCGACAGGCATCCCCTGGGCAACATCCTTGAAGACAGCAATTCTCTCACACTAGAAGCAATTCTCTCACACCAGAAGCAATTCTCTCACACCAGAACACCAGTTTCTCAAATCTCTCCTGACATGGCAAAAAACCCCCCACTATAATGATTATACCATGTCGGTGATAGCGATTTGAGTGTTGGACTATGAGTCTGCAAGACTAGGGTTTGAATCCCCATTCAGCTATGGGAACTTCCTGCGTGACCTTCGGAAGGTCTCAATCTCTCAGACTCAGAGGAAGGCAAATTCAAACCCAATCTGAAGAAATCTTGCCAAGAAAGCCTTAGGAGAAGTTTGCCATAAATCAGAGCCAACTTGAAGGTACATGCCAACATTAAGGCTCTTCCTGGACTAAGGCTAGATCTACACTGTCCTATATTCTAGGATCTGATCCCAGATTATCTGCTTTAAACTGTATTAGATGAGTCTACTCTGCCAGATAATCTAGGATAAGCAGATATTCTAGGATCAGATCCTGGGATATAGGGTAGTGTAGATCCAGCCATAGTGTTCTGGTGCTCACAAGCAAATCTGTATCCATTTTTTTAAAAAAAATCCTACTCATTGCTTTTATATATAATGCCAATGCATATGTTTTTACAGACACACACAGCACATTCATTCAAGCTTTGTGTGACCCAAATGTATGATTCCTTTTCTCTTCCTCCTCCTTTTTGCAACCTGTATTTATTTTTCTCATTTCTGCAACTGGTAAATTTGGAAAAGTACATAAAAAGTACAAGGTTCCAAATACTTTGGAATAAATACTTTATTTCAGGACAACTTCTCAGATGAGTTTTTGTTTGAGGAAAGAATAACTCTAAGGTGTGTTATATTTGTTATTTATGACAATACAGCTTGAGCAGGTGAGAAGACAGTATATGGGAATATGGGTAGGCTGTCTTAATTCCAAAACCAGACAGATAGAAGAGACAGAAAACCACTGGCTCAAAAACACAATGCTATGTCCCTTTGTCTGCTCAAAATCCAGATGGTACATTCTGTTCCTTCCAGTCATCCAACTTTGGTTGTTATGGTGTTGCCCACTTTCCACAATATTTCCTACTCCCCAAATCACCACACTAATCTTGCTCACATGTTAAGATATCTCTGCAGATGATGAAAGGCAGAGAAAAAAGCACCATGGACATTTTCTTTGGAAATATTATGGATAGTTATATTCCTAGGAGAAATGGTCTATATTCTCAATTGTTATATTAATTTCCAAAGTCAGGAGACTTTAACGCAGTGGTTCTCAGCCTGTGGCTCCACAGATGTTTTGGCCTTCAACTCCCAGAAATCTAACAGTTGGTAAACTGGCTGGGATTTCTGGAAGTTGTAGGCCAAAGTATCTGGGGACCCACAGGTTGAGAACCACTGCCTTAATGTCTCACTTAGGTTTCAGAACTAAAAATATTTTTTTCTAAATATAAAGCTTATTTGCTACAATAGTAGTTGAGTAGCTTTTTTGTTTATTTATTTGTTGGGTTTTTGTGTATTCATCCCATGAGTAGTGCACAATCACTGGCACTATTCTGTTGGGGTAACAACAGAGTAGTAAAAAGAGACTGGTAATATGGGCAATGGCAACTGAAAATGTAATCCCATTCTGGTCTAAAAATGAAATATACATTTACCCAATCAATCAATAATAAACATAGTCCCACAGGTGCAACAATGTAAAAACAGATTCCTTGCCATTATTCTTTTATATAAAAACATGTAACCCTACAAATATGTTAGTTTTAAAGATTTTACCATCCAAGTTTGGATAGATGGAATTAATATGTGTGTTTAACTGAGAGCAAATAAAATTCTAGGTGCTATTGAAAGTAGTCTTTATGTATTTATTGCAATATATTACCAATTCTTTGGTATAAGCAGCAGAAGAGCTGCTTATGGGTTAAACTCTTGTGGTGGCAGGACTAAAGACCAATAGGTCAGAGGTTCGAATCCGGGGAGAGCATGGATGAGCTCCCTCTGTCAGCTCCACATGCGGGGACATGAGAGAAACCTCCTACAAGGATGGTAAAACAGCAAAATATCCGGGTGTCCCCTGGGCAACATCCTTGCAGATGGCCAATTATCTCACACCAGAAGCTCCCACCCCTAATAGTGAAGACCGCTATCTGCTTTCAAATATTCTAGTAAGCAGTCTGCTCAAGTTCATATAATATAATTTCCAGGGAGCCAAATACCAATAAGTAAATAAACAGATGTTATCATAATTTTTAGCTGAACTGATGGTGTTAATTTAATCTCCTTATATCTTCCAAAATTCCTAATCCTCACCTGCATAAACAAACCCCAAGGTTTTCCCTCAGCTACTTAGAGCCAATTCTCACAAACAGCAGGTGAGCTAGTAAACCTATGTTTGCATTATGCTGGCAAGAGATTTGGGGACCTGTAGTTCAAAAAAGCACTGTTGAAAACAAGCTCTGGTCTGGACTATATGATTTCAGTCTTTCAGGAAGATACAAGTGATGGAATTTGCTCCATCGTGGGATGCCAGGAAGGGGCCTAGGCTACAGCTTTTATCCTTCGTTCCTAGGTTTCTTTGTCTGGAGTATAAGTTTCTACAGAGAAACATTCAATTGCAAAGGCATCCAAATGTAGAATCAATTTAGTCCAGAGTCAAATGTTTATCAACTCATTGGTATGAAACTCCCCCCTTATATAAAGGCCCTCTTCCACCCAGTCTCAGCAACCCATGCTCTACTACGAGAGTCCCAACTTTGCAAAAACTCCCCCTAATCTACCTCAACCCATGTTATCTTACTTCCGAGTCTGTTAATTCATTTTATCCTGTACATGTGGCCCACTGCGTTGTTTGTGATTTCAGATATTACATTTGTATATTGCTTTCTTATTTATACGTTTGTATTTTACTATATTGTTGTTGACGTTTTGATTTTTGTTTTATTGTCATTCAGTGTTTGGGCTTGGCCTCATGTAAGTCACCCCGAGTCCCCGTTGGGGAGATGGTGACGGGGTATAAATAAAGATTGTTATTATTATTATTATTATCTCCTTTCTCATACAGAACACTTAAAGAAGCTGAAATTCTTTAAGTGTTCTTTAAGATATTGTTGAAGTGCAGCTATTATCATGGTATGCCATTGACTGAACTGAAAGGAAAAAGGACTTTCCATCAAGGGAAGCTGGGAGAGATCATAGGTTCTTCCACACTGCCAAATATGAGCTATACATTGATACCTTGTGGTTTAATTTAAATTTAAATTTGCTCCAGAATTGTAAGATAGGATTAACAATATTGTTATGGAAAATCTCCTGCTTCTTCTGTGGTCGTCATTGATTATTTGTAGTTTTATTGTTCTGTCTTGCACCTGTCCTAATTTGGCAGAGACTGCTAATTAACCTTTTGTTGTCCCACTTTTTCAGCTGTCCTTAGCATTCTCCAGCTTCTTTCCCTTTCTCCACCTTTACCCATTGTTCTCAGTTTACTTCCTTTGTTGCAAAATGAGTTCAAAGTGCAAAAGTAGTTTGGAGTCATTTCATAAGGTCAAGGAGGAGAGGAGGGGAGTGGGAGCTTACTTCTCCCAGTGGAATCAGGCAGAAGCAACCAGCTGCAAACCTGTCTGTCCTTCTTCATCAATAACTTTTTCCATCTTGACCGCACTCTGAAGTTGCCTGGCTTCACGTGTCCCAGTTTTCATGTCTGAATTGTTAGAGGCTAGGCTATTATTTTTTCCTGCTTTCTAACTTTGCTGACATCGCTACAAGTTGAGGCAGCCCTGTCTTCAAAGCACTCTGCTGGTGTAAGCTACAGGAAAGGATTAGTTTATAGCCTGGTAGACACTGAAGCAATTATGCCTTGTGTGAGAGCATCTGGATTTGGATAATTTAAGTGATTAGAGAAATCAGGGAAGCAGAAGACATTTTGGGCAAGGGCAGCTGCTTATTATGCACATATATATCTCTGCCAGAAAAAGAGACGGTGGGGGAAGTACTCTGGGGAGGGGGGATCGAATAGACTTGCTGGGACTGGCTTTAAAGGAACAGGAAAGCTACATGGATTTGCCAGGAATTCTGATATTGGGCAGGAAGGACGTTCCAATCACTTCTATAATAATGGCCAGAATTCAAGGCCAGGCACATAGTGGGGTTTTTGTGTGTGTGTCAGGAACGACTTGAGAAACTGCAAGTCGCTTCTGGTGTGAGAAAATTGGCTGTCTGAATCAGGGGACAGATGTTTTGATGTTTTACCATGTCCCTGCATGAGGAGCTGGAGCTGACAGAGTGAGCTCATCCACACTGTCCTTAGATTCGAACCTCCAGCCTGTTTGTCTTTAGTCCTGCTGGCACAAGGATTTAACCCATTGCACCACAGGGGGTTCCTAGGCACAGAGTAAGAGGCATTTACTTTCATCTAATGAGGTGGATGCATAATTTCATGCCTGTGCTCACTTGGCCTTAATTGCCAAACCAGTCTCTCCAGGGGGTTTGTGTGAAAATCAGATCTTAGGATGTCAGCGTTATGTCAGATCTTAGGATATCAATCCCTTCTTGGGAGGAATTTGCACTAAACAGTTGTAATGGTGAAATCTAGATATATGTTCATCTGCCATCACAACAGGTACTCTTCAGTAAAAGCAGAATTTGGAAAGTTTAGCTTGTAGAAGTCATTGGTGAAGTCTCCTGGGGGATTCTGAGGTCAATGTTCCCTTCCCAAAGAGCCAGCATATGAGTCCTGAGCCTGGACTCCATTATACCAGGGAATAAATCCCAACTCAGCCAAGAAAACCCATTACATAACTTTAAGAAAGAGACATTCTCTCATCATTGGAGGAAAGCAATGTCAAGCCTTCTCTATATAAATGTTACCAGGAAAATCCTAGAATGAGGTCGCCAATGCCTTGAAGGCACTTAACACTAATAAAATCTCAAAAACAACTTTCCCAATGTCTTCTTTCAAAAAGTTGTAAATTATTCTAATTCATTATATTTGTGCCCTGCCTTTATTTTAAGGATATCAGGACACTGCATGAGCGTTGGCCATTTCTCATTTTGTCTGCCCAATCCTGTAAAATATATTCAGCCGCAGAGAGAGTGAGTGGTTCAATAGTCTCCACAAGCATCTGGATGCAGGACTTCCTAGTTTATATTCAGCACCATATCCAATGTACCACAAGGGATTCAACACTTGGGATAGGAAAATAACCGGAATGAAATATTTTGCTGCGTTGGTATGAATATTTAGCAGTATCACAGTATTCTCAGAGTAATGAAAATGTATTGATGGCCATAATATTAGGCAATGGTGTGTTGGAAAAACAAATACAATAATAAAAAGTGATACAGACACCTTAGAAATGGCTATATGCTGCTGTAACAACAAGAATGGGAGGAGACATTAAGGATGGCTGTTCAGTAGTGCCAAATCAGGTTCAGCACCACTGAACAGTCAGGACTCCCATCTCTGCAGTGGCCAGGAGGCTGCTGGACAAAATCTTGGGACCTGCCTATCTTCACAACCATATCTTTCTCTACAAGTGCATACGGTCTCTAAGATCTTCTGGGGAGGATCTTCTCTTGCTCCCACCCCCGTCTCAGGCATGGTTGGTGGGGATGAGAAAGAGGGCCTTCTTTGTGGTGGCCCCTTGGCTCTGGAACTCTCTCCCCAGGGAGAACAGGCTATCACCCTCCCTATCCATGTTTTGTAAGGAAGATGTGGATGTTCTGTTGTGCATTTGATTGACAATTCCCTTGACAGATGGCCCTAACCATGGCCTAAAATCAAGTCCCTGTATTTTACTAC
The DNA here is from genome assembly GCA_030556195.1 of Anolis apletophallus. NCBI lineage: Eukaryota > Metazoa > Chordata > Lepidosauria > Squamata > Anolidae > Anolis > Anolis apletophallus. The sequence goes on from JARBWK010000001.1 coordinate 53,999,483, forward strand.
TGCACTATTCAAGCTATAATGACCCTGTTATAACTGCTCTATCCCTATGCTGCTATACGATCTGTTCACTTTATTGACCAGCCTATTTTCTAACTTGTTTGCACCCCAGCCCCCCCCACTCCCATAACGAGACTTGAAGTATATTTCTGGTTGTTGCTTTTGATGCTTGTCTTACTATTGTTATAATATTGTTATAATGTTGTTTTCATACTGTATTTTATATGCTATGTTTTTAACTGTATATGATTGGGCTTGGCCCCATGTAAGCAGCCCTGAGTCCCCTTGGGGAGATAGAGGTGGGGTATTTTATCATTTATTTATTTAAAACTTTTGTGCCCTGACCTTCTCACCTCTATCGAGGGAATCAGACCAGCATAACAGCAAAAATTCAATGCTATACATTTAAAAACAACTACAACAACATATTAAAATACATTAAAACTCAACATAAAACCACATTGCCATTAAACAATTCCACTCAATCTGTAAACGTGGCCATACATTCAGACAATAGCCAATCTCAGTCTATTCTGGGAAGGCTTGGTTCCACATAAAATAATAATAATAAAAATAATAATAATTATCATCATCATGGGGTGGTCTGGCATTCACCACACCAGATCCACCCCACTATAAATGGTTCATGCAGAGCTGCCCTGGGTTGCTGGAGACCTTTTGCCTTACAATGTGTTAAGTATGAGATGTAAATTCCTTACACTCAGTGATGCAGATAATTTATCAACCCAAGAAAAGCCACTCTTCTTCATCAGTTTGAGTCTGTTTGCATGCCACTTCAGCTCTGTAAACTGTACACCAGCACTAAAGGAAGGCACGCCCTAAAGATACTTGCTTTTCTGTCCTGGAAACGTTAGGCATTAAAAAATGTAAAGTTCTCAGCACTTCCCACAAGGATGCCCTAAGACAGTGATTCCCAAACTCTAGTCGGATTACTGTTTTAATTGCTTCTGTTTTAATTTTGCTGTTTTTTACTGTTTTTAACTGTATGCATTTAATTGTATGTATTTTGCTGTGCCTTGTGGCTACTGTGAGTCGGCGGCATAGAAGCCGAAATAATAAATAAATAAAATAAAATAATAGTCCTTCAGATGTTTGACTTCAACTCCCAAAAGCCTCATCTGCCTTAACCAATAAAAAGTGTTTTAGGGAGCTAAAGTCCGAACACCTGGAAGATCTGAGTTTGGAAAACACTGCTCTAGGGATCACACATACATACAAATACACATGAAGTAAAAGAACGAGAAGTATGAAAGTGTTGCACTGATTTCAGTAGGGCTTCATTGTTAACACAGCTGCCAAAAATTCAAAAAGTTGAACTAAAGGCCTAACAGATGCCATCAGTTCAATTGACATTGCTTCTACAAAATGCAATTATCTGAATTCCTCAAGTAATCACAGCTTTTTTTTGTCTACCTGCAGATCGTGTTTGGTTTATACTCTCCATTCAACCATGCTTGTGGACTCAGAATCAACTTGTAATACACAACAGTATCATCCTATGCTACAAATCATATCATAGGGTTTTCTTGACAAGATTAAGTCAAAAGTGTTTGCTTTGTCTTTCTTCTGAACTCATAGAGTGTGGCTTGCCCAGGATCAGCCAGTTGGTTTCTTTTACATGGCTGAGTGGAAATTGGGACTCTGATCTCCAGCTTATAGTCCAATGTGCAAACCACTACATGCTGGTGGTTCTGATAATCACATTAACAGTACATTATTGGAGCCAGAGATCTGACTGCTTTTGATCCAGTTGCATCCTGAAAGTTGTCACTAGCATTCAGCACTCTTTGGTGGGAGTTGGTAAATGTAAGTCAACAGAAGCAGTACCACAATTTTTGAACCAAGTTCTATCCTGCAGTATAATAAAGTGTCACTCAGGCTTGTGTAACAAGTAACAGTATCTTTACTTCAGTTCAAAAGTCAAACAGGGCAACAATATATATCGCAGTCTCTCTGACTTCACACAGAGAATAGAGGGAATTACCGGTCATTTTAAACAGTCTTTAAATTATGTGTCAGGCCTTAGAAATGATCAGGCTTCAGAGAGTTGGCAGCCGTTTCCTTCCTGGCTGTTTCCAGTCAGCACTCCCTTCACTCTCCAAAGTGAAAATGGCAGTTAAAACCATTTGTCTCAGCAGCAAGCCAGAGACAGCAGTCAATCTGAACTCTGGTCCCTGGCATGCTCAGCCAATCAGCTGCCGACACATGTCTTTACAGTTAACCCACCACATCATGGTGTTTCTTTTCAAATCCTCACATGGTTCACTGGCATCTAGAGACAGTGGCCTCTAGAATGTCATAGTGGTATCATTCAAAGTCATTAGCAGCCATTTCTATTTTCTTATCTCCCCCGCCCCCTTGCTTTTGCCCAAATTTGTACATATTAACCAATAATATTCAATTGTTGTATGATTATTTCCATTACAAATGTGGGTGGTGGTAGTGGTGATGAGTTCATGCATATGCACGCACACGCGCAAGCGCGCGCGCACACACACACACACACACACACACACACACACTCCTAAGGAAAATGAGTGTTCAGGAATACAAGCAAACCTCCCGACTGGGACATGGACAAGTGGGTGTTCTTCTCCTGCTATTTGCCTCAAGAGCAATTGCACATCTTGCCAAATGTTATCAACTTCAACTCCCTTCCCTCGTTCAATTAGCCACCATACTGTTTGACTGCATACCCACCCCACCACCTTTTTAATTTTAACACAGTCAGTTACAAACCTCTGCTTGAGATGAACTGCCTCATGTCTCCTGCATTGCTTTCTCCCACATGCCTCACCCATTCATCCCTATGCTGCACCCCCCTTCGCTCTGACACACACCCTGCATGCATCCTCTCCCCAACTTTCCCACCTGCCCACTTGCCCATCTGCTCTGCTTCAGTGTTTCACTTTCATCATTCTGCTTCTACCTCCTTCTCTTTTCTCAGATATCCCATTTCATTGTCTCTCTCACATACATTCAAAAATGCAGATGTTGCCCGACGTGATGACATTGCAAAGTGGATCAGTGACATCCCGTTCCCCTTTTCATTCCAAATTTTGTAATGACTTTCACCATGAGATAAGTTACATCAATTCTTGTTTGGTCTACAGTGTCACTGTTTCTTCACTAGATGTTACTTCCATTACTTTCTATGACATACTGCAGGGAAATAATATTTATTTATTTTATTATTTTATTTATTATTCGGGCTTCTATGCCGCCGACTTCCTGGGGCTCGCGGCGGCTTACAAGAGCCGATAGGCATAAAAACAGGCAATAAAACAATTAAAACAGTTAAAAAGAGCACACAACGCAATAAAACAATAGAACAGTAGCACCGCTCAACAATAGGCAGCCCATCGTCCTAACGCGAACGGCCAAGAGGCGGGACATGGGAAGGACCTACCCACCAAAGGCCTGTACCACTCTGTTTTGCTTTGGTCAGACTTCATCTGAAATACTGTGTCCAGTTCTGAGCACCACAATTCAAGAAGGATATTGATGACCTGGAATGTATCCAAAGAAGAACAAACAAATGATTAGAAGTCTGTAAGCTAAGCCCTATGAGGAGCTGCTTAGGGACCTGGGTATGTTTAGCTTGGAGAAGAGAAGGTTCAGAGTGGAGATGTTTAAATATTTGAAAGAATGTTCTATTGAGAAGCAAGCAAGCTTGTTTTCTGCTGCTCCGGAGACTAAGACATGGAGCAAACTACAGGGAAAGAGATTCTATCTAAAAAAAAGCATCTTGGGGGTAAGAGATGTCAGGTTGTGTGATATGCTGTCTCAGAGTTTGGTGCAGTTTCATTCCCTGGAGGTTTTTAAACAGAGGCTAGATGTTCATCTGTCAGGAGTCCTTTGTTTGTGTGACTAAATTGCCCTTTTCATATCTTCTATGATTTTATCATTGTATTCTCTATAAAACAACACTGGACGCCAGACAGAATGGGAGAAATATTTCCATCTTAAACTAATTCCTTAGTCGTTTTAATAAATCACCACAGTTACTGGTTGCAAATAGTGTTGCCTTTGGATGGACATCTGCTATCCTGGAACATGAACGGGCCACAAGTGCATTTTTATAGCAAGTCTCACTACATTAAGACTAACAGCATTCTGTCATTTTTGCCAAGTCTTTGTAGGTTGTACTTTTGGAGGTGAAAGATATGCTGGACTAAAGGCTGTGAAACTCATACTGAATGATAGGTGAAGGTCTCACCTCTATGGCTCAGGAGTTGTGTTTGGTGCTGTTTGCATGCTCAGCCTGTAGCATGTGAAATATTGGCAATTCACGGCATTGTACATCCCTGTAACAGTTGTGGTGATGTGCAAACATGCCAAAGGGGTGTCTGGCTACTAAGGAAGCTTTAAATGTGGCATTCCCAGCTCATAATGGTGGCACAAGTAAACATTTTCCTGATACAGGTGACTCACATTCAGGTCTAAATGTAGATATAGAATGTCTGTGCTGGGGCTACTGCTTGCTGCAATAATGTGAAGCTATAGAAAATTGTGTTGGCAAGTGACATACATACCTTGCATATTTAAGTACTCTGCCTGCATTTATGTTCTGGTTGACTTTGTAAATACTATAGATTGATTCAGTATGAATAGAGTTTGTGTGTGTGTGTGTGTGTGTGTGTGTGTGTGTGTGTTCTCTCTGCACCTTTCTAATTCTGCATAGGCTGATGTGCTCAATATTCAGTGGAACAACTGAAAGAAGAGGAATGAAAAAGGAAATGGTTCCCCCATGACTGCTCAGTGGCTAAATAACAGTAAAATTCGCTCCTGTTTGTCTATCACTGACTTTGTCGCTTCCCCCCCTAAAATAACAACAATACAAACTCAAGCACCAAGGATCTACAAGTAGAATTGCGATTGTCTGAGTGGCTTGGTGCTTATGCACACTGCGGCTATGGAGGCAAAGCAGCCAGGTACTAGATTTGCTCAGGGAGTCTGGGGATGAGATTTACCCACAATCTTATTTGTTTTATTTTCTTATTTAAAGCATTTCTGTTACCTTTCTCAGCTAAAAGGCTCCCGGTGAGAATTAATTATACTCAGTACAAGACAGTCCCTATCCATGGCTACAAAGATCATTTCTAGGCTCAAGCGTATTCTCTATAAAACAACACTGGATGCCAGAGAGAATGGGAGAAATATTTCCATCTTAAACTAATTCCTTAGTCGTTTTAATAAATCACCACAGTTACTAGTTGCAAATAGTGTTGGCTTTGGATGGACATCTGCTATCCTGGAACATGAATGGGCCACAGGCTCAGCCTTGAGATTTCAGGGCCCAAACTTGAGATGTTAGAATGATATCTTTTGACCTGAAAGAAGGCAGACCCTGGTAATATTGCAATAGTGATTTGACAAGACAAGACAAAACAAAACCAACACAACCCTGACTTAATTACATCCAATACCTTAAGCATCAACCACATCTGCACAGCAAATGATGCTATTTAAATTTTTAAATCACATTTGTGTGTCAGGAGCGACTTGAGAAACTGCAAGTAACTTCTGTTGTGAGAAAATTGGCCATCTGCAAAGACGCCCAGATGTTTTGATGTTTTACCATCCTTGTGGGAGGCTTCTCTCATGCCCCTGCATGGGGAGCTGGAGCTGACAGAGGGAGCTCATCAGCGCTCTCTCCAGATTCGAACCTGCGACCTGTCAGCCTTCAGTCCTGCCGGCATACGGGTTTAACCCATTGTGCCACCGGGGGCTTCATAATCACCAACTAAAACATTGTGAGAAAAAGCAGAGATAGTTCACTTCTCTTACACAATGTTGTACGGGTTGTGCCCACACTGTGTGGAAAGACAGAGTAGAAACTTGTTGAGATTGTGCTACATTTTTGCTTTTCACGTCCCACAAATCATTGAACAGATTTTCTGATGTCTGAAAAAAGAAGCCGAAAGTAACACGTTGTTGTGACTGTGTGCCTTCACAAGCCATTTCTGACTTACAGAGGCCCATGGTTCTTGGCAATTTTTCAAGCCATTCTCGCGGAGGTAGTTTCTATAGCTGAGCTGTATTGAATCCTCATCTTATTTATTTATTTATTTATTTATTTATTTATTTATTTATTTATTTATTTATTTATGGCATTTTACCCCGCTCTTCTCAACCCCCGAGGGGGAACTCAGAGCGGCTTCCAAAAGGCATAATTTGATGCCTACATCACAATCGCAGTATAAAACAAAATATAAAACCCTCTAGCATTCGACACTAAAATACATTAAAATACAATTATATTCACACATCCTATGCATTCACCTATGTTAAAAACAGTGTTCCGTCCATAAAAGCATTGAGCCCTATTCACCAACTTTCCATTAAAACTACTAAAGTGCTGTCCTGTGCTACTATGCGAACGCCTGGTCCCACATCCAGGCTTTCACTTTTTTCCTAAATGTCAGGAGGGATGAAATTGATCGTATGTCGCTAGGGAGCGCATTCCACAGACGGGGATCCACCACCGAAAAGGCCCTCTCCCTCGTCCCCACCAGCCGCACCTGGGAAGCCGGCGGGAGCGAGAGCAGGGCCTCCCCGGATGATCTTAAAGTATGAGGTGGGACGTAGCGGCAGATGCGTTCAGACAAGTAAGCTGGGCCAGAACCGTATAGAGCTTTAAAAGTCAACACCAGCACTTTGAATTGAGCCCGGAATTGGACCGGCAGCCAGTGGAGCTGACACAACAGGGGTGGTATGCTCCCTGTATGTAGCTCCAGTTAGTAGTCTGGCTGCCGCCCATTGGACTAGTTGTAATTTCTGAACTGTCTTCAAAGGCAGCCCCACGTAGAGCGCATTGCAGTAATCTATTCGGGATGTGACCAGAGCATGGACGACCATAGCCAGATCAGACTTCCCAAGGTACGGGCGCAACTCGCGCACGAGTCTTAACTGTGCAAAAGCTCCCCTGGCCACCGCTGAGACCTGGGGCTCCAGGTTCAGCGATGAATCCAGGATCACTCCCAAGCTGCGAACCTGCGTCTTAACGGGGAATGTAACCCCGTCCAACACAGGCTGTAACCCTATGCCCTGTTCGGCCTTTCGACTGACCAGGAGGACCTCTGTCTTGTCTGGATTAAGTTTCAATTTGCTAGCCCTCATCCAGTCCGACATAGCAGCCAAGCACCGGTTCAAAGTCTGGACAGCCTCCTTGGTGACAGGTGGGAAGGAGTGACAGATCTGGATGTCATCTGCATACAGATAACACCTTACTCCGAAACTCCGAATGATCTCTCCCAGCGGTTTCATGTAGATGTTAAATAACATCGGGAACAGTACTGAACCCTGAGGGACTCCACAAGACAAAGGTTGCGGAGCCGAACAGGTGTCACCCAATAACACCTTCTGGGTGCGACCTTCCAGAAAGGATTGGAGCCACTGCAATGCAGTACCCCCAAGCCCCATGTCTGCAAGGTGACCCAGAAGGATACCGTGGTCTACGGTATCGAAAGCCGCTGAGAGGTCCAGCAGAATCAACAGGGACACACTTCCCCTGTCAAGTTCCCGGCGAGACAAATACACAGTGGGAGTGGGCTGTCCCACCAATAGCAAAAAGGAGGGGTGAATCAAAAGGAACAGTGTACCATGAATGTAAATATCAGACAAAATAGATTCTCAGGTTCCAACATAAGCATTTATCAATGGCATTTAAGGCTAATATGAGCAATATCTGTTATCCTAACATAGCATACATGCTGTCTTTTTAACTATTCAAAACAATATAATATACAGCAGATACGGGCGGTAAGCTCACATGCAAGTGAGTGGACGTCGTAAAAGCAGCGGAAAGGAGTTCCTGCGTCATCAAAGGGGACACAGTCCCGGATGTCTCCCAAACAATAACAAAGTTTCACTTTAAGAAGTAATAATCAAGTCCCATACAAAGACACCAATATATGTAATGATTATGTATTCTTGGGAAGACATTCCATGGTCGACGAAAATAATGCGCGCCTTCGTTTCGCCCCCCGGAGGGGGCTTCCTCAGGACCAGTGGGCGTGGCCAAGGTAGCGATGTTGCAGATGTCAGAAAACAGGAACCGCACTAAGCATGGGGAAACACAGGCACCGCAAGTGCTGTCAATATCGCTGGGATATCGGGCAGGACGTTTTCTGACGTCTGCAACATCGCTACCTTGGCCACGCCCACTGGTCCTGAGGAAGCCCCCTCCGGGGGCGAAACGAAGGCGCGCATTATTTTCGTCGACCATGGAATGTCTTCCCAAGAATACATAATCATTACATATATTGGTGTCTCTGTATGGGACTTGATTATTACTTCTTAAAGTGAAACTTTGTTATTGTTTGGGAGACATCCGGGACTGTGTCCCCTTTGGATGACGCAGGAACTCCTTTCCGCCGTTTTACGACGTCCACTCACTTGCATGTGAGCTTACCGCCCGTATCTGCTGTATATTATATTGTTTTGAATAGTTAAAAAGACAGCATGTATGCTATGTTAGGATAACAGATATTGCTCATATTAGCCTTAAATGCCATTGATAAATGCTTATGTTGGAACCTGAGAATCTATTTTGTCTGATATTTACATTCATGCTCCAAGTTCCCGGCGAGAATCATCTACCAAGGCAAACAAGTCTGTTTCAGTACCATGTCCCGGCCTAAAGCCAGACTGTGCCGGATCAAGATAATCAGTGTCTACCAAGAATCCCTGGAGTTGCGATGCCACCACACGTTCCATGACTTTGCCCAAATAGGGGAGATTGGAAACTGGCTGATAGTTCACTAATTGAGTGGGATCCAGTGATCTTCTGGAACCCGAGCCCTAGTTGTCCTACAATCAAATCAGTACATCACCCTTCAACATTTCACAGATGGAAACTGGGGCATATGAGAACACTGGAACATACAATTCAAAGATAGAGCCATGTTGGTCTAGAAAAACAAACTTGAGAGATTGAAGGTGGAAGCAAAACTTTTGTAGAGTAACTCTACTTCCTCAGATGCATGGCATGAAATGCTTAGGGCAGAACTTGATAGGAAAACTGTTGGTATGGATATTGATAAAGATATAAAACTTGTAGGTATTCGGAAGATGTTAAAATGATGATAGTCAACGAGTATTGGGGACAAAGGCAGGAGGAAAGATGCTGCCTAAGGAAAGATGAGTAGATGACTATATGAATTGTGGAATAAGTACAGCAATGTAGTATGATGTTGGTTGGGAATGAGTAAAGAGATGTGATAAACTGACCAAGGGGGCCCTCATTAGCATCAGGGCCGTAGCCAGGATTTTGTTTCCGGGGCTGAATGTGAGTGAGAGAGGATCTACCGTAGCAAACCTTTTTTAAAAAATTTTTTTGTATCTTTATCCCAATACCCCCATGCATATGAGATATATTGAGCATGGTGATCAGATCATGATATCAATACACATAACAGTTTAAATAATAAATGTTATTTATTTACTTTCATTAACAAAATGTTTAGAATACTTTTTAAACTTATTTTTTACTTTACAGCAACAGTCTTCTTTTCTTCTCCCCAGCCATTTTGTCAATTACTTTTTCTGGTTTGATAGTGATGTCCCGATGGATGGAAATCATTGCTAGTCCACTAAGTCTTTGGTCTGTCATTAAACTTCTAGATACACTTTTCACTCTCTTCATGGTTGAAAACGATCTTTCCACACTGCATGTTGTTACTGGTAGAGTAGCTAACACAGTCAAAAGGAAATGTATTGACCGATAGTAGGTTTTGTCACACAGTTCCAACACTTTAAGTACCTCAGTATCTTTCTGAATTGATGGTGTAATATTACACCACATCATATACTTGGCCTTGACGGAAGCAAGTGCTGCATCATTTTCAAAGTATTCTGACAGTTGTTCCATATGGTGAACTTTGTCTAGACCTGAAAACCCAGGGAGGAGAACCTGGAAACTGGTTAAAATGTCTTCATTTGTCATGAACCTTGCAGTAATGTTCTGTATGAGTGAATCAACACATGGTATGAACACCGCAACTCTGAAATAATCTTCTACAGAAGTAGTCCCTGGATTTGCCCGATGCACCTGTCTTGAACTTTGCCTTGGAATAGTCAAGTTGCTTTGAAATATGTTTTCAGATGTTGTTCTTGCTAAGTCAAAGAGTTTTAAAAAATGACCTTTTGCATCTGCTCTCAACATCTCTAAAGACTTCAACAGTGACTTAGCATGGTTTATGGCAGATGCCATATCAAGACTTTTTCTTCAGGAAAAACTGATAGGGGCAAAGTAAGGCTGAAGAGTTGTTCACAAACAAACAGGCTAACAAGGAAATCACTTTTTCAATTGCAGTCAAAATGTTTGAAGCTGAAGAAGATATTTTCCATGGTTTCTCTGAGATTTCTTCTAATGCAACTACAATCGGCTTAAATAGTTCAACGAATGTTAATACACTGTCATGCCTCTCAATGAAACGAGTCTCGCATAAACGTGTCAATCTTTTTTTCTTTGTTTCTGGCACATGAACACTAATATTAATCTGCAAAATATTGTTAGCACTTGAACTGTTTCTGAAGAAATTTGTTATTTCTTTTATTGTTCCAAGACAATTTCTGACCGAAGAGCTTGAAAATGTATCACTCAATGCAAGGTTCAGTCGATGACTTGCACAATGAAAATATCTTGCTTTGGGGTATGTTTCTCGAATTCTTGTTTGAACTCCACTTAGATGGCCAGCCATGGTGGCAACTCCATCATAGCCCTGCCCTACACACTTGCTCATATCCAATTTCAACATGTTGCATTTTTCTAGGATAACTTTAGTGACATTTTCTGCTGATTGGTCGTATATAGGTATAAATCCTACAAAATCTTCTCGGATGACTGGTAAGTTTTCCTTTAAATCTACATAGCGAAGACATAACGAAAGCTGCTCTGTTGCCGATACATCCATAGTTTCATCAGCCAGAATGGAGAAGCAATCAGACTTGTTGACTCTAGCAACAATCTCTTCTGTCACTAAACTGCAACTGATTGAAATTATCTCATTCTGTATTTCAGGACTTATGTATGTAGCATTCTTGCCACAGTTAATAACATGTCTCCTTAGATTTTCGTCTCCAGAGCATGCTCTAAATCGTAGTAAGGCTCGAAATTTCCCATCTTTTTTGGAAGGTTTTTCCAAAGAGAGGACCACTGTCTTCATTTCCTCTAAGAGGCAACTCTTCCTCTGCACAAAAGAGAATTGTTTCTATAATGGGAAGTAGAGCAGCTCTGTTTTCCTCCTTCTCCCTTGCATGTTGTGTGTCTAGTTGAGAGCAAATATCTTTTTGTTTTCCTGACATTATCTTAGTGAAATTGTCTGCATGTACAACACAAGCTTTGTGATATTCTGTAGCAGAGTGTTTCATAAATGTCTCTTTGGCTTTCTTCCAGTCTCTAAAACCACACGTAACCAACTTTCCAGGAGCCTCATGAGTTCCTTTTCCTATACCATGGGGATAAAACAAAAACATGGTTTGCAATAAACTGCATCTTCTTTTTTAGAATAGGCCAAGAAAGCAAATCCTGAGGTGGGGTCTGTAATCCATTTTTCTTGAAATCTTCTTGTTTGATTTTTACTTTGGGTTGAAGGAAAAGTGTAAGGCTGTTTTGGGAGGAGAACTGACTGAAGAATGTTTTTCTTTGTGTTTTCATCTATCTTCTCTTGTTGAATGTCTCCTATGTCAAAAGACTCTGCATGCCAGTTATAAAAACACATCTTTGAAAGTTCTGATATTTTGTCAGCTTCAGAAGTACGACCACTTTGTTGGCTTGAGCAATGGGAGGCTGATGTGGTACTGCTCGAAGAAGGAACGGTATTATCCTCATCTGAAAAAAAATAATACTACTTTTAGTACTATAAATGGAATAAATCTGTTACTGCAAACATTGTATTGTTTACTGAGTTGCTGTGAGTTTTACAGGCTGTATGGCCATGTTTCAGAAGCATTCTCTCCTGATGTTTCACCCACATCTGTGGCAGGCATCCTCAGAGGTTTGAGGTCTGTTGGAAACTACGCAAGTGAGGTTTATTGTATACTTGTATAACAATGTCGAGGGAGGGAGAAAGAACTCTTGTCAGTTGGAGGCAAGTGGGAATGTTGCAATTATCCACCTTGATTAGCATTGAATGTCCTTGCAACTCAAGACCTGACAGCTTAATGCCTGGGGGACTCCTTTTGTTAGGAAGTGTTATCAGGCCTTGATTGAGAGAGAGAGAGAGAGAGAGAGAGAGAGAGAGAGAGAGCTTTCCGCAAGACTGTCCTATTCCAACAAGCTTCTGGCACCTAAATATTTGTGACCAATCTGAAATAGCCCTTATATTGCTTTTATACTGCTTTATATGTATTTGATGTACTTTTATATTGTTCGTTTGATCATTGTTGTAAGCCGCCCCGAGCCACGTTGGGAGAAGCGGCTAACAAATCAATAAATAAATAAATAAAAAAATAAAAAAAATGTATGCAATGTCTGAGTGTTGTTCTTCATTCACTGTGCAGATTTTAGAGTTTTTAAAAAATACTTGTAGTCAGATTTTGTTCATTTTCATGGTTTCCTGCTTTGCATTGAAATTGACCACATGCTTGTAGATTTCAATAGCTTTTCTGTATAGTCTCACAGCAGTAACCCAGTGATTCCGGCCATGAAAGCCTTCGACAACAAATTGTATGTTTTATATATCCAAGATTGTTCTACAATCATTTACAACTTAAATGTACAAAAGAAGCTAGTGAAATTACTGTGTGTACTCAGTGCTGCTCTTGTGGCAAAACAATGAACTTCAATAGGGAGAGATAATTTAAGGCCTACTAGCCTAATATGTATAAATGCTATTATAATATTTAAAAAGATGCATCAAAATCAGGATACCTACAAGTTTAAAAGAAAAGGGATTGAGCAAGCAGTGTATTATACATAGTTAATTTAGTGTTATTCTGAATAAAACATAAGTTACCTTTAACTTTAGATGAAATGTTTTCCTCTCTGGGCTTTTTGAAGAATAAATCTATGCTCTTTTGGCTTCTTTTCATTTTAGCTTTTCTGTCTTCCTTTCAAGCAAACTCTCTGCTAATTCTAAACTACCCAGAAATCCCCACTCCAAAACCCAGAATTCTAAAGCTAGGGCTCCTGACTCCTCCCCTACTCTTAAATATACAGGCTCTAAATTACATATTCTGCCCTTGGAGGCAAGATATTAGTAGCATAAATAACTTCATTTTAATGTAGAATAACTGTTTTTAATAATAAATAATAACAACAACAACAACACAGGGCATTGAACCGAGCCCATGATGGATCTGGATCAAACCTGTGCATACAGGCAGGAATTGGGGAATGATTGCCCCTTTCCAAATGGACCACCCTGAAAATTTCGGGGGGCTGAAGCCCCTTAGCCCCCTGGCTACATGCCTGAGTGTGCTAGGCAAATATTGTCTCTGGGTTGAACAGACACAATTCACTCCATGTATCTGAGGAAGCAGACTTGGGTGCTTCCTCAGATACATATAGTGCTTCCTCTGCACTATAGAATTGATGCAGTGTGACACCACTTCAACTGCCATGGGAGTTGTAGTTTTACAAGGTCTTTAGCTGTCTCTGCCAAAGAGTGCTGGTGCCTCACCAATTACAAATCTCATGATTCCATAGCATTGAGCCAAGCCAGCGGTGTCAAACTGCATTCATTGGCAGTGTAGATGCATGTTACCAGTTTAGTTCCTCAGTTAGTATTTATTTATTTACTTGCCATATTTATATCCTGTCCTTCTCAGCAGTCCAACTCCCTGCTAAAAAGCAGGACAAACACACTCTAAGCACCCCAACAGATGGCCATCCTGCCTCCATAGAAGGAACCTCCATGACACTTCAGGGTAGAGAGTTCCACTGCTTAAATCCCTTTGCATCACATCAACATGTGGCGAAGATTGCAGATGTTATTAATAGGGAAAAACACATAAGCTAGAAGAGGCGGCAGAAGTTTGTTTTTGTCTGAACTTCCAGGGAAGGGCAAAATCCCATTCTTCTTTCCCTCTTTCTGCTGAGTTAATTGAGCTTCTTTACCCCACACACTACTTTGTATACAGAAATATACAGCAATTGAAGGAAGCAGAGAACAAAGGAGAAAAATGGGAAGAAGAGGAAAAAATTGGGATATTTTGAAAGCATCTGAAAAAGTGAAATGACACAGGATTAATTAGGACTATCCCAGCCATATTGACAACATGAAATATGAGGCGGGGTGGTTAGTGGGGGGTAGAGGGGTCAGACAATGGGCAGTTATTTGGAGAATTCGATAACAACTTTGCATAGATGTCCTATAAACAAAGGTAGCAATCCCACCCTAAACACACAATGTGAACAGATAGGGAATTAGGACTAATACTGTGGCATTGAAAAAGCTCTTCATGCTGTCTCTGAATTTAAATTCCCTCCCAACCGGGACCATGCCTCTTGCTGCTTAATTGTTAATAAGGAAACACTTGCTGTGTTCTAACTTTCAGGGATTTTTAAGGGAGATTTAAAGAGGGAAGAGGGTGGGCTTACTTAATAGAGACGCCCCCCAACTGTTTTCCAAATTTAATTTTTTTTTACTAACCCTACTTATTTCATCAAGTCCATTGAAGTTGTTGAATCCCCACACCAAATCCTTTCAATTCCCATTCTGCTAAGAAAAGAAAAGCCACCAGGCAGAGAAGACGGCCAGGTAAGGATTCTACCTTCCTGCATTTTATTACTGCTGCCAGCATGCGCTGCCACAACAAGATTAAAATGATTGCACCATCATTTGTTTCATATTTAATAAACAATTGGGTAGCAGATTTCCCAGCAAGCCGAGCCTATCAATCAAACTCGTACAAAGTCCCCCTTTGAGCCTGCACTTCTGAAAAGAAAGAAAACAAAATTGGACTAATTTATTATTCATTCGTTCATTAAGTCTGTATTAACCAGATATATTATAAAAGAAAACAGAATTATGCCTTTTGATCAAGGATCTCGCGCCCATGAATATTTATAGGCCCCCTTTGTGCCCCCTCCTTCTCTCATTTGCACATGATGCGTCTATTGTGAGGCGCTGGTGCGTCACTCAGGCACCTCCAACAAAGCCAAGATCCAGCTCCGATCGACATAGTATTTAGAGGGCAACATAAGACTGATTCCCCTAAGGTCTGCCCATGGCATCTGACGCTGCCCTTGTGGCTGTTGATTGGGCATTTATATTTCAGTCAGATGGCACATTCGAAGCAGCCAGGCCAAATGGAATGCTGATTTGAACCTGGTTTCTCTTGATTTTCTCTCTGTTATTTTGTTAGATGGTACCTGTACTGTTTGCAGCCATGAACAGAGGCAGGATCTGAATCGCACCTGTGCTGAGAAAGGGAATATGCCCCCTCCCTTTCTGCAAAGTGTACAGAAAGGAGAAGATACTAGGCAAGACAGGGAAAGAGAGGACCAGGAGAGGAGAAGTAAAGGACACAGGCTCAATAGTACAATTGCAGAGAGGTGTGATAGTGATTACTTTCAAACAATGCAACTGTTGTAAGGTTTGATGAGGTCCTTGGAAGAAGCTTGCTTCATTCAGACTGTACAGTTTTAGACAGTACCCTTTCTCACAAAATGTTACAAAATAGTATACTTCACCTATATTGTTATGTGGGATTTCAAAATGGATAGTTGAGACATAGAGAGATAGATAACTTGAAATCCTACCAATCAACTCTTTTAGCTGGGAAAGGGCACAGGATAAATTATAGGAAAACAGGATCCCAGACAATGTTCTTTGCCCACTTACTAGGGGTGGTTGATCCATTAAAAATGTTTCTAAACTTGTGGGGGGGGGGGGGGGAGCCGCAGTTGTTTCGAAATAGAAACTGTTACGCAATTTTTAGTGACAATTTTGAAATTGTTTTTAAATTAATAATGAAATTTGTTATTATTTCGTTATTGGTGCCACACATGCTGCCTTGCACTCCCCTGTTGCCAGCTGGCATCCAAACAGGGGTTATCTTTAACCCCCGTTTGGGTGTCAGCTTGCCAGAGGAGAGTGGAGGGTGCTGCCTGGCACTTCCCTGTCGCCAGCTGGCACCAAATGGGAGTTATCTTTAACCCCCATTTGGGTAACAGCTGGCCAGAGGAGAGTGGAGGCGTTAGGTCCAAGGCAGAGGAAAGCCATTCCGCTCCAAAGTGGGTCAAAACACCCACTTTGAAGCGAATTGGTTTTCCTTAGCATTGGACCTAATGCAGGGGAAGCCAATCCACTGCAAAGTGAGTGTTTTGGCCCACTTTGGAGCAGATTGGTTTCCCTCAGCATTGGACCTAACGCAGGGGAAGCCAATCCGCTCCAAAGTGGGTGTTTTGACCCACTTTGGAGCAGATTAGCTTCCCCTGTGTTAGATCTAGTGGAGGGAAGCCAATCCGCTCCAAATTGGGTGTTTTGAAAACACCCACTTTGGAGGGCGAAATTGGCACCCACTTTGGAGCGAATTGGCTTTCCCCCACATTGGACCTAAGGCGCCCTTCAGACACCTAAACGGGGGTTAAAGCTAACCCCCGTTTGGGCTTGGAAGCCCATGCCTTCTCCCTGATCTGAAGGGCACCTTTCAGATCTGGAGGGTGCAGCCCTCCACTCTCCTCTCGCCAGCTCACAACCAAAGGCGGGTTAAAGATAAAGGGCGGAAATGACATAATAACATGCCCTTTACGGAAATGGCTGACCCAGTTTCGATTTGAAAGGTCACTTCCAGGTTGCTTGCTGTGGGTCGAATTAGGGTCTAAATTGATTTCAATACGAAAAAATAACGGTTTTCTAAGGATAACGACCGGAGATATCCACCCTACCACTTACTCAAAGGTTTTGTTTTTTCAGGTTTATGGAAGACCAGGGTTTGAATCCTCTGGTTTGGAAACTCACAGAGTGACCTTGAACAAATTACATCCTCAGAGCCTTTGAAGAAAGTAAGGACACAACTCCTTTGAATAAATGCTGCTAAGGAAATCTTGGGAGAAGGTTTCATAATTTGGAGTTGACTTGAAGACACATAACAACAGCAATGGTATATTCCTCAACTTCTGAACCCCAGTTCAGTGGCACGTTGGACATGCCAATGCAGTCATCCATGCGATATTCCACATTGCTGTGGTCTCATTTCAAATCCCTCACTCAAAATGGTACATTAGCACAGCAGGAGTTCTGTGGGCCAAATGAATAGTGATATATTAACATGCAGCATCTGACTGCCCATTCAAATGTGAAGGAAGCTGTGTGCAAGATCACATGGGTAATTGTATCTCACATGTTTTGCACTGCTGCTTAAGATGGCTTTTGAGTGGGCTGAGATATCACACGATACCCATTTCTATAAGCCATTTCTTATCCAGCTAATAGATAAGTGAAAATATAAACACTGGGACTCCAACACTGTCATTTTCCTTCTCTGCATGCTTTTAAAAATGTTTATCTGATAATGAAGCCTACGAGATTTAAAAACTAGTTTGAACCTTTGGTATTTATCCATCCTTTACATTTATAGCAGTTTCATCCCACTTTGTAACTACCATGGTACTATCATATGCAATCTTGGGTTTTGTAGCCTGGTAGGTCATCAGAATTCTCTAGTGGACCCCTTGAACTACATACATTATTAGAGGATTCATATCAGGAATTCTGAATGCCTCGCCAGATTACAAACCACAAAATTCCATAGGATAGCATCATGCAGTTTAAATGGAATCAACCCTACCTACCAGGTCTAAATGAAGAGTTGCTAATTCAGATACAGGAATACCTCAGATTATTTCAAAAGAATCCATATAGTGATGAAACTATAGCAGCAGGTCACAAATTATCTGTAGTCATAGCTAATGCTAAGAAAGACAACTGGATACTATAGAGTTGCTTTATAATCTTGATATTTCCAAGAGTAATCGTAGAGCCTGGCAGTTGTTGAGATGCAAACGTAACACCTGACCAGAGAGTATACAAACTAATTCAGAAAGGGAAAACTAACTGCAGTGGAGAAAATCAACAGGGTGCCAGAACTTGAAACCCACCAGTTGGTCATTTCCCCTAAACCTGAAAGAATTTAGAGAAGCTATTAAGTCATTCAAAACTGATAAAGCATCTGGCCTAGATGACCTAATGATGGAGCAAATCAAACACTTAGCCCCCAAAGCTGAAAACTGGCTTTTGAATGTTTACAATTAATGCTTGGCACATAACAGATTCCCAGACAATGGAGGAAAACTAAGATTATTGCTATTTTAAAACTTGGTGAAGATGCTTCCAACACCAAGAAATACAGACCAATCTCTCTCTCTTATGTCATCTGTATAAAATATATGAGAGGATGCTATTAAATCAACTAGGCGCTGTGATTGAACCCCAGCTTATTGCACAACAAGCAGGCTTCAGACCAGGGAAAAACTGTACAGCTCAAATTCCTAACTTGACCGAGAATATCGAGGATAGCTGTGAGAAAGGTTGCATTATGGGAACAGTTTTTGTGGACCTTACGGCAGCCTATGATATGGTGCAACATAGGAAATGGCTACACAAAGTCTACCATACCACCCGGAAGCCAACAGGAAACTGAAGGTTACCTGGGAAGGCTAAGAACTTGAACACTGTTTTCACCCTAAATATCTCAGTGTCATCTTAGACCTAACACTAACATTTAAGGAAGCACTCTGTGAAGCACAAAGTAGCTGCATGCAATAACTTTCTGTGGAAACTTACTAATAGAGCATGGGGTACAGACCCAAAATTAATAAGAACATCAGCCCTGGCCTTGTCTTACTCAACTGCTGAGTATGCCTGCCCTGTCTGACATAAATCAGCCCATGTGAAGCAGGTGAATATAGCACTAAATGAGACATGTAGAATAATGGCAGGATGTCTTAAACCTACACCTGTTAATAGGCTCTGTAAGCTAGCTGGCATTGCCTCCCAGATATGCAAAGGGAAGTTGCTGCCAATTGTGAGAGAAATAAGGTTGAACATTGTGAAAGCCACCCACTATATGGCTATCAGCCTCCTCCCAGTAGATTTAAATCAAGGAAAAGTTTAACGAGACCACCACTCTTCTAAATCTTCCTCCAATAACAGACGGAATATCCCTGTGGGCAGCAAAACCAGATAATTCCAACTGGATGGCCCCCTCACAAGGGCCTTCCTCCAGGGGCAAACCAAGAATGGGCAACTTGGAAGTCCCTGAACAGACTCAAATGCAGAGTTGGCAGATCAAAAGACAACCTGGCAAAATGGCACTACCTAGAAGAATCCTCCACCTTGTGTAACTGTGGAGCAGCATCTGTATGCCTGCCTACAATGCTTTGCCTCATGCACAGAGGAAGAATTGTTTAAAGCTACAGACAATGCAGTCACTGTTGCCTGTTTTTGATCTATCACTATTAAGTAGCTTGTGTTCCCTTTATTTTATCAGTTTTAGATAAACTAATTCATTCAATGCTTTTTGACATAAAATAAATAAAACTAATTGTACCTTTGGTTCACCTAATAAACATATAAAGACATTATGGACTTTGGATTTTGTCAGTATGGCTACCTTGCAATTTTTAAAAAATCCAGCCAGAGCATTTGGGTGACCCTACATTGGGCAGAGGTGTGCCATTTACCCATTTGTTCAGAGGCTCCAAGTCAAGACAGACATGCATTTGATTGCCCATGTTCGTGTTAGAGGCAGCTTGCAGGAGAGCTGAGAAAGAAACATGTCATTTCACACATTTATTGTGTCATCCTCCATTGGTTTAAGCCATTTTTCTTTCTCATGGCTCACTTCCCTTATCAGAGTGAGATCTTAGAAAAATGGCTTAAAGAAGCACTGACGTTATATTCCCCTCCTCCTCTACATGCACTTTTAAACACAAAAGTCAACATGTATACACAAATTTCTGCAACACAGATGAATGGGTAAGTCCATATTTAGTAAAAATAGATATAGCTGGTTGCCCCGTGATCTCTCCAAAGTCTGGATCTTATTACACAGACACATGATAACCATCTAAATATCCATAGGGAGGCCATGTAGAGGATACAGCAAGCTTGTTTTGTCCATTTCCAAAGACTAGATCATGGTCATTACATAACAAATTGCAAAATAACAGATTATACCTAAACATTGGGAAGCATTCTTTTTATATATATATAAAGGCAGTGGAATAAATTGCTTCATAGGGTGATTTGGTAATGTAGTCTTGCATAGCAAGGGACTTGTCTGGATTACTCTTGAGGTCTCTTCCAACTTTCAGATTCTATTACCTAAAAAGTCCTCTCTTGAGTCTAAAATGGCCCATGGCTATCAAAACATGAAAACTGGGGCAAATATGTTGGTAGGGTAGTGGTGGAGGAACGTCTCCCAAAAGGTTCTGGCAGTTGCCCACCTCTTTGTTACAATAAATAGCTAAAATCTCACATTGTCCAGCATAGTGTAAGAATTCTGCAGTCAGAACACTGCTGTGACTCCTTGCTCACCCCCCCCCCCCAGGACTCATGGTTTTGCTGTAATTGCCCCCTGAATGGGCCTTCTGTGGTGGTGGGATTGGGGAAGCATCTGTGTGGCGTCCCGCCAGGGCCAAAAAGGGGGGCTTTGAAAGGATGGACGAATTCTATAGACCCTAGGGTTCGCGTTCTAGCCTTCCCATTCACAAGAAACCTGGAGAGTCTCTAAGCAATGAATTCAGGACTCAAAAAGGGTGAACTCAAACCAATGGTTCATTTGCTTACAATCAGTAAAAACTAATGGTCCAAAAAGCTTGAAGTAGGTTGCAAAAGTGTCCTTTAAACAAAGGGGATGCCTTCACTTGCCTTATGCAGCGTGAAGGTGCCTCTCTTATGGTTCCAGGTATCCTGTTGTTCCTCAGATGGTCCTCTGACACACAAAGTCCTTTGGTCCCCAAAGAAATACAGTCTCTGTTGAAGGGCTGGCCCTTCTTATTACTGAATTCCTTGGTTTGAGAGCGTTGGAAGACTATACGTGAACGAAGGTGCTTTGTCTGAGCCTTGGCTCCAGACTTCCACCTGCTTCGTCCATGTTCTATGCTTGGAATGAGGCCAGAAAGGAAACCCAGCCTCTCAGGTGACCTCTGGAAGGGGAGGAGTTCAGGGTGGTGATGCCAGCCATGGAGCCAGGCACAGCCCCTCTCATCAGTCCACATGGCCACAACAACAGAAGAAAGGCCCATGCAGGTAAAGGGCAATAACATACAAAACAGAGATATAAAACCAGCCCCGTGGGGGCGTCACAATCTGCCTTTGCCCCGCCGTATTCATATACAGACAAATCAGCTTTGTCTTCAATGTCATCTTGAGAAACTGCCATGAGAAATATTAACTACGAAAGACAATCTTACTACCCTGAAGAAACCAATGAAAAACTAGGCAAAGAGTTTGAAAATGGGGACAAGAGATGCCTAGAGTTTCAGCAATGGACTCATGAATCCAACCCTGAACTTATTTTCCAAAGGGGTGGGTGTGTGGTGGTAGTGGTGGGGGTTGGGAAATTATTTTGAAGTGCAATGAAAACAGTGACATTCATAGTTTGATGCTTTGGGTCCCAGTTCCCGAGAATCATCACATCACTTCCCCATTAGGAATTATTCTGAGATATCATTATACTTATTCCTCATAAAAGCAACTTATAGGGCTCTGTTGAGAAGTAAATCTAAACTGAGTTAAATGGGCTAAATGGACAACTGGAGGTTATTTTACAATCTGTGATGTGGTTTACAAAGCATTTGGCATAGAAATTAAATCTTTTGCTTGAAGGAAAATAGTTATTGATGGATATCTGATGACATCCCCAAAACTAGATTATACCTTCAACACCAGTTTGATAAAGTTATCAACTTGGTCATTAAATGGGGGAAAGGGGGTTATTTTCTTAATTAAGGAGGATTTATTTAAATTTCTATTTCTTGTATAATGATTTTAATTATTTCTTCAGTGACTCTTTGTAATTTAGGATTTTAATGGAATCATTTCTCGGCAGTGTTGCTTTGATGTTAACTTATTCAGAATCTATTTCTTAACTTGTGATTGGAGCACATTTAAACTAATTGTGTTTTCTGATATTAAGGTAGGCATGTTAAACTTTACCTCTGGCTTTGGTTATTTCCTGGTAAACTCCATTTTTCATTATGTTGTTTGAGTAATACATTTAGTGGGGAAAATAAGGAAGACATTAATTGCAGCAGTTTTTTTTACAGCCAATTACAGCAGAGCTAGGCAACCCTATATGTTTTGGAAGAGCTTTAAAAAGTTATCTTTTGGACTATAGTTCTCAGAATCCCCCAGTCAACATTACCATGACTACTTGAAATTGTAGTTTTAAAAAATAATGAATACCAATTTCATTTTTAATTGTAATGCTAGCATTACACAGTGGCCCCTTTGTATTCACTGAGGTTTGCTTCCAGGATCCACTGTGGATACCAAAGTATGTGGTTGCTGAATTCCCATTATAATATATAAAATGATGTCCCTTATATAAAGTGGGAAAATCAAGGCTTGTCTTTTGAATTTTTGCGTTTGTTGGAATATTTCCAAGCTCTAGATTAGTGGTTGTCAAGCTGTGGGTCCCAGGTGTTTTGGCCTTCAACTCCCTGAACAGCTGGTAAACTGGCTGGGCTTTCTGGGAGCTGAAGGCCAAAACACCTGGGGACCCACAGCTTGAGTACCACTACTCTAGATGGTTGAGTCTGTGGAAACCGAATCCATGGATATGGAGAACTGACTGCATTTCTCCATTGTCTATGTCAGTGTTTCCCAAACATTGGTATTTTAGATGTTCTGGAAGCTCCCAGAATTCCAGGCTGTTGGTCAAGCTGGCTGAGTCCTCTGGGAGTTGAAGTCCAAGATAACTGGAGGACCAAAGTTTGGGAACCACTGTTCTACAATATTAAATTGATGGAAGTTATGGGACAACCATATATGAAAGGCTGCTTGCTCCCTTAAACTGCATTATATACCAAGGCTACTTCTCATGTGTTGTGTGAGAAAGCAAAAATAATGCTACTAGAATGAGATCAAATGCTACTTTAGTACTAAGAATAAAATGGCACAGGAAGTTTTAGTTTGAGATGCTATTTCTTGACCTTAGAAAAATTTTCATGGATACCAAATTCACCTTTAAAAGAGCAGTTCTAGGTTTTGACAGCTTACATTACAGAAACAAATGACCCAGCAGCTAAATGGGGAATGAGGTCATAGCTGTTTGGTTGTCTTCCATCGATTGGCACCCAATATTTCCTTGAATGGAACAGCTTGCTGGAGCTGGCAGGCTCAGACAGAAGGGCGGAGGTGGCAAAAGAGGGAGGAGGCATGTGGAACAAAAGCACAAAGGGTGATGGACTCCTACATCACAGAGACATTGACAAGCAAAGGAGCAGCCAACTTGGGTAGGGCAAGGAGTAAGCCAAGTTTTACAGCTTTTTTATGGTGCTCCAGCTGCCCCTATTGAGGTCTCCTGCCAAACCTACATAAAGTTTCAGCTTTTTTAGGACAAAGGAGGACATAGATGTAACCCTGCCCATGCCTCAACCACAGTTAAAGAACTCCTCTTCTTCTTTTTAGGACCATTCCCATACCTTCTGTTGTAGTTGGGCCTGAGGCTTCAGATACTAATGATAGTATGGAATTGGGTGGGGCTGAGTCTTGGGTTGCAAACAGTAGTGTGGAGATGGGTGGGGCTGTTTGTAGTCATAGTAAGGGCACTAAGAGTGGAAAACGGCTCACTCGAGAGCAAAGTGAGGAGGATATGTTACAGTGTAAAAGGATTCGGCCAATACTCACTGAACCCACTGATGATGAATCATTTGAGGGCTTTTCAAGGAATGATGGGAATGGGAGTGAGGGAGACTCTTCAGAGAAAGAGTCAGAAATGGACTGGACAAAAGTACAAGAAATACAGGCTGCTTGCATGGAATCAACAAGCAGTGATACCTTTTTGGGGTTCTCTGATTACAATGTGTGGTCTTCAGGCTATCTGGAGGATTGTTGGGGGGAGTTAAGTCTTGACAGAAGATGGAGGATTTGGAGGGAAAACCAAGAGGCTGCAGGTGATGATAACACAGCAGCTGGAGCAGCTGAGGATGGGATGTTGTCTGATTCGGGTGTGTCCGAGTTGGGAGAGTAATATAATGTGGGCTTTTGGGGGCTTCACTTTGCGGTTAGCAAGGTGTTGTTGTGGGATTGTGCTATCCTGTGATTCTTATATCCTGAATGCTGCTTAACGTGAGTTTGGAACTTGCATTGCTATCCTGGAATGGCATGCTGCTCTGTATGGGGATTGTGGGAGGCTTATTTGTGGGTTACATTGTATTGCTTTTGTACACTAGTTGCTACTGCCATTCCACGTTTGGCGTGGTTTGCTACTCTTCAAGTTGCTGTGAATGGGAGACACTGCTTTGTCTGCAAGAACGGGGTACAGTATGGGAGGGGTGGAAGGTTGGGACTATTTGGGGATTATGGTGTACATTGTCCCCATGCATTAGCTCCTGGTTGGTTATTGATTCGGACTGGCTTCTCGTGTTGCTGCTTGCCTCCTCCCTCGACCCGGTTTGGATTTCCTGACTGCTGCTTGCTGCCTGACGCTTTGGACTGCCCACCTGTGATGATTTCGGACCCCATTGACAACCCTTCCTGTTCCTGCTTTGTTGTGTGCCTTTTCTGTTCTTTGCATTTTGCTTTCTTGCTTTGGGGTTTTTGCAGGCTTTTGTTTTTGTGCCAATTAGGCTTGTTTTTGTGTTCTTATCCACTGACTGTTAAGTGCTTATTTTGTTTTGGTGCCTTTGAAGGCCCGAGACTCTCTGAGCAATAAACTTTGTTTTGAAATTCTATTTGGTCTGGCCCTTTAAGGAGCGTCTGTTGTGACACCTTCTCTCTGGCTTTCTGCTAATGTATAGAGCAGGGGTGGGCAATTGCCGGCCCTCCAGGTGTTTTGGACTTCAACTCCCAGAAATCCTAACCGCTGGTAAACTGGCTAGGATTTCTGGGAGTTGAAGTCCAAAACACTTGGAGAGCCGGTAATTGCCCACCCCTGGTATAGAGGGATGGGGAGCATTCATTCAAAGGACTGCAGTGCAGGTATAATGTCTTCAGTACTTGGACATGCCTCTGCTTAAGATTATTATTGGGTAGATTTAGAGTTTTGGCCATTTGGTGGAAAGGATGGAGACCGAGACCTAAATTCTATGGTTAGTCTCAAGTAAATCCTGGACTCAGTGGGATTTATTTATATATTGAAAGAGTCTACCCAAGTTGGGTCTAACCAACAAGATGTCAACTTGGATCTCTTAAGATAGGGACTCCTTCAATAGAGGTTATAGAGCCAAATGCATTAACTCTTCAGCGCATCCCACTGCAACCAACTTTTCAGGAAAGCAGTAGTAAAGTTAGGCACTTGGAAATTTTATTTAATAGAATCACAAGAACTGGAAGGGATCTCCAGGTAATCTAATCTGATACCCTGCCATGGAGGAATGTATTCATAAAGTACCCCTGGTGGCTGTCCCACTTCTGTTTATAGACTTCAAAAGAATGAGAGTCCACTGCCCCCCAAAACAATTTATTCCATTGTTGAACAACTATCACCATCAAAATGTTCTTTCTTATGTTTTTGTGGGGTTGTTTATATTTTTAACAAATAACCATTGGTTTCTGGATCAGCCTAGGTCCAATCAGATATTTTTAAATTGCTATCATATAGCTTCACTATAGCTTCATCTCCAGCCTAAGCATATCCAGGTCCCTAAGCTGTTCATCAAAAGGCTTAGCTTTTGCTCTGGCCAAATTCTTACTTTGATGGCCAGATCTAGACGTAGTATTCTGACTGAGATTTGACTGAAGCAGAATAGAGTGGCAATATCATTTTTCAACATTTGGATACTTTACTCCTTTTCTATTGGTTTTTTGGTGACTTATTCGCAGTGTCTGTTTTATAACTTGTCTACTACAAGTAGTATGGCTGTTGTGCACTAATGTGGATATTTTGTTTAGATTTATGTTACTATAGAATTTTGTCTGATTATAAGTAGTTTAATTTACTGATGTCAGGTCTTAATTTGATGTTAGGTTTTAATGTTACTTTTATATGTGGAGGTTTTCTGGGATTTTATGTTAGTATCAAGTATTTTATGTAGGCATTGAATGTTTGCCATTGTTATGCTGAAATTCACCCTGAGTCCCCTTTGGGAGATAGGGTGGAATACAAATAAAGAAGATGATGATGATGATTATGATTATTATTATTAAGACTCCTGGATCTATTTTCACACATGCCATTGTCAAGGGAATTGTCACCTATCCTATATTTGTGCATTTTGTTCTAAATGTATACTTCAAGTACAAACTTGTTGAAAATCATTTTATTAACTTTGGCCCTAGTCTCCAATCTTTTAAGGGCACTTGGGTTATTGGCCATTCCTTCAAATTTGGCATCATCAGTAAGTTTGATTATTCCCCCTCCCAAGTTGTTTAAAATATGTCAGTGAACTCCAAGTCCAGTAGGAAGGGAAATACTAAGAATTGTAATACAAACATTTGACTTTTTAATATTCTGAATTGCATGCACCGAGTGCTTGTTCCACAAAATCAGAAACCCAAGAAAAGCAGGATTTCTATGTGAATAATCATATCTGTTGGGAAATCTTCCAGATCTAATAATGAAGAAACGGGGATCGAGGTATGCAACAATTCAAATTACAACCAGATAGCCAAATAACATCAGAGTATGGTCTGGATGTTCCTCAAAATTATTGAGGAGGGATACAAAAGGAAGCAGAGGCTATGACAGTTTGCTTTCACTGAGACAACAGACAAGACTCTGGTTCCTTCTTTCCTTCCCCCCCTGCTGCGTTCATTGAGAGCAAACTACTTTTGCCCTTTGAATTCAGTTTGCAACAACAGAAATAAATAGAGGACAGAGGGTGAAGGTGGGAGAATGAGAAAGAAACCAACATTTAAAAAGCAGCTCAAAAGTGAGATGACAGAATGAATCATGATGGTGCTTGCCAAATTGGGACAATTGGAAGGCATGCTCACTTTGTACATTCTTCAATGCCCTTGTCTTAATATCTCAATCCATTTTCTACAAAAAGCAGATGTTGTGGACAAGTAGTCCCACCTGTTGCACCTCAGATCATGGACAGCCCCCTAGATCACACACACACACACACAGGCGGATGCAATAAGTGAACTTTTATTTAGAATAAAGGATAAAGAATAGTCCAAGGAAGTAAGAATAAAGCAATCAAAAATAGTCCAATAAAGTTCTGTAGATGCAAGCCCAAGCGGCTTAAATCCCAAGGAAAGCAAACCGCTCCAGCGGTCAAACGTGGTACTCAAACCGCAATGGCGGTCAACATGAACTTGAGTCCGAACCACTCCGGCGATCGGCTTGAGCTTGAAGACTTGAACGTGAGACTTGGTCAAGCTGAACGTAGCTTCAGGTCTGACTAGAATCCCCTGGGCAGAAGCCAATAAGGACTAGTTTCGATGTGTCCATTGCACCCCCTTCCTCAAGCTCCATGTTTTCCTAGAATCCCTGATATTAGCCCTTCGGTCAAATTCCATCTCATTAGCTGGACCAGGTGCATTACTATCAGAGTGAGAAGCAGGAAACTCCCTTTCCCCAGAATGCTAATCTGGAAAGGGAGTAGAAACTCTCTCTTGGGAACCAAGACCGCCTGGCCTCTCATAGTCTGATTCAGAATCCGTTTCCATGGAATCCTCAGTAAACTCATCTGAAGTCCCATATCCCTCTAGCCATTCATCATCCCATTGCAAACTCTCGTTTGGAGACCCATACCCATCTGGTCATTCATCATCTTCAAGCTGACCCTGATCAGCTGGGACCCCCGGTGCCTGACTCTGACCACTGGGCTGGCTAGGCTGGAACACCACACCTCTAAGAAACAGGTGGGGACCGTATCTATACAAGACTGGATAAATAACAGCAGAACAGTATGATAATAATAATCACAATGCAAATAGTAATAACAAGCGTGTGGACTTTATCCAACATATATAAATATCATGGTATCATCAATGTGAAAGGTAACATACATACATGTGAGCATACAAGTCACAGCACGACCAACACACTCTCAGGAGGAGAGAGAACAAAAGTCTCTACAACCCGTCGGTTGAAGTTCAAGCCCTGGACGTAGACGAATCAAAAGGGAAAGTTCCCAAAGTAACAATGTCAGCAGAGGTCGATACAACCCAGTGGAAGTGCTCACTGTAGGGTCAAAACTCACAGAGGAGAAGCCTCCAAAGAAAGAGAGTGGTCGGAGAAGCCGGAGCAGCTTGAACGCTGCCTCCGCAAGTGTAAACAAAAGCGGCGCCGGCTGCCCGGGCGAGAAGCCGCTGCCAAATCATGAATTGCTCCTGGAGATCCAGATGAAGAGCAGTCGCACCACAGTATTCTGCGAGGAGGCTGGAAGGCGCCAAGGCGGGCTGAAGGCGCAGACTGTATACTGCCAGCCGCCTTTAAATGTGTATTGTACACTTCATGTTCCTGATTACCACGTGGCCTTGAGAAAGACCGGAAGGTCGAAACGAGATGTGGCCAAGGCAAATGCCTCCTCGTCGGCCCGTCCCCTGTGGTGTTACCCCCTGGTGTATCCAGTCTGGAACACCACACCACCACATGTTTGACCACAGTTAATCATGATGTATTTATTTATTTATTCGCTCTTATATACCACTCCTTCCGGCGGGCTCGGCGCGGTTCACATAAAACACATAGCATAAACAGCAGTAAAATCTAAAAACAAAAACATACAACATCTAACCAGGCATCTACATAACAATATCAACTACATTCCAGGGAGCGCTAACTCAAGGGCCAGCAAGGTTGAAGGCTTGCCTAAATAGAGCTGTCTTGCAAGCTCTCCAAAATGGGCCCAACTCTCTAATAGTGTGGACCTCATCCGGCATGGAGTTCCATGAGGATGGTGCTGCCACAGAGAAGGCTCTCAATCATGTCATCGACAGCTGACAGGACTGGATCGAGGGGACTACTAGGAGGTTCTGTTTTTCTGAACGCAGTGATCTCGGGGGAACATATGGGGTAAGGCGGTCCCTCAGGTACACCGGCCCTAGACCATACAAGGCCTTAAAGGTCAACACCAGCACCTTGAAGACGATCCGGTACTCAATTGGTAGCCAGTGCAGTTGCTGTAATATAGGTGTTATGTGCTCTCGTACCGATGCTCCCACCAGTAGTCGAGCCACATCATTCTGCACCAGCTTGAGTTTCCGGATCGCTCTCAAAGGAAGGCCAATGTAGAGGGCGTTACAGTGATCCAGCCTCGAGATGACCGTCCCCTGGATCACCGTAGCCAGGTCGCCTCTGGATAAGTAGGGGGCCAGCCGCCTAGCCTGTCGCAGATGGAAGAATGCGGTCTTGCATACCGTGGAGATTTGCAGCTCCATTGATAGCAACGGGCCCAGATGGACCCCCAGGCTCTTTACAGAGGACGATGGGCTTAAAGGCTCGCCATCCAGGGTAGGTAGCTGGCATCCACTCAATCCAGGGTGGATGCCAGCTACCTACCTATGGCCCAGCCATAGGATCTCCGTCTTCGACGGGTTCACCTTCAGCCGGCTAGCCCGCAGCCATCCAGTCACGGCTTCAAGGCATTGATGGAAACAATCGGGTACGGTCTCCGGCCTGCCTTCCATTCTCAGCACCAGCTGGGTGTCATCAGCGTACTGATGGCACTCCAGACCAAAGTCGCGAACCAGCTGGGCCAGTGGGCGCATGTAGATGTTAAACAATAATGGGGACAAGATGGCACCCTGGGGGACCCCACATGTTAATGGGAGTCTCCCGGACACCATCCCTCCCACCTCCACTCGTCCTTGTTCTTGGAGGAAGGAGGCCACCCATTTAAGGGCAGTCCCCCTAACTCCCTTCACGGCTAAACGGTAGGTTAACTGCGTGTGGTCTACATTATCGAATGCTGCCGTGAGATCTAACAACACGAGCAGTGCTGACCCATCCTGGTCCAGCTGGCAGCGAAGTCGGTCTGTAATGAAGATAAGCACGGTTTCCGTCCCATGCCCAAATAGGAAGCCGGACTGGAAGAGATCAAGTCTGGTTGTGTCGTCTAAGAACCACTGCAGCTAATCCGCTACTGCCCTCTCAGCCACCTTGCCCAGGAACGGCAAATTCGAAACCGGACGGTAGCTGGAGGGAACCGAAGGATCTAGGTTCGGTTTCTTCAGTAGCGGTCTTACCATCGCCTCTTTCAAACCCCCTGGGAACACTCCAGAGTCCATCAACAACTATTCCTTTTTGTCAGCGGTGTTGAATCTTGGATCTGTTCAAGGTCTCCACTTTATCAGTTCCATTAATTTCATGTAGATATTAGCAACCTTTCACATTGCAGAATTATAGTACTATTATCTGGTTTTACACCCTTGAAAACCTCCTGGTAGGTTCACTTTGGAGTCTATGTAAGTTGGAAATGACTCAGAGACACACAATATTTAAAGCATATATTAACTGTCACTTGGCCTGCCAGAGCCCCCAAGATAATACCTGTATATAAAAATGTTTAGAAAAACCCACAATAAATAACTAAAAAGCAAAACAGTCAAGGATGACATTAACCCCCCTCCCCCCAAATAAAATAGCTAAAAAGGAAGGAAAGGAAAAGAAATAGACCTGAAAATTGTTTTCAAGCCAACCAGAGCAGGCATCATTAATTTTCAGATCTCACGGCCACAACAAAATACTTTCTACCGAAAACTAGACTGACATTTCTCAGGAGAGGGTTCCTCAGTTGGTAGGCTGCTACTGAAATAGTCCTGTCATATTTACACACCATTCTAGCCTCAGAGGAAATGCTATAGGGCTTCTGCTGGTCATCTTATATTTCTGGCAGACTCTTGTGGTCTTTCAGATATTCTATGTCCAAGTTGTTTCAAGCTGTGTAGAGTAAGATCATCCCCCTTGAAATAGGCTCAACACAAACCCAATGTTCCCTTAGTTCAGTTCCCTGTGTAGATCAACCACCTGGGTAGTTAAGGATCTTTCAATCCTCAAATCAACTTGGAAGGCAGCCATAAATAAGCCATTC
Source organism: Anolis apletophallus (assembly GCA_030556195.1). Taxonomy (NCBI): domain Eukaryota; kingdom Metazoa; phylum Chordata; class Lepidosauria; order Squamata; family Anolidae; genus Anolis; species Anolis apletophallus. The sequence goes on from JARBWK010000001.1 coordinate 54,030,609, forward strand.
AATGCATTCCTGGAAATGAGTCACTATTACATGGGTCACTCTCACATAATTGAGGACCTTGCTCAAATACGAACAAAACCAACTGGTAATTGTCTGATAAAGTTTGGCTCAAATCTGATTTCTGGCACAGAGGACACACTAGAGCAGGTTTCATACCAAATAGGGCAATTAAAATGATCAAGAGCCTGGAGAACAAGCCCTATGAGGAGCAGCTTAAAGAGCTGGACATGTTTAGCCTGCAGAAGAGAAGACTGAGAGGAGACATGATAGCCATGTATAAATATATGAGAGGAAGTCATAGGGAGGAAGGAGCAAGCTTGTTTTCTGTTGCCCAGGAGACAAGGACGTGGAGCAATGACTTCAAACGACAGGAAAGGAGATCCCACCTGAACATTAGGAATAACTTTCTGACTGTGAGAGTGGTAGAAGCTCCTTCTTTGGAGGCATTTAAACAAAGGGTGGACGGCCATCTGTTGGGAGTGCTTTGAATGTGATTTTCCTGCTTCTTGGCAGGGGGTTGGACTTGATGGCCCACGAGGTCTTTTCCAACTCTATGATTCTATGAAAAGCAGTGCTCTCTCTTTCTCTCTCAGATGTATTAATAGCTTTTACTGCCTCTTCCATCAATCTCCTTCTGACTGCCTTAACTATCCAGGATTGTGTAAAGGTCAGGTGCACAAACGGTTGACTTCACGACTTCCAAGAATTCAGTCCACATCCTCAGATGGCTCAGGGTAAAAATGAAAGGGCAAGCAAGCAGCAGCCAGAACTAAATGAGTTGGCTGTATCAATGTGGAATCCATTGTTGGCACACGTTTGAGAGACTTCAGCACCAAAGTGGTTTGGAAAATGTTCAAAATGGGTTATGAAGGCACAGGCATTAAGAGTAACAATGGCACATAAAGTACTAAACAATCCATGATTAGACTAGCATTGGAGAAATGTGTGTATAAAAGAGGATGGCCTGGGAAAGAGAATATATAGATTTGTTTGTATATATATTACTACACTGTTTGCATTTAACCATCTTGTAAGGGAAAGATGCAATTATCCCTGTTTTTCAGTACAACTAATTCCCAAATAACCTTCGCTGGTTCCCTTGCATTTCCTTTTATACAAGCGTTTTCACTGTGCAATTCTCTGCCTGTGAACATTTATTCTAACTATTGTTGTTTTGTAAGCTGCTCGAGTTTCATTCTGGGAGAAAGGCAGCATGTAAATATATAACTAACTAAAATACATAAATTAATAACATTTAAAAACCACTCTTACTACGCTGTCTAATATTTGGGTCCTGCTGGATTTTAGACAGACCAATATAGTGCATATTTTGAGCAATAGCTGGTCTGATTCTTAGTAGGATTGGGAGCAAGGATGAAAGACTGGGAAGTTAGTAAGGAAGTGATCCTTGTTCAACTCTGATCACTTCTGATTCATAAGGGTGCAAGCTGAATTTCAATAAATCATTCAATAAGAAGTAAACTTGTTCCCACCTTCAAGAATTCAAGCCAATATATGTAAATAACTGTAAAGACTTAGGTCCTTTCCATTGTATGCAGACATAGTCTTCTGATACAGGCTGTAAAGGTAAAGGTTTCCCCTTGATATTATGTCTAGTCTTGTCCGACTCTGGGGGGTGGGGAGTGGTAGTGCTCATCTCCATTCCTAAAATGAAGAGGTCATGTGGCCAGCATGACTGCATGGAACACCATTACCTTCCCACAGAAGCAGTAGCTATTGATCTACTCACATTTGCATGTTTTCAAACTGCTAGGTTGGCATAAGTGAGGCTAACAGCGGGAGCTCCCCCGTTCCCTGGATTCAAACTGCCAACATTTTGGTCAGCAAGTTCAACAGCTCAGCCATTTAAATTCTGGGACTTGTAGTTTGGCAAGGACAGTAGAGGAACACTCCATCTCAGTGTTATCAGTACTCTTTAGTAAACTGCAAATTCCAGGATTTACATAGGATGGAATCATGACAATCAAAGAGGAGCAAATCTATTACTTTAACTAACTGGACGGAATTTTAAGTCAAGACTAGTCAAAGAAGAGCGTAGGCTTGTTTGTTGGTTGGTCTGTTTACAATGAAAAATTTAAAGCACTTTCTCTTTCAGGTGAGATGTTCAAAATATCTCACAATATCTCACTAACTAACTAACTAATTTTATTATTTATGAGTCGCCCTCCACAAATGTGCTCTGGGCGACTTACACAGCTAGGCATCTACAATACTAAAATATTAAAATTTTAAAACATTAAAATGTTAAAATATGGGAATAGACAGGTTCCAGGTCACTGATTGTCACCTATGCATATGCTCTTCTAAATAGCCATGTCTTAAGTGCCGCCAGAAATGAAGGCAGGTCGAAGATGACTCTTTGGTTTGGTGGCAGAGAGTTCAACAGGACAGGGGCCACAATGGAAAAAGATCTCTGTCTCGTGGATTCCAAATGAGCCTCTCTCAGACCCGGGACACAGAGAAGGTTCTCGTAGGCTGGCCGTGGTGCTCTCGGATGGATATATGGTATCAGACGGTCTTTTAGGTATGTAGGACCCTGGCCCCGCAAGGCCTTAAGTGTTAGGGTCAGGGCCTTATAAAGGACTCTGTACTCGACCAGCAGCCAGTCTAAATGCTGTAAGGATGGCGTTATGTGACACCTCATAGGTGTTTTCATAAGGAGCCTGGCGGCAGCATTCTATACAATCTGGAGCTTGTGAGTTACTGACCGAGGTAGACCCACGTATAAAGCGTTGCAATAGTGCAGCCTTGATGTAACCGTGGCATGAATCACCGTGGCCAGTGCCTCCGTTGGTAGATAGGGCGTCAGTTGCCTCGCTTGACGTAGGTGGAAGAAGGCCCTTTTGCTCGTGGAGGCGATCTGGGCCTCCATCGTCATTTTAGAGTCCAGGATGACACCGAGGCTCTTCACAGTGGAAGATGGAGTCAGCGGTTCCCCTTCGAAGGGTGGCAGTGGATTGACTAGTTCTGATGGGCGGCCCGGCCATAGAATTTCAGTCTTTGCTGGATTTACCTTCAGTTTGTGGGCCTGCAGCCATCTCGTCACTGCTCCCAGGCACTGGGCAAAGTTGTCAGGCACCGAGGTTGCTCCAGGTTCCAACTTTAGGAGGAGCTGAGTGTCGTCGGCATACTGGTAACATTCCAGCCCAAAGCTCCGGACTAATCCAGCAAGAGGCCGGACATAGATATTGAACAGCATAGGTGATATGCTGTTCAATATATACTCCAGCTACTAATCCAATGATGACATTAAAAAGATGTTTTGAAGAGTAAAATTAAAGACAAAAATAAATTGAACAAAATGATCAACTTTGCCTGAAACGATTATGTCAAAAGTAAGTGCTAACAAGAGTGACATTTGTGCATGTGCAGTGTTTCATCATTACCACTTCCATAGTCAGTGATTAGCTTTTGGAAGGAGTGAAGAATGAAAAGACTTCCCTCATCACAAAAATCTAAAGCAAAGCAACTATTTAGTAATTATTTCCTTTTTACACAGCCCAGTTTCACATATTAATTTTTTTTGTCAGGATTCCACAACATGCGGCAAGTTCACAAATACACAGAAGTCTTAGGGAAATTCCATCTGTTCATTTTAATTGCATATTAATTACTCTGAAGAAAAGATGAGGGGAATAATTAGGTTGGAGTGACAGTGACAGCCAGTCATAAATGGCTCATTGTGGGGCACAGAATAAGGCTGGGAGGAACCCATCCAACACCAACAGCACAGCTGGGTTTATACACATCCCGTTGCTGCTGAGGATTCAACCACAGATGCAATTTCCATTCTCATTGATCCTCACTCCCTTTTCTTGATTTTGGGATTCTTATAATAAGGAAGAAGTCAGGACAACATCAAAACCCCATCCCAGTTGACTTTGCTACATAAGAATGACTAGGACACTTAAGTAAAGCTAGTTAGTTGGAGACTGTCAAAAATACTAGATGCTGTAAGTGTAAGCTATATTTTGGAGAATAGAATTGGTAAAGCCATCACTGAGTATTCCTTCCTAAGAAAATACTATTCAATTAATGGGCAACTTGAAGGCAAACACACACACCACAATTAGGTCAATTCCTCACATATCCTCTTAAAATGGCCATAAAACAGTACAGTACAATCTCTCTCTATCCATAGACAACATGATCCAAGATTTCCTGTGGATACCTGCAACCACTGATAATAATGAACCCTAAAGTTTGATTATACTTGATCTGAAGGGGCTTAGAACACGCAACAGTGTTCACACTGGATTGTATGCTGTTTAATTAATCACACACTCAAACAAATACATGCACACACAAATCAGACCTTTAAAAAATGAGAGGTCGGGGCAGAAAATGCTGGAATGCAGCAGATTGATAATGATGTCATCCTGACAGTAGAGATCATAAAAAAACCCTATCAGATATATGAGTGGAGAAACAAAGGGCCTAGAGATAAAGACATATTTCAGTTTCTTTCCACATAATATATATTTTCATTGTAGTTTTATATTAATGCAGGAGGTTCTTCACATGTGTTTCGACACTCACATGCTCCAATCCATAGGGAAAAGGTAGAATGAAAATGTGAAAACCTCATTATCTCTGAAAGCCATTGTCTAACTTGAGTCATGGAAACAGATGGTTACGTCAATGAATGTTGTATTTTCAGCTTTTGTTTTTATCATACATTATAGAGATGTGTTACTAAAGTGTTACTAAATCTAATCTCCTCGATAGTTTAAGAAGAATAATTCTTCTCTGCATTGGTATAGCGTACCATAAAATCACTGAGTTGGAAGAGACCACAAGCACTATCCAGTCAAATCCCCTACTATGCAGGAATACACAATCAATTGGTCACAATCCTAATAGGTGACCAATTGCTAGATCCAAGTCCGGTAACCCCACCTAGCCAATGGGATTAATGTGTGTATTGAGTCAATGTGTTTACTTTAGCTGAGTCTAGCAATTGGATCTCTATCGTAGAACACTTTGCCCACACAGACAGCACGGAGTCAGGGAGATCTCATTTGTTTTCAGTGGGGCTCTGTACTGGCTGCATTGGCAAAGTGTTCTAAGAGGAGGAAATCTGAACACGGGAGACTACCCATGTTCAGATAGAAAATAATGGGGCAGCACTGGAGCACACTCCAAAGGTACACTTTTCAGTACATGATGGGCAATGTGGGGCACTAGGTAATGGATTTGCCCTGCTTTCCCATGATTTGCCCTGCTGTCCTATGGATCCCCCACTGTCCCCCACATCAAGGATCTTCATGTGATGGGGTCCCTAGACCAAGGGTTCTCAAACTTTTTCAGCTTCAGAGCCCTTTTTGAAGCAAAAGTTTTTCATGGAGCCTCAAGTCTGTGGGATTAGCATAACTCAAAAACCAGTGGGCAAATTGACACCAGTGGATGAATTTGGACACAATACACCTATCATGCCAACAAGTGACTATCATTCATAAAACACTGAAAAACACAGCAGAAGAGACTTTAAAAGTTAAAAAAACAAATATATTATAACAAATGTGGAAAACCACACACACACACACACACACACACATATATATATATATATATATATACGCAAACACACACATATACACAAATATATACACAAATAAAACACATATACACAGACTGGGCCATAGCAACGTGTGGCAGGGGACGGTGTGTGTGTGTGGCATGGAGAAACGTTTGACCAACATAAGCTTAACAGTATTTCAGTGGAAGACCCTAGGGGCCATCTAGTCCAACTCCCTTCTGCCATGCAGAAAAAGCACAACCAAAACATCCCCTGACTAGTGGGAAATAGGGTTTTGGCAGGAAACATGGTGAGAGGAAAGGGATCTGGGCAGTGAGGAAAAAAGGCTTTTGGCTGCAAGGGGGCAGGAGGGAAAAAAGCTTTTGGCAGCAAGGGAGGCAAGAAAAAGAGTCATTTGGGAGCAAGTAAGGATGGAGAGGGGAAGGAACAGGAGAAGGAACAGGAAATGATAAAAGCCTTGAGGAGGAGAAAGAAGGAGGTGGATGAAGAGGAGGAAAGCATGGAGGTATATCTCAAAACTCTGTTTCCTCTCTCATGACACCCACACAGCTTGGAAGGAAAGGAATGGCTTGGGGAAGGTCAAATCAATCTCTTCTGGGTTTATGTACTGTGAGAAAGATAGGAAAGAGATGGATTCATTGCTCCTCGCCCATCTCCTCTTTGCCAGGTAATTCCGCTGGACACAGGTAGAAAAGAAAAAGGAGAAGAAAAGGTGGATTTATCTATCCTTCTTAGTCTGTGAAAACAAGAAGGATGTAGATAGAGTCATCTTCCATTCCTGAGTGAGTGGAGAAAGTTGAGAAAAGCCTTATATCCTGGACCCATCATTGTGCAGAGTAGCCAAGTGACTTCTGAGTGTCCTTATTTGGCAAGGAATAGCCTCAATTAATCCCCTGCCTTCCCACTTTTTAAGATAACTTTAAAATATTCCAGTTTCCCTCTCTTCCTCCTCATACTTTCTTCCTCAATCCTCATCTCATTTCAGGTGCCACAAACAGATTTCAACGTCAAAAATAGTTTGCACTTAATGAATTCATTGGGTTGAGAAGCGGAAAGGGGACTGAATATTGCATTTCCCTATAAACTAGACATCCTCAAACTGCGACCTTTCAGCTGTTTGGGCTTCTAACTCCCAGAAGCCCTAGCCAGCTTCTTCAATGACCAGAAATTCTGAGAGATGGAGGCCCAAATAGTGGAAGGGCTGCAATTTGAGAATGCCTGCTATAGACCAAGGACCTCTTCACACGGGCTGCCGAAATCGCCATGTATCATGGCAAATCCAGCAGTGCCCGGTATGGGGCATGTGTAACATTGCTTAACAAACAGCATATCCCATGGGGGGAAGCATCAGCCGCCTGGCTTCCCCAATTGTCTCTAAGGCTGCAGTGGGCATACACCAGATTTTCTATAGTTTTATGATGAAGCCCTGCCAGAAGTAGTTTACCAGCATCTGGCCTCTATAAAACTATAGATGATCCAGCACGGACTGCCAAAAGTAAGCCCATCTAATGAGGTCGTATCACAAAATCATCTATGCACACATTCTCTGTCCTCTCTAATGGTGATCAGGTCACTGGTTTCTTCTCTGCTCCACGAGACTCCTCTTCATCACTTTTTCCTTAGTGAAAAGGGTAATTTGCTATTATATAAAACGAAGCCATATAGTGAGTTCAAATGCTGATTTGCGAAAGTACAGTACACTAGCTTCAGACATACAAATATGCAGATACCTGCATGGAAACACTGAACTTAATAAAAAAATGGCAACACCATGCTTGCTGGACACGGATGACTAGATAATTACTCCATCCTCAATTCTTCCCCAATCTTGAATCAGGGTGCAGAGTACATGTCTACAAATACAAATCAAAAGAGCTTTCCCAAGAAACAGCAGAGTAAAAAAAAGTGTTTTTTTAAAAAAAAATCTCGTTAGGCATTTTTAAAAAGTGCTTTCACTTTGAAACTGGAGGAATGTCATATGTCCAAACAGGAGCCTGATTGAAGTAAGGATGAATTATTTCCCAGATGTGGATTCAGAATCAGAGAGGGTGCCAGAACTATAAAATTCATGAACACTGCCAATGACTTGGATGTAGCTCCTGAGCCATCTTGGGATAGAGAGTTAAAAGAACTATGAGCAGGATATTTATTCTCAAGTTCAAATGCCAGTATTAAAATTACTCTTTGAGCTCAAATGTATCTAAAGCACAGCTGCTAATTACATACTCTCCAACTGTCCTGATTTGACAGGCACAGTCCCAATTCATCCTCGCTTGTCTACTTTTTCAGCTGCTCTGATTAAAATGTCCAAGTTTTTCTCACTCCCTGCTTCCTTCTCTCTTTTTCCTCAGTTTACCTCAGATGTTGCAAACTATATGCCAGGATCTGATTCCAGAATATCTGCTTATCCCAGATGATCTGACAGTGGAGGCTCATCTAATCCAGTTTAAACCAAATAATTTGGAATCGGATCCTGGAATATAGGGTAGTATAGAAGGGACCTGAGGCTAGACCTAAAATGTCCTTTAAGTAATTATAATAAGAGGTAAAGGTAAAAGTTTCCCCTGACATTAAGTCTAGTCATAAGAAAGTAATTCAGGTGTGTAAATCAAACAATTGTCAGTAGTTATCAAAAATAGTATTATATTCGCAAGTACACAATTAGAAAATTAACAATCCGCAATGGGAACAATATAGTGCAGTGTCCTAAGTACAGAGCGAAAACATACTGTAGTGGCTGAGTACATCACTGTGAGAACTAACATACAAGTTAGGTACAGTTAGGTAGAGCACATGCAATAGTACAACACATTAATCCAATACAGTAGTCTGTGGCCGAGAGTATACTGATGATAAACTCTCGGTTCCTGGGTCGCTACTAAATGATTAAACAATGGTAGTACCTCGTCTATGTTAAAGTAAGGTAGGATGCCAGGGGTGAAGTCCGTGTTTAACGGAAGAATGTAAAAGTTCACGGAGACCGCTCTATTTTGCCCAAATACGCTGGGCGCATGCGCGGGCTCGCTCAATGGTGAACCGCAGGGCAGGCTGGTCGTCGTAGTCCGTGTGGAACGCTGGCTAGGGCTGGTGAGGGTGATGCACAGGCGCGGCCTCGCTCAATGGCGTTCCGCAAAGGAGCTTGGCCCTAGTAGTTTTTCCAGAGCCCGCGAAGCGTTCGAAGTTTGAATGGGACTGACAGTGCAGAAAAGGGTAAACGCTACCCCACGGGAGTCTCACTGAAGTGAGAGGAGTGGGGAGGAGTGCCTGACGGCGGGAGCTCACCCCAAGGCCGGCGGAGGGCCGTTCCGTCACTGAGACTTCTTCAGAGGCTCAGTATTGAATGTTAAGACGTCCTCCAGAGTGCAATGTCTTCACGAGTGTCTCAAGTCACAAGGAGGACGGACCATCCCATAAGCAGGAAATGGCCACATTTGCCTGCTTTCAAACTGCTAGGTTGGCAGAAGATGGGCCTAACTGCAGGAGCTCATCCTACACCCTAGATTCAAACTGCCAACATTTTGGTCAGCATGTTCAGCAGCTCAGTGGTTTAACTAGCTGCGCCACCAGGAGGCCCTGAGGCTAGACCTACAATGCCCTATATCCCAGGATCTGATCCCAGATTATCTGTCCCCCCCCAGATTATCTGGGATCAGATCCTGGGATACAGGGGCAGTGTAGATCTAGCCTGAGTTCAAATTGCAAGAATAGTTTGCATTCATCCAGCTAAATTAATGGAGAGGAGAGAGCAAAATCCTACCCTTCCCAGTAGGCTCAGGCAAAGGCAAACTGGACACCCCCCTTGCCTTTCCAGTAAGAGAACCTACCCATCTCAAAATCCACACCAAAAGGGCTTGAGGCTATCAAGTCTTCCTCTGTCTATCTTCTACTTAGCTATACAAAGGCCGAGAAAATCAGCTCCCCTTGTGTCTATCATGAGGATACCAAACCGAAAAGGGAACATTTGTTGTTTCCACAGTGTGAAAAAGCAGCATATGTCTCCAGTTTCGACAGCATGGGGAGCTCTGCTAGGAGGCAGATAACTTGCCTGGTACTGTGTTCATGTGTCACCATATGCATGCCTGGCCTGCTCAGCTAGAGGAAGGCTAGCAGAAGTGTACCTTGGAAAGAAGCACGGTAACCATACATCTCTTCAGCTGATTCTCCCTCAAAGCATTTGCAATGTCTTGAAGTGAGGGGAGAAACAGGGGAGAAACATTATGGGAGCATAGAAAACTGGAAGAAGCAAAGAAAGAATGAAAAAGGGAGCACCCATCTCCTAAAACTTTGGGTCAAGCAAAATGTGCTAGTGATGTGAAAATGAATATTATTAATAATGTATTTGCTACCAGCCTCTCCTCACAGCTTGAGATGAGGTACAATATAGTTACAATATAGTTAAACAACACACAGATAAAATATGACACTATTAAAATACACAAAACTAAGAGTCACACCAATATTAACAAAATGTAAAGTAAATACTTAACTATTTTCAACCAGTTTTGTGTATCCCTACGTCGTTTTTTCTGCATAGAAATGCAAGTGAGATTTTTATGCAAAAATTGTGGTTTGGGGGGAAAAGTCTCATTTGGGGACAAAGATTGCTTTTTTCAGATAGCCACATGGTTTCTGTATGTACAACATGGCTGTTTTTTCTAGCTTTTGTGAAAGAATTTTGAGGAAGGGAAGTTGCATTATTTTCTCATGACAATAAAATGTACACATACAACATACGTTGGTGTTTTTCAGATATCCACTTTTTTCTGAAAGGTTGCTTTATAAAAAAAAACCCCTATCAATCTTGTGCATGTGTATGTGTCTTCAAGTTACCACTCAACCTAAACTTTGCACAAATGGAAACAGTACTTTTTGCGTCAAACTCTCCCCTCATGCAAAGGAGCCATGTATATTTTTAACACAATCATTGACAAAAAGTCTTTTGGATGTGCAAATGCCACATAAAAACTGTGCAATGTTCTCACCATTATGTTACTTTCCTCAATAGGTTTCTTGAGTGTTTTTGGAAAGCATTATCTCAGACAGGAAACAAACACTTCATGAATACCAAACACAGCGTAGCTGCATGCAATAAAATCCTGAAGAAAATTAAGGGGAGCACATGAGCTGCAGGCCCAAAATTAATAAGAACATCAGCCCTGGCCTTGTCTTACTCAAATGCTGAGTATGCCTGCCTGTTTGGCACAAGTCGGCCCATGCAAAGCAGGTGAACGTAGCATTGAACGAAACATGCAGAATAATCATAGGCTGTCTTAAACCTCCACCTGTTGATGAACTCTACAGGCTAGCTGACATTGCCCCTTCTGATTTGCGACGGGAAGTTGCTGCTAACTGTGAGAGAAATAAAGTTGAACATTGTGAAAGCCATCCACTGCATGGCTATCAGCCTCCTCCCAGTAGACTCAAATCAAGGAAAACTTCCTGAGTACGCAAATCTTCGGCTATGAGCATAAGGTATATATGAAGCATAGATGGATTTTCGGTTTCAGCTTGAGTCCCATCTCCTAGGGCCTTTCCACACAGCCCTATATCCCAGAATATCAAGGCAGAAAATCCCACATTATCTAAGTGTGGACTCAGATAATCCAATTCAAAGCAGATATTGTGAGATTTTCTGCCTTGATATTCTGGGATATAAATCTGTGTTGAAAGGCCCCAAGAAACCTCATCATGTACATACATGCAAATACGGGTATTGCAAAATCTGGGGGAGGGATGACCCAAAATCCCAAACATGTCCAGTCAAAAGCATTCCAGAAAAAGGACGCTCAATCTGTACTTGATTATTTAATGCAGCAAAATTAGTTTCAAAAGTAATGCAATGAGTGGGGTGAAGAGAGGGCCCTTCCACACAATAACAAGGTAGGTAATCCGCAATATCTGCTTTGAACTGGATTATCTGAGTCCACGCTGCTATATAATCCATTTCAGTGTGGTATTTTATACAGCTGTGTAGAAAAATGTTGTTTTTCAATTTTACCTTTTAAGGGCATTTTAGGGCCCTTCCACACAGCCATATAACCCAGAATATCAAAGCAGAAAATCCCCCAATATCTTCTTTGAACTCTGTTATCTGAGTCCACACTGCCATATATTCCAGTTCAAAGCAGATAATGTGGGATTTTATTCAGCTGTGTGGCAGGGGCCTTTGTGACATTTTGCCAGAGTTTGATTCAATTGCCATGTCTTTCTCTTGGCAGTCCTAAGGATGTCTTTGCCTCCTTTTCAACACAAATCCTTAAAAAGCAGCGAGCAAAGAGTTACTCTTCTGCCATCCCAACGAACAAATTATTTTCAAACCCTCATAAGTATAATGGGAATGAATTATTTTTAAAAGGGGAACTTTCAGAGATCAATTTGCAGGACAGGTGTGTCGTATATAAAAGCAAGCGAGAGAGTAAAAGGGGTCTGCGCTTCCTCGCCTATAAAAAGCTGCCCCTATTATGCATATCAAACACAAGCTGTTCCCATAGTCTTCTCCAAAGTCTTTCAGGCTACAGACAAATGAGGTGAAAGGAGGTTGAAAGAGGAACTGGTTTACATAAGATGAACATTTATCCCACTTTCATGTCTGTTAAGCAGGTTTTTGTTCAAAAAGCTCGCTGACCAGAGATGGCATGGTACAGGAGGATAAAAGAAATATTGTGTATCTGCCGTGGTAATGTACTTCATGAGTTTCGATATAAACTCTACAACAGCTTCTGGGAAGGGGGCAGGAAGTAGGTAGAAACAGAACGAAGGAAGGCTTGGGTTTGGAAGAATAGGAAGAAAAAGGTTAATTAATGCAGCTCACATTTTAAAGAGAAGTCTCATTAGTCACTCTTCCAAATGGACACAAGCACCTTTCAGTACCTTAAAAAACTCTTTCTTGTCTGTCCAGCTGTAGTCATCGCTTCATTTTATGGTTTAAACAATTATTTTAATAATTGGATTTAATACTGACCAGGAAATTACATTTATTGGCCAGTTTTTTAAAATGTTATAGATTCGGGAGGGGGGGGGATTACACCATTAGTTTCACATTATAGTCCTGGGGTGTTCTTTTTCCTGCTATAACCTGATGTGTTTGTGTTTTTGTATGGCCAGGAAATAATGCTATCTTTTGTCACCCTTTCTATTTTCCTCACATTGTTGCAAGCTAAAATTTGATGTCCTGTCATCAATTACATCTAGAAAATAACAAGTGATTTTTTTTTTAAAAAAAGTGAAACATTGTACTTTTGCTTTTAAATGTTTGGGACACACAATGAGGATGTAATGCCTCCTCAAGGAAGAAAAGCAGCCATTGCTGTTTGATATGCAGACTTAACTTGCAAGCTGTTCAAAATTAGATCCAAAATGTGTTCTGAAAATCCTGGCACTTTGCAGGGGCAGAAAGCCATCGTTTTTCTGGCAGGGTTTCCTTCTGCAGATCTAGCATAGGTGAAGCCAAGCAAAAACACTCCCTCCATTCATTTGAATTGCACAGCTTTAAACACATACACACCCCCGTGTGTGGGGGAGAGAAATTCCTAATGCTTTTTTTGCTGTGCACTTTAATATAACATAACAAAAACATGGAGTCACAACACCATCAAGATGTAAGTGACTTAAACAATTTTATTTCTGAAATCACTTTTGCTGCTTTTCCAGAATTTTCCAGTCAGCTTTATTGTGTGCAGATCTGATTCTTTGCTCTCAAAACTTATACAGGGAGGCTTGAGCAAAAAAAATTGAAAAGGGGGGGGGGGGGGAGGATAGGGGAAATCAAAATAATCAGCCAGAGACAACTCCTATAGTCTACATAGTAGCTATTCCATAGATAGAACCAGTCAGAACTGTTTACACTGCCACTCCATGTTTCCAGGCATGGACAGTCCAGGGACATGGGGTGGCACTTACTGTTCCCTCCCGTTCTCCATGTCACAGAGGTCTCTGGGTGGGACATGGCCCTGCCAGTTGCTCATCACCTACAGTGATGTCAGCCAGGGAGATGGGGCAATTGGGAAAGTGGGAAGAGGAGGTGGTGATTCCTGCTTTCCCCTATTCCTCATTGCTCTGTCACTCAAGCTGACATCACCTCGAGTGACATCTGACCAGCAGGATCCATGTCCCGCCAGGAGATCATCACAACATGAAGAATAGGATGCTAAGAGTGGCCATCCAGTAGTGATGAACCTGGTTTGGCATCCCTGAGCAATAGGAATCCCTCCTGCCTCCAGACTGGGTAGGAGTGTGGTTGTGAAAACCATCCCTGGGCCAATCTGGCATACACTATTCTAAATGAGTCCCAGGATAATGGGTCAGTACTGAGCTTTGCATGAAAAGAAGTCCCTGAATAGTTTGCATGTATCACAGCAAAAACCTTGTGGCTTATGTGAAAAAAAACATTTGCAATTTCTCCATTTCCACAAGAGCAATAAACAAATTTTTGAAATCAGATGGCAGCTTCTTCAGTTATTTTTGTATTGAGCAAAATATTTTGCAAGCATTTTTTTTGACATTTGGAAGTTATCAAGTATGCTGCTCAAACTATGATTAATCTTGCTTTGGGTGGCATTTCTAAATGCTGTGTACATGTCTGGATAGTATCCCAATAACCATTTTGCCTTGTGTTGTTTCCTCCAGGGCAGCCACCACATTGCTTCGACTCTAAGATTTGTTGTGTACCTTCCAGTTGATTGACCTATTTTAATACCTTTATTAAGCAAATTAGAAACATTGTCATATGATGTAAAAACACATATAAGGAGACATACAACAACAACAAAAATCTAAGTAAAACTAAAATACAATGACCAGCCCCTGACAACAATAGCTAAGGGAATAAGATATGATTTTCAACAACCTAGTTGATGGTATTGTGTGAATTCATATCCTTCTTCCTCAATTATTGTACTTAACCTAAGCTTTCTTCTACGTACATACATCTTCACACTCAAATATGGATAATCCCCATAAATCTTTTTTTTTAATTCAGTGAATGGGTTCCCACCACCTTGCTCAAAGTTAGCTAATTATTTTTCTTTAATCAGCATAATTAGGTTGTCTATTTCTGCCAAATCATACATATTCAGCTAGCAGTCTTCTTGTGATGGAATAGTTGTGCCTTTTCATTTCTATGCATAAAGTAGCTTGGCAGCTGTAATCATGTATTGCATTATTCTTCTATCATACTCCATCAGTCTCAGTTGATTGACAAGCTGCTCAAATTATAGATTTTCTTGGCAATATTTCTTTGGACAGGATTTGTCTTCTGCTTAAAGCTAAGAGAATGTGAGTTGAACAAGGCAATTCAGTGGATTTCCACAGCTAACACAGGATTTCAACCCTGGTCCAGGCCATCCTGTCATTCTGGCTCTAACAACACCACTATGACTCATTAGGACTCCCACCCCACACCCCAATTTGCAAACAATGAGTTACAAATATTTCCCTGGTTAAACTACTACAAATGCCGGCTGAACAATTTAAAAATACAATGAAGAAATAAAATTCCCTTTCCTTTTTTTGGCAGCATAAACCACAATTCAGAGTAATGTATGCACTCACCCTAACTATGACTTTATTAACCAAAATTTGACGGTAGAAATCAAAGTGAAATTACAATAGAACCCAAAAGCAATATTTTTGTAGATACAATTCCCAAAGACCCCTTCTTCTCAGAGGATCACTGAAGAATATTGGAAGTTGTAGTTTAATAATAGGTACTCCTGCTATAAGTTTAATGTTAACCACAATCCACCTGCCAGTCCTGGGATTTCTTCCTGCACCATTCTCACTGGCCTCCTTTCTGTGTCTTGGAATGAAATAGAGCAGTGTTTCTCAACCTTTTTTGAGCCGCGGCACACTTTTTAGATTTGCAAAATCCTGGGGCACACCACCAACCAAAATGACACAAAATGACACTCTAACACAGTAATGCATATAGTTAATAAGTTTTTAAAATGTATTTATACACTCAGTGTGAAACCTGGGCCTGTTTCGATGAACCAATATAGATAAGTAATTTGAGCATTGGAGTTATGGGTGCATCTATACCAGGCAAACTTGGGCCCTCCAGGTGCTTTGGACATCAACTCCCACCACTTCCTGTTCCTCTCTCAGCTCTTTCTTAGCCCCCCCTCTCTCAGCCTCTCTAACTCAGCCCCTCTCTCTCAGCCCCCCTCTCAGCCTCTCTCTCTCTCAGCCCCCCTCTCTCTCTCAGCCCCTCTCTCTCAGCCCCCCTCTGCCCCCCTCTCTCTCAGCCTCTCTCTCTCTTTTTTTACATACTTTTATTTTGGTGTTTCTTTGCCTGCCCTGCAGTGACACTCGGGAGCGACGCAGCACACACACAGGGGCTGAAAGACTGCACTTCCAGGTTCGCACTTCGCCGTGATGTCATTCCATTGCGGAGCTAGCGGCGCAATTACAACTGGCTGTTTTGAATACCTTTACCTCATTGAAATTAAAAGTGAGGTAAAGGTATGCAAAACAGCCAGTTGTAGTCACGCCGCTAGCTCCGCAATGGAATGACGTCACGGCAAAGCGCGAACCCGGAAGTGTGGTCTTTCAGCCCCTGTGTGTGTGCTGCGTCGCTCCCTCTCTTTCTAATGTCGGTGCCGACATTGCGCTCGTGATTGGAGGAGGAAGGAGCTGTGCGCGCACTTGCTGGCAGGGGAAAGAGGCATGCTTGGCGGCACTGCTTGCTCCCTCCTTCCCTGGCCGCCTCCTCTTCTCCCCCCGAGGTGCCCACGTTCCTGCCTCCTCCTTCTCCGGACTCTATCCTGTGGTGTGGGCTCACTTCTGGAGGAGGAGGGGAACGTTGCCCAGCCCCTCCCCTCCTGAGCCTCCCCTGCCTCTCTAGGTCTAGGTCCTAGAGAGGGTCATGTTCCCCAACCGCGGTTCCACAATCAGTTGGTGTGCCGCGGGAAAACCTTGGAGGGGGAAGAAAGGCGGGGAGAAGAGGTTTTCTTGCGGCACACCAGCTGATCATTCATGGCATGCGAGTGTGCCGGGGCACAGCGGTTGAGAAAGGCTGAAATAGAGGATGGACAGGGGACATTTGGAAGAAGTTTTTAAAAAAATACAGTTATGCGCTGATCTGCTTAGTATAATAAATACAAGTATATTTGCATGTGCGCATATGAGTTCAGAGCATAATAGAGTGAATTTTTAAAAACTCGCCAGATTTCTCCTTTCCCTAATTATTGATTAAAGTTCTGTTTATACAGTGTAAAATAAATAGTTTCAGAGAGTTCTAATGGCTCTCCATTCGCGCTTCCTTTAAATCATTTGCGTGTCCATTTGACAGCCCAATCAGCTGATGAACTGTTTCAGGATTTTTAAAAGGAACATCAGCTGGAGTAGTCTCCACAGGGGGAGGGAAGGAAAACACGTGGGGTTTTTTTTGGGAATGCAGGTTCACATGAAGATGCACATCTTTTTGTCTGTAGCTGCAGATTAGGCAGCATTTAGAGCTAGTGACATGTAGCCCCCCCCCCTTAATTCGGGAAATCCTGTGTTTTAGGTACTGGGTAGATGAACCCAATGTGGGAGACTCTTTACAAAGAAAGAAAGGAAGGTGAGTGAGTAGTGGTTTGCAGGATGCCTACAATCCAGATCAGGTTTTACTTCTGCACTGAATAATTAATCTTCTCATTTTAGGAACAAACTCCTGAAATAGGGTTATTTATTTCATATCAAAAGCACTGCATAAATTAGTATAAAACTGATAAAAATAGAAGGTGCGCAGGTGGCTAAATATCCTTTGACCAAAAACGGGCAACAGCAACGGCATTGTCTGTAGCCTCCAACAATTCCTCCTCTGTACATGAGGCAGGGCACAGTGGACAAGCATACAGATGTGGAGTTGTCTGTTCTGCTCCACAGTCACGCATGGTATGGGATTCTTTTAGGTAGTGCCATTTTGCCAGGTTGTCTTTTGATCTGCCCACTTTGCTTCTGAGTCTATTCAGAGACTTCCAAGTTGTCCATTCTTAGTTTGGCCCTGGAGGAAGACCCTCATGGGGGGCCCATCCAGTTGGGATTTCCTGGTTTAGCTGTACAGAGGAATACCCTGTTTTTATGTTTTTATGGACTGAACATTGTTTTAATCCAGAGTGAATGTGTATGGTGCTAATGTAGTTGTATTTTAATGTATTTTAATGTATTTTAATTGTTGAAGTGTATATTGTTATTATGTGGGCATCGAATTGTGCCGTACTGTAAGTCGCTCTGAGTCCCCCCTTGGGGGTTGAGAAGAGCGGGGTAAAATCCCGAAATAAATACCCTTGCTTTTGCTGGAGGGACGCCAAGAGGAGTGGTAGTTCCCATAAAGCTTTTCCTTGATTTGAGTCTACTGGGAGGAGGTTGATAGCCATGTAGTGGATGGCTTTCACAGTGTTCAACCTTATTTCTCACATTTTAGCAGCAACTTCTAATCGCACATCGGGGAGGCAATGCCAGCTAGCTTGTAGAGTTTATCAACAGGTGTAAGTTTAAGACATCCTGTGATTATTCTGCCTGTTTCATTCAATGCTATGTTCACCTGTTTTGCGTGGGCAGACTTATGCCAAACAGGACAGGCATACTCAGCAGTTGAGTAAGACAAGGCCAGGGCTGATGTTCTTATTAATTTTGGGTCTGCACCCCATGTGCTGTCAGTAAGTTTTTGCATTATGTTATTACATGCAGCTACTTTACGTTTGGTGTTCAAGCAGTGTTCCCTATATGCTAGTGTTCAATCTAAGGTGACACCGAGATATTTAAGATGGAAAAAATGTTCAAGCTCTTGACCTTCCCAGGTGACTTTCAATTTCCTGTTGGTTTCATGGTTACATAGGTGGAAAGCACACACTTGTCTTGGCAAGGTTAGGCAAGTATTTTGCTTGTGTTGTTAGAACAAGGTCATCAGCATATATAAAGCTTTTTTTCAGTCGTGTCAGGGGCAACTTGAGAAACTGCAAGTCGTATCTGGTGTGAGAGAATTGGCCGTCTGCAAGGATGTTGCCCAGGGGATGCCCAGATGTTTTGATGTTTTACCACCCTTGTGGGAGGCTTCTCTCATGTCCCCGCATGGAGAGCTGGAGCTGATAGAGGGAGCTCATCTGCACTCTCCCTGGATTAGAACCTGCGACCTGTCGGTCTTCAGTCCTGCCAGCACAGGGGTTCAACCCACTGTGCCACTGGGGGTTCCATATACTGTATATAAAGCTGAAATAGGATAAAAGTAAGCTAATCAAGATAACACACATCTCCAGATTGCTGGTCCTGTACAAGACAAAATGTAGCATGTGTTGCATCTTATCACACTATAACCTCAATGATCAAACTGTTGAATGTGAAGAAACTCAGGACTGTGTCAACTGAACCTACTATTCTACTGTCTTTACACTATCATTGATAGTGGATACATATTGAGTTGTGCAACTCTGATATCACATTTCTCTTCAATGGTGCAATTGCACCAATAGTACTCCTGCACGCCTTGTAACATTCCTTCTTGCACTACCAACGTTTCTTAATTTTTTAAAATTCTAGAATAATTTCAGATTTCCAATCTTTAAAAACAACAAAAGGGCAGATACGTATAACTAAATATATAATAAATGCAAAATAGCCAGCTTGGGAATAGCAAGGGGAAGGGAGCAGTGGGGAATGTCTGATGTCATGTTACTTCTGGCATGCCAGCACAGAAGTAAAAGAGACCCACCACAGCAAGGTCATAACAAGAATATTGCAGAAATGGGAAGCTATTGGTAGGTTTTATAGCTTGGGATGGAATAATCATGGGGAGGAGACAGACTAGCAGCAGGATGTGCCAGGGATTGTACAATAACATAGGACCATTACCAAAAATAATGCTCCAGTTACATTATCGGCGTGTCTGCCTTGTGCGATAGGAAGGAAGCACTTAATTTTGTTTTAGCAAATTATGCAGTGCTTTCACTCCTTACAACAGTGAAATAGACTCCCCGCCCCTTATTACTAGCCAGTTCTGTCCTACATACAAAAATTACATTGGTTTTGCAACCACTCAGAATGGCATAGTGCCCAGCTGGCACAGGCAAAAAAGATGGAAAATACAGGCTGCCAAAAGCACAGCACAATTGTACAAATGTATATGTCACAGTTGTATTTTGAATCCTGCATTCAGTTCTGAGGATCCAATCTCAAAAATTATACAGGAGGCTTAGGGGAAAAGTACAGAAAAGGGCACCCAAAATGTTCCCTAAGAGGAAAAGGACATTGTTAAAGTCTTCGTTCTAGAAAAAATGAACAATCAACAATCCAGCATACCAGTCAGCAAGGTGCAATGAATTAAGTATTGTACTATACGTCTGGAGATCAGAGTTCAATTTCCTGCTTGGCTTTGAAAACCCACTGGGTGACCTTGGGCAAGTCACAGACTCTTGGCCCCAGAAAACCCCTTGATAGCTTTGCCTTAGAGTTGCTATATGTCCAAAGTGACTTGAAGGTACAAAACAACAATCCAATACCTGAGCTCTACTAGTTAAGGAGACCTGATCGTGTAGCAATTCCAGTTGTCATGATATGATGACATATTGCGGTCCCTTTTGTCATATCCTGTAGTCTTCCAGATCATGAAAACATTCCTGGCAGTGGCTTAACTCTGTACTAGACCTGGTGTAAATGATTTCCCTCTCATATACTGCCAAGAAAGAAGTGGGGAAATACATTTAGGACATAACCTCACATGTGATGATGACTGCCAGCGCACTTTTCTTTGTGTACTGTGTAAGACACAGTGGCCAATTTACAGTGGGAGTAGCACTATACATAACAAGTACTAAGCAGCGAGAGGACAATAATCTCAGATAAACAACTAAAGAAGATGTCCCATGGACTTTGATATTTTTACACTAATACCCAGAGCATGGGAAATAAACAAGATGAGCTGGAACTCTTAGTACGACAAAACTGTTATGTTGTAGTAGACAAGACTGAAACCTGGTGGGGCACTTCTGCCCCAGTTGGGCAATACTTCCCCTGTGTGATGGGGAAGTGTTGCTGGACTGGAGCAGTGGGCTCAGCACCAGAGTTGCCCCCATGTGCCTGCCATTTCATCACACCTGCTGGCAAAAATGGCATTGGGGGGAGGGGGAATGCGATAAGACAGCCACTTCCACCTTCCTGCACCAGTATGAAAGAGCTACTCTTTGTTTTCAAGAGAACAAGTAGACTTTGCGCAGCAGCAGTGAAAAAAGCAAATTCTATGCTTGGCATGATCAGGAAGGGAATCGAAAATAGGTCGTCAAATGTTGTATTGCCTCTCTACAAATCTATGGTGAGGCCACATCTGGAGTACTGTGTACAATTCTGGTCACCGCACCTCAAGAAGGATATAACGGAACTGGAAAAGGTACAGAAAAGGGCAACAAGAATGATCCAAGGGATGGAGCAGCTCCCTTACGAAATCAGGTTGCAACGTCTTGGTCTTTTCAGCCTTGAAAGACGGCGTTTAAGAGGTGACTTGATCAAGTGTATAAAATCATGCATGGGATAGAAAAGGTGAATAGAGAAAAATATTTTCTCTGTCACACAACACTAGGACTAGGGGGCACTCCCTAAAGCTCCAAGGTAGGAAAGTTAGGACTAATAAAGGGAAATATTTCTTCACCCAGAGGGTCATTGGGTTATGGAACTCACTTCCAGAGGAGGTTGTGACAGCGGTCAGCCTGGACAGCTTCAAGGCAGGATTAGACAGATTCATGGATACCAAGGGAATCAGTAGCTACTGAAATGGACATCCAAGTGCCACCTCTGTGTTGATGGAGGCAGGCAGGATTTCCCCAGGTACTGGTTGTGGGGGGCCGGGAGCAGGTGAGGGTTTTGCCCTCCTTTCTGCTAGAGATCCCTGTGTACAACTAGTGGGCCACTGTGTGACACAGAATGCTGGACTAGATGGGCTGAGGCCCGATTCAGCATGGCTCTTCTTATGTTCTTATGTTTTATACTCTCCAACATTTCACAGATGAAATCTGGGGCACATGGCCAACCAGCATCCGAGTGTGGTCAATGTGGCAAAAGTTATTAATGTGGAATAGCACATACATGAGGAAAGGTTGCAACAGCTTGCTTTTGCTTGAGGTTCCATTTACGCTGCCATATAATCCAATTTTTGAATACAGATTATCCTCTTTAAACTAGATTGCATGGCAGTGTAGACCCATATAGCCAAATTCAAAGCATATTATCTGGATTTGGAAACTGGATTATATGACAGTGTAGATCTAGGCTGAGCCTATTGGGAAGGGAGAGATTATTCTCTCTCTTTTCCTTTCCACAGACTCAACAGAGCGTAAAGTAGTTTTGCACTTTGAACACTGTTTACAACAACATAAGTTTTTAAAAGCAGCTGAAAAAGTGGGGTGGCAGAGGATTTATTGGGTTTGCCATTACCAAAGTGAGACAATAATATTCCCATCTGCTTTCATCATCTTCTGAGTTTTCTGTGTTTATATATGTTGGTCCTTTGTGCAGTTTGTCCAGTCCCTGGAGCATTTGGAACAGAAAATTGGCCCTTGGATTTGCCACCGTTGCCTAATTCTGTCTTGTCGAGTGTGAGGCTTCTTGTCATTGCACAGCAACTTCTTTCTTCAGTGCTTTATAAATATTACATGCTATTCTTATTATTTCTCTTTTTTAAAAAAAGAAGAAGTCTAAAATGCTGAGCTGGCAAAGTGGAATGCACTTTAAGTTAAATGTGACAGTTTAAACACCTTAAATAACACAGGCACTGCACCTGTTTTGGCTGTTTAGTATTTGACTCCGTAATCCTGTGCTTGTTTACTCAGAGGTAGTGGCAGCATCAGACGAAAAAGAACACATTCAGGGGAAGTGGGGAGAGTATATTTCTAGGTGAGGAAGCAGCATCCCACATTGTCAGCAAAATGAAATGTCAATTAAAAATAAAACAAAATGGGAGTGCTACAAAAATAGGTTTTGGAGGAACATGCAGCTAATGGACATCAGTTTGCCCATTCTTGGCCTCTCTATATGATCATATTTAAATCTATTTGTATATGGGGATGGTACCTTTCCACTAAGCATCATTAGAGTTTAGAAATGGGAAGAGTGCAAATGGGGGTGTTTGCCCTCCAAACCCTACCTCAGAACAGTCCTTGCTCATAGGTCTGACTCCTTAGTTATTGGACATCGATCTTTCGACTGGTAAGAACTATTTAGAGTACATCACACTGGAAGCAAGCCAGCATAGCCTAGTGGTCTGAGAGTTAGACTAGGATTCTGGGAGACTTGGGTTAAAATGCCCACTCCACTGGGTGACCTTAGACAGGTCTCTCTCTCTCAGCCTCAGAGGAAGGCAATGATAAAGCCCCTTTGAAGAAATTTTACCAAGAAAACCCATATTAGTCATGGTGGACATGCCCTATGGCTCTGGAGAGGTTCCAGAAATGCAAGAGTATCATCTTTCGTCCTGCTACAATGAGATGGCTGATGGGAGTGTGTCTTGGGGACATAAGAAGCACCATTAATTGAGAGAGGGAGTCTTAGATACGGAAGGAGTGTGATGGTTGCCAGACCACCCATTTGTTCCTTGCCCCCCACCCCAATGCCAGCACTACCACTGCAAGCAGGCAAAAAGGCAGCCATCCCCTATACATTGTTCCCTTTCAGATAAGAAGGTGCTTTGGATGGCATGGGCAGGTGTCCAAGCCTGGAGGAACACCTGCATTTGAGGGTCACTCTGGCCTAGCCTGGCTGTTGGGTCCCAGAAGATTCATCAGCAACGCCCTGCACGGCATTTCCATCTGAATGAGGCATTATTCCACTCGGTTGGCTTGAGCGGTTTGGGGATTGTTCTGTGACCCTGCCACTCACAACCCACTGTTTCAGAAACCAGAAAACCCAGACGCTTCATTCTGTGCACAATGGGGGAAGGAGATTAGGCAGCTCAAACACAAACAGATGAGCCCGGATTCTCCTTTTAATCAAAGCATCTTTACTTCACTTAATTGTGTTGTATGTGTTTATTCAGCTGCACACGCGGGCCCTCCCTCGCAAGCAATCAGTGCCCTCGCAGCCAGCTTCCCTCTGACACCTGCTGGTCTGGATGTAACTGCAGGCTGCTGATGCTAAATTGCTGCCGTTGCCCTCCAGCCCTTCCTTGGCACCCCGCACAAAGTGGGTGTATGGCATTATATACAGTGTGAGCCATTCATTCAACACTGAAGTACCCCCTGAGCTTCCATTTCCCCTCTGCAGGACACCCACCCTTTTAAGAACAGTCTTTCCTCTGCCTGCCCCCTTTCTTCTTCCATTGTATCACCAGCAGCAGTGTCACTAGGGATGGTGTCACACGGTGCAGTTACTCACATTGTCACTCCCATGGGCCACCTTCTCTACTAAACCATACCACAATATTGAGGCTAAAATACCAGAAAATTTGACAAAACCAGCAATTTTAAAGCAAAAGCAAAAACACAGCAGCTACTAAAACAGCAGTGCATGCTAGTAGCATGTGCAGACAAAATCACACTATTTGAAGTGCCTGTTATGTGTTAATAATGACAGTTCTGACTGGTATGCATGCACATGAGAAGATTCCAAAAGCAAATCAGCATAGAGTTTAAACCTTAAAGGTCTATTGCTATAGACCATGTAAACTGAGTTTACTAAAATGTTTTTGTGTTTATATCGAACTATTAGAATATTTTATGAAAAATAATATATTTCTGCTGAAAGACTGCACACAGTTTTTCAGTTAGGTGTCAGTGCCTCTGATGGTGTCACCCAGTGTGTCTACACCTCCTGCAGTCTTCCTAGTGATGCCACAGAGCACCAGCTGTGCCGCTTCGCCCCACAGCAGGGTAGGATCTCTGCATACTTGGGGTAGTCATCTCATTGAGCGGAAGAAGATTGACAATTCAGGCAGTAGATGCTGGAGATCCTCAAATGGTCAGAAATAGTTACTGAATTAAATTCTTGTCTAATTGGTTATTTTGTTATCATTTGTGATTGTAATATGTGTTATTGTTATGTAGGTGCCAGGAAGAGAGAAATATCCTTGTAAAATCTTTCTGTATCCAATGTCAAAAGCCCCTGGGTTAAACCACTGAGTTGCTGAACTTGCTTACTGAAAGGTCACAGGTTCGAATCTGGAGAGCAGCATGAGCTCCCGCTGTTAGCCCCAGCTTCTGCCAAACTAGCAATTCGAAAACATGCAAATGCGAGTAGATCTATAGGTACTGCTCTGGCGGAAGGTAATGGTACTTCATGCAGTCATGCCAGCCACATGACCTTGGAGGTGTCCACAGACAACACTGGCACTTCGGCTTAGAAATGGAGATGAGCCCCAACCCCCAGAATTGGACATAACTGGACTTAATGTCATGGGAAAACCTTTACCTTACCTTTTACCTATGTCAAAATAACATTGGCTGAGTATGAGAATAAAACAACTATGATAGGTGACCTCTGGAATCCATTCCAGGTTTTAGTATGTTTTTAAAGGATGTCTCCAAGTTGCCAAACACAGTCACAAAAATAAATTCAGCGCCCCACAGACCTCCTTTAGACTAATGACTTCATAACATTGGCTGCTGGAATTGCCACGGATCATGGCAAATCCGGCAGTGCCCATTGAGGTGTGTAAACCTTTAGCTTCATGTCCTACATCACCCAATTTACAAGAAATCCTATCCCACGGGGGGAAGCATTCATCACCCAGCTTTCCCCTATTGTTACCAATGTAACATAGGAAGCCTCCTGTGTTGCCACGGCAGTGGCATATACTGGTTCATCTTTATACAACAGAGCCCCAATGCAAGTAGCCGCATGTTGTGGAATGGGAGCCGGCAGGCTCTATTGTAAAAGTAAAGAGGAACCAGTGCATGTCACCAAAAAGTACCCTGTCTGGTGAGGTCATAAAATTAAAGTGAATTCCCTGCTCCATTAATGTAAGAGGTATGAACTGTCATCAGTACAATGCAGCTACCTGGCTTGGACTGATAGGAGCTACCTATTGAGATCTGTATCTCTGCATATTGCTTTCATATCTTCCTATTATACTTTTGCATGTGTTCATCAAACATTAGTATGAGCCACATAATGTGTGAAGAAGCCCTGGCTGAACAATATTGCAGATCATAGAACATCAAGTTCTTCAGTACATCAATACAACTTCACACCTTAAGAAAAACTGGCATAGTGATATAGTGGTATGAATAACTGAAATGGAAATATCCTTGGGAATTCTAGGATTTGCATTGTAGGAAGGAGATATTTAGGATCCTTAGCCAGAGAGTTCTAGTACCTCCTCAAACTAATAAACCCAAGATTCTCTAGGTTGTTGCCATGGCAGTTAAAGTGGAAATATAGTACTATATTTGAGGCCCCTACTACATTGCCATATTATCTGCTTTGAACTGAATTTTATTGCAGTGTAGACTCATATAACCCAGTTACAAACAGATAATATGGATTATTTGCTTTGATAATATGGATTATATGGCAGTGTAGAAGAGACCTGAGCAGTATGAAAGACCCCAAGTTTCTGCCAAACTTCCCTCCACACTTTCCTTCCACTGACAATTTCTTGCTGGCCTGATCACAACCTTGTTTCCACTTATTAAAATAATACATCTGAATGTACAATGCATGAAAGAGTGCAACAAAGCATCTCAGTCCCCCACAGATAATCTTATTTGGCAGCAAATCTGTAAGATAGAAGGGACATAGGAGGTATTTATTCAGTCATTTATTAAACGAATAGCTTTTTCTAGCAATAAAGTACTGAAAATGACACACAATAAAATCTGAAACTCAGCATATTAAAATTAAGCTAAAACTCATCTGAAATATGTACACAAAGTGTATTAAAAACCCAACTGCAGCAGAGAATCAAATAGTCCAAAAACAGTGAACTCAGCAAAACACTTTGCAAACAAGAAGATTTCCAATCAGCAGGAAGAAAAGAAGTAGAAAAAAAGTATTGATGTTCAGTAGGAAGATGTTCAGAAGTGTGGCTAAATACCAAAGTGAAAGCCTATTCCATACCCACTCACTCAGCTCTAAACAGAGGAAAGGGGTAGTGCACAGCAAAGTTTCCAGGGACATGGAATAGCATACACTTCTCACATGTGTGCATGTAAATGTGCTTTCAAGTCGTCTGTCAATTTATGATGACCCCCCTCAATTTTTCATAGGGTTTTCTTGGGCAATTAATATCTAGAGCTGTTTTTGTGAATTCCTTCCACTTAAATATAGTTTACAGCATGTTCATTGATGGTCTGCCATCTAAGTACAGGCAGTCCCCAAGTTATGAACAAGTTAAGGTTTGTTCTTAAGTTGAATGTGTTTGTAAGTTTGAACAGGTACATTTTAAGGTGTAACACCAGACACACACACGCGCGCGCGCGTATATGTAAAAGCTTCGGATAGAATAGGGAAGGGCTAACACCCCTGTGAGGTTAGTTTTGCTGCCGGTACCCCTGAAAATTGCACCTCACTTTCTGTCCCTGTGAATTGGATTTTGAAAAAATTGGCTTGTTGTGGAAACAAGGAATGGTGATAAAGCTCCAGTGGAGGCACCTTTTCCCCATGATAACTCTTTCAGGAGTGAATTTCCCTTCTGATGGGTAGATTAATCTCACTTCCTGCTGTCTCACCCCCATTCTTAACTATGATTCATTTGTAAATCAGATGGTTGTAACTCGGGAACTGCCTGTATAAACCAAGAGTGACCTATTTCATCTTTCAAGGTCAGATTGGTTCTGGTATAAATATACACAACAACAGCAATGAAGTCTCTGCCCCTTATCAAGCCTGCGAAATAGCAAATATGAAGCAAGAGAAGCCAATTCTATGATGGATTCCCTCATCACATCAGTATCCGCAAAGGCCAAAGCTCCATGATAATTGACCCCTATGCTCCACTTTGTAGTTTAGGTTGAGATATAATGACTGGCAGGAGGATTTGATTGGATGTCTTTCTAGTCAAGGAACAGCAACTTACTTATCATACTGCAATGCCTGCTCATATAATCCAGCAGGGCTGGATCATACCTCAAAGAAATGGCTCCCATATCACTGAAACTGTATATTGTCTGAATATCATATTTTTTCCTCAAACTCTACTATTAGGAGACATAATAACCCCATTCTTCATGGTTCATAAAGCTGATAAAAATCACAAGCAGTAAGTAAAGTAAAAATATACTTCTTCTGGCACATTACCAGTAATTTCCCATTGGGAGTGCACCCTCAGTTCATATCTCACCATGAGATATTGTTCAATGTTATATTACTGCTGGAATATCAGAGTAATAAAGACACAGAATTCCCATTTCATCAGTAGTATATCTACACCACACAGCTCCATCAGTTTCATATCTCTTTAAATGCCGTGGCTCTATCCTATGGAGTTCTAAGGCCCCTTCAACGCTGCCATATAATCCAGATTATTAAAGCAGATCAATCACATTATCTGCTTTGAACTAGAGTATATGAGTCTACACTGCCATATAGTCCAGTACAAAACATGTAATCTGGATTTCATGTGGCAGTGTGGATGGGCATCAGATGTTTACATTGGTAAGAGAGTGGGGTGCAGCTGTACTATAGACTTATTGCAGTTTGATCCTTTAACTGCCATGGTGCAATGCTATTGAACCATGTGAGTTGAAGTTTTGCAAACATTTTATCTTTCTCTACCAAACTAGAAACCTCATGTTTCCATAGCATTGAGTCAGGAAAGAGATGTCAAACTACAGTGTAGATGCACCCGGAGATTTTTTTGCTAGAGCATTTTAATGCTGTAGTGGAAGAAAGTGGACTAGAGCTTTGCAGCAGAGGATTCCAAGTACCTGTCTGAAATACCAATTCCAGATTCTGTAGAATAGAACTATGGCAGCTACATGGGATCAAACTTTTTTTAATGTCAGGAGCGACTTGAGAAACTGCAAGTCGCTTCTGGTGTGAGAGAACTGGCCGTCTGCAAGGATGTTGCCCAGGGGATGCCCGGAAGTTTTACCATCCTGTGGGAGGCTTTTCTCATGTTCCTGCACAGGAAGCAGGAACTGACAGATGGGAGCTCTCCTCGCTCCCTGGATTTGAACTGCTAACCTTTCAGTCAGCAATCCTGCTAGCACAAGGGTTTAAGCCATTGCACAGTTGTGTAGATGCTCCAGACTTGCTTCAAACAGAAGGCAATGCAGATTGTTGGAGTAAGCTGTGAAGTTGGGAAGAAGAGTATTTTCAACGGCATTGTCCATACCTTCTCCTGATCACACTATAGTTGCTATTTTTCCTCTCATGTGAGCTATTTATTACCACCAGCATTGACTGTGGGAATTGTGTATCTGTCTGGGAACAACATTTCCATTTCTAATGGGCTGAGATTCTATTTGCTGCAAAGAAACATTATAGTGTTAACTATGGAGAAGCCAGTAGGGGCCTAGCAAAATGGCAGCCAACTTAGGAAGAATAAGTTGAATTACAAAGCCAGCAAAGTGTACTGCCACAAAATCTGCAGTCATTCAGGGTGGCCATTAATTTATCCCAGTATGCTAGACATTACATATACAGTAAGTATATTTGAATTGGTTGTCTTTCAGTTCTTACAGTTTTAAATATTTGGGAACCTTATTCATAGTACTTGTGGCTAATTTCGATGCCTCATTTCAAAGCAAATGGAGAAGTGTTTGAGAATTTCTCTTCCGAGAGGAAACAGACCAGAGAACTAGAAACTAGGAAGAAAAGGCAACTGTTCTTTTAAAAATTCAGCTGAATTGAGGTGACAGATGGTTAAAAGTTGTGACAAGAAGAGCTAAAGACTGGAGAAAGCCAACAGAGAGGAAAATGAAACTTTGATGGGGAATTAGTTGTGGTGGAAGTGGAGGCACCTGCCACCCACAGTGCCATGAATAGAGAGTGGCACCTTGGAGCTGAAACAGAATCCAGGGAAAGCTAATAAGCGTGTCATACAAAATGGAGACGGCAATAAATCTTCCTAGTGAACACTTAGAACAGTGTGATGGGACACGCTTAGCTGCAGCCTTATCTAGAACTGGGCCTCCTATTCAGTTCAGTTAATGCTCCTCTTACTATTCAAAGTCAGGGCATGTAAAGGGTAAGAGAACTGAACTAAACTGGAGGAACAAATGAATTTAACAAGAAAATCTCTTGTTTTGGCTATTCAATAAAAGCAGGAAAGTTACTAAACTCCAGTTACACTATGAAAGAGCATTGTGTGCCTCAAAGGACTATAGAACAGGACATGTGGTGTGCTGACAGTGTAACCATCCTATTGCACTATGGAATTCATCATATTCAGCTGAAGAAAATGAGAGAAAGTGGGGGGAAGGGGGAAGTTTCATTGGGTTTTGTCTTTGAATTAAACAGGTGATTTTCCTACCCCCATCCCACCTTCTCCTTTCCTCCACTTTCTTTAAGATATATCCATTTTATTTGCCATCACATGGTAGGAGATTTGTTTCCTCCCATTGTAGAATTTCGATTATATATTGTTTTTTTAAAAATGACATCCTGGATCATAGAAAGTAGTTTTAAATTATCCCTGAGGCAGTAACATCAAGCAGTAGCTCAGTTTGGGGCGCGGCGCTGGATGATCAGGCTCCTACAGCTGGGGTAAAGAGAGTGGCTAGTGCCTCAAGCCTTGACTCAGACAAAGGAGAAAGATTCAGCATCTACTTAGGGAACCTTCTGAGTCTGATACATTTGAAGGGTTTCCAGGGCATGCAGAATTACAGTCAGAAGAAAATGATACAGACCTAGATTCAGCATTGGTGCAGGAAGTGAGAGATGTATACAATGTGGACTCGGGGGACAGCAGATTTCTGGGGTTCCAGATGGATCAGGACTGGCCATCTTCTCATTCAGAAACTGAGTGGGGCCCTTTAAGCCAAGAGCTGTGGCTGGGTTGGAGATCTGGACATGGTACAACAGCTGCAGGAATGGGAATGCTGCTGCTTTGGAGCAGGGCAGGTTCTCTGATGAATCTGATTGATAGTGCTATATAAGAAGTGAGTATTTGGCTTGACCCTCACAGTGGTCAAGGAGTTTGTTATTCTGGTTCATGTATCCCAGGGCTGTCCAACTGGCAGCCCTGGGGCCGCACATGGCCCCCCCAGCCTGTTGGACACGGCCCCCGCTATGCCCCCGGCCGCCATTTTTAATTTTTTAAAAAAATGGCGGCCAGGGGGGAGGGAGGGGGAGGCGGGGCAGGGAGGAGGAAGTGAGCCAGCTCCTCCACCCTGCACCGCCCCCTCTGTCCCTCTCTCCGCGCCGCCGATGCAAACCGGATCGCATCGGCGCCGGTGAGAGAGGGACAAGGGTGGTACAAGGAGGAGGAAGAGAGCTAGCTCCTCCTCCTGCACCGCCCCCTCCTCCCTCTCTCAGCGCCACCGATGCTATGCAGTTTGCATCGGCGGCGCCGAGAGAGGGAGAAGGGGCGGTGTAGGGAGGGCGAGAAGCTCTCTTCCTCCTCCCTGTTTCCGCCCCCTTCTCCCTCTCTCGGGCGCCGCTGCAAACTGCATCGCATCGGCGGCGCCGAGAGAGGGACAAGGCGGTGATACAGGGAGGAGGAAGAGAGCTGGCTCCTCCTCCTTCGCCCTTCCTCCTTCCCCGCACCGCACCACGGCTCGCGATCGGAGCCGCGGCGCGACCGTGGGGAGGAGGAGGGGCGAAGGAGGAGGAAGTCAGCTGGCTGCCTTCTTCCTCCTTCCCCCCTCCTCCTTCCCCTCCCCGCGCCGGCGCTCGGGATTGGGGCAAGGGCGCGCGCGGGGGAAAGAGGAGGGACGAAGAAGGCAGTCATCTGGCTTCCTCCTCCTTCGTCCCTCTTTCCCCCGCGCCAGAGGGACGCGGAGTGCAGGGCGGCTCCCGCTCCCAAGCCTGGAAGGCTCGGGGGAAGCGGCGCTGGTTCTCGCTTCCCCCGCCAGCCATCCAGGCCTGCGGGGAGTTTAAGCGCCCGGCTCCCGCGTCCCTCTGACAAAGCAGCGAGGTGCCGGGCGAAAACCCTCCCCAAGCCTGGAAGGCTCGCGGGAAGCGGCGCCGGTTCTCGCTTCCCCCACCAGCCATCCAGGCCTGCGGGTGAGTTTTCGCCCGGCTCCCGCGACCCTCTGACCAAAGAGACGCGAGAGCCTGGCGAAAACCCTCCCCCAAGCCAGGAAGGCTCGCGGGGAAGCGAGTGCGGTTCTCGCTTCCCCGCCAGCCATCCAGGCTTGGGAGTTTTCGCCCGGCTCCCGCATCCCTCTGACCAAAGAGATGCGAGTGCCGGGGGAAAACCCTCCCCCAAGCCTGGATGGCTCGTGGGGGAAGTGAGTGCTGGTGCTCGCTTCCCCCTGCGAGCCATCCAGGCTTGGGGGAGAGTTTCCCTGGGTGACGTTAGGCTGGGTGAAGTCAGGCATCACCCACCCTAACGTCACACAGGAAACCCTCCCTCGAAAAATGGCGCGGAGGCCGCACAGGAGGCCGGCCACACCCCCGAGCGCCCACGCCCCTGCTCACTGATCACCTGCGGCCCCCAGGTGATCAGTGACCGCAATCCGGCCCTTGGGCCAGGAGAAGTTGGACAGCGCTGATGTATCCTGTGTTCCTGCATCTTGGTTCCTGGTTTCCAGATTACTCGTGAGTTATTGGGTTCTTTATCCACTTTGTTCCTTGGGAGAGCTGCTATGGCAGCTCTAGCTGATATTGGGAAAAGGTGGGGGGGGGTTGGGATTGATGTCTGCTTTTTTGTGTTTAGCTGCTGCAGTGTACCTCTTGACCTTCACTGTGACGGCTGTGAGTTTCCTGCTACAGAGTGTTTGGTATGGTATTACAAGGGAGGGAGATGCTGTGTTTTATGGGGGGCTGTGAATTATGTGTTTCTCTATACTTAGCTCCTGTCGACTGGGGACGTCCCCTCCTTTCCTGTGTGTTTGTCTCCCTGCCCTATGATCTCTGGACTGTTTGGACCCGCCTTATGGACATCCCTTTGATTGAACGCCGCAGAAGGACGTCTGCTGTTTGTTTTTGAGTTCTTTTCTTCTTAGCATTTTGGTTTTGGGGTTCCCTGGGGTTATTGGGGCTTTTGTACAGCCAATGATGGGCTATTTTTTTGTTCTCCCAACACACATTTGTTGTTCAAATAAACTTTTGTTATCTTTTATCTCCTGGACTCAGCCACTGGCCGTCTCTTTACCTCAACACTCCGCACTGGTGATTGTAGGAAGTGGTTTAAAATTGGGAAAAATGGGCATTTCAGCTCCTCCCATACACTGCATCATCATTTTATTTA